>CM053596.1:221903549-221923645 GCA_028646575.1 Pseudocheirus occidentalis | reverse complement strand
CCCAGACTGCTGTGAAGAGCCCCACCTGCTGCACTGCCTGTAGTGCTTTCTGTCTTGTGGAGAGTTTTAGAGCTTGAAAATCTGTTTAGCGTCCCATTTTATGAGTTTTTTAACGTGTTTGTGTGGGAGCTGTGGTGCTTTGCTGCTTCTTCACCGCCATCTTGGCTCCGCCCCCTCCACATGGCTAGTTTTGTGCATCTGAGGCCAGATTTAGACTCAGGTGCTCCTGACTCCAGGGCTTGTGCTGTATTCTAGATGGCCTGTGCCATCTAGCTGCCCCAAAATTTTTTTTCTTTGTAATTTGAGTCAAAACTTAGAATTCCAGTTACGAAGACTTCAATTTGGATTCTACTTCAGAGGCTTACTAGCTTTAAGACTCTGCGTTAGTCTCCCAATCCCTCCAATTCTTCATTTCCTCATCAGCAAAACTAGCATAGCAGTAACTGCGGCATATATCCTACACAAGGTTGTTGTGAAGCTCATGAGATAATGTAGGTAAAACATTTTTTAAACTTGAAAATACTATGTAAGTGTGAATTATCATTGTGGCTTGACTTTTTCATTCCCCAATTCATTGCTGAATAGGCTTTCTTAAAGGTATTAAGCTGGAACACTTGCAAGATGTCTTCAGCCTTTCCTGCTGAGAACCTTGAGGAAGTTGAGGAGGCTTAGTGAGGCAGCCAGGTGTTATAGTGGATAGAGTATTGGACATGGAATCAGTAAGACATGAATTCAGATCCTGCCTCAGACACATACTAGGCGTGCCCCAATGGACAAATCACTTAAACTCTATACACCTAAGTTGTTTTCATCTACCAAAATGAGGCCTTGGACTTCACCTCTCAGGTTCCTTCCTATAAGGTATAAAAGTCTCTAACCTTAAGATCCCATTAACTTCAGTGATTCCCTCTTACTTATGAGAAGCGAATAGGCTAAACTATGTTTGACATTTGAATTTCTTCACAAAATCATTCTCCATTTCCAACTTTATTTTAACCTTTTCCCTACATGGGCTACTTCATCTCTCCAGAGTAGGTTAACTTTACATTGTTATATTCCTGAGGATGTATTGTACAGGTCTCTGCTTGGTTCTATCCATTTCCAACCACATCCCACTGCTCCTCCTTGTCCTTTCCTTCCGTGCCTCAATTGTGGACTATCTAAATTCCACATACTGGTTAAGCATTTGTTTCTCTATGAAATCAGCCTGGCCCTAGACCATGAACAATCTATCGTTCTTCTAAAATCTTATTGTGATTACTTTGTTTTATCAGTTACCTATATTCTATCCTTAACTATCAGGTAACCTGATATGAATCCATGCTTTCTTCCTACCTTGAATCTAAACTCATAGAAGGCAGCACCATATCTTATAGTTCTTTATGTTCCTCCCAGAGCATAGAACATAATGAAGCACTTGGGTCTATAATTTTACAGATAGCAAGGACTAAATCAATATTTCTTTGCTTGTTTGATTCCCAGTATCTTGTGGGGAACCATCTCTAAAAACCTATAAAGAATTACCATTTCATGGAAATATTGATTGAGGTTAAAGCTTATGTAGAAATAACAGACGCAGGGCATTATCAAATATTTACAAATGAGGAAAATCTCCAAATTATGCATTGAAACAGGAAAAAGAAGCCACTGATGTTTCCTACCTTCCTCCCCACTCCCCACCCCCACTGCTATCCTCTTCAATAAGTACCTAGCGGTTCAGGGTCTACCAAATATTATTTATCATGGATGATCTTCATTCATGTTTGCCCTCTTGTACCTCATATTTTACCATTTTCTCACTCTTCTCTATTTCATTAAAACTGACCTTTGGTAAGGTAATAATATAACATCCTACGTCATAGGCTATCTCCAGTCGTACTCATGCCAGATGTCTCTGGAGGAGAAAGTGAGGCCGGTGACCTTGCACAGCCCTGCCTCTCTCAAATCAAAGTCAACTGTAAGTTGTGTCATCATTACCTGCCATTGTCACAAACGCAACAATCTAAGGGCAAACACAATAATATAAGCTGGTATTAAGTTCAGTTAACATTAGTGGTGGGATTTCAAGAATGGAATCTTGGATTTTGAGTTGAATGGGAAGTTAGAAATCATATAATACAATACCCTTATTTTGGATATAAAGAAACTGAAGTTCAGAGAGGTTAAATGTTTTGTTCAAGGTCACATAGCTATTAAGTATCCAAGATAGGATTTGAACCCAGATCTTCCTGCCTCCAAGGCTAGCACTTTAGAGGACCTTTCCAGAGCCTTTTAAATTGCAACTGCAATAAGACTAGCTTTGCTTGTGAATTTCAAAGAGCATGTCATGCTGGGAGGCAATAATGGCTGTAATAAATTAAACAGGCCTTGTTTTAAACAAAACAGAGCTTGTTTCTAGGTGGAAGGAATATAAGTAAGACCTTAATTAATTTGCTATTGCTTCTTTATTTATGGAGATTAGTTTAAACCAAAGATTTAAACCTGATGTGTATAGAAGAAGTAAAGGTTCTACCACACAACTCTAGCTTTAACCTAAAGAGGAAATCTTTGACCGCCCCTTTAGAGAGGAAGTAGTTAGTATAAAGACTCTCAAGTCAGCTACTCTGTGGATTCAGGGTTCCCCTCTAACACTTACACAATGTGTGAGCATGAACAGAGCATTTAATTTCTTTAAATCTCATTTTTTTAATGTAAAAGGGAGATTATTGCACTTCAACTACCCCTAGTATTTGCCTCACAGGGTTATTTTGAGGGTCAGAGGAGGAAATAAATGAAAAGCCCTCATAAAGTTTTGAGTGCTATATGAATATCAGTTATTATTAGATATAGGATATGGGAAAACTAGCAGGCGGGGGATATCTCACAAACTTCACTTGAAGTTTGGAAGAAAATTCCTAAGGACAGACTGGACCCAAAAATTATAAAGAAAAACTAAAAACTGTTTTACTTTCTTTCCTCTCAATTTTTGAGATGCCAAACTATTTTATTAAAGGGAATGGAGGGATATATGTATGTACACATGTATATGTACACACACATATATTATACTAGGCAGTTTAAAGGAAATAATTGTAATGATTCAACCTTAGTTAAACATGTCTACTTCAGAATACACTGACAAAGAAGAGATTTTGGATTGACTCTTCCTTATATACATGTATAGTGATAATGAATGCTTCTTTACAATTTCAACAAATAAGTATTTGCTGGCCATGATGACCACACTAAGGCCTTACAGGATTTTAAAGGGCCTTCAGGATCATTAAGAACCCATATGGTCAGTAGAGTTTTAGTGTGATGTACATTTTATTGCATCTTAATGATTTGAAAATTGGTAATTGCCTAGTGAACAGAGGAAAGAAGAATCAATTTTAACTGCGACTGTGATTTCAGAACACAGAGCTGGAATTGTGGATTGGAAGGCAGAAATCTATATAGCATAATCTCTGGCTTCACAGAGCTTACAATCAAATTGTTGCAATAATGATTGGAGAATAATATGAGGCGGTATTGAGTTATTTACCTTATTGGTCTAAAAATATGTTGGTTTCCTACAATGAGATTTTTTGGAAGGGATGTGATTAGAGACAAAGGGAAAGAACTTATATGTTCTGAGATGCCTAGTGGTAGCCATCTTGAGGGTAAAGGGAGGGAAGAAATTTATTTTTAAATTACATGATCATTTTGCTATATATTTGAAAAGAATAGCAAGTTATGCATAGTGGATTTACAGTTTTATGTACAATTGTCTTTCTTATTGTACTATGTTATGAAAGTGCTTGTTTTATTTCATAAATTAAAAATAAAATTAAAAAGAAAGAATATGAACATATATACTAAAAATAATTATATATGTTTACAGACACTGACTTTTTCTCTTAAAAAAAATCTAATATTATCATGAAGCAGGGGTGGAGGGTGCGTGAAAGAACCTGCATAAAACCAATAAAGTCCAAATGAACTACTGGTACTCAGTTTGTTGAGACGTAGAGATAGAATGATGAGTTTTGGAAGTTAGTAAATATCATATGCACTTTACAAAGTAAGAAAGTGAAGATCACAGTGACTTGGCCAAGGTCCCAAAACCAGAGCAATTAAATTTCGTGAACATTTTTCATGGACCTCTAGAATGCACAATACTATGTAAAGTGCCTATAATGTAAAGATAAAAAAAGGAAAAAAAAACAAAAACAAATGCTGACCTCAAGGAATGTACTAGTATTCTACTAGGATATATAACACACACTGAAATGAGTAATTCCAAAATAATTTGAGGAAAGAGGAAGCACTGACAAATGGGGAATAAATTAAAAGCATGATGTCCAAATGAAAAAACAAAACAAAACAAAACAAAACAACTCACATACAGAGTTGTAACATGGGAGAGACGACAGTCAACTAGAGTTCCCAGAAATAAATTTCTGATGTTTTTGAGGTCTGAACTTTCTATACCCATTATCTGGATGACGTGGCAACAAAACAACATAGTGCAATGTTAAGCTGCATCAATAGGTAGAAGATGTTCATGCTGCTAAAAGTGATATTCCTACTGCACCTTCCCTGGTTTGAAGTTTTCAGAGCACTTTAAATCTGTTATCTCATTTAATCCTCCCCCAACCTCTGGGAAATAGGTGTCATTATTATCCCCATTTCATAACAGAAGAAAATGAGGCTGAGAGGTAGATTAAGTGATTGACCTGAGTGACGTAGCTAGTAATTATGTGAACCAGAAAATGAACTCAGATATTCCTGCATCCAAGTCTAGCACATTATATAACCTAACTGCTGTAGTCTGGAAAAGAGGAAAAGGGGTAGGATATATGCCCTAGTTATGTACAGTGTTCACATGTCTATTGTGTGATAGGAAGATAACCCATTTTTTTGACTCTGAGAACAGAAGTAGAGGCTTTTGGCAGAAACTGGAGAGAGGTAGATTCTGGGTCAATATATCAAATGAGAGATATAGTTTTAGAAGAGTCCAAAAATGGAGGAAGAGGTATCTTAAGGTGATGAAATCACCCACCAGTACAGGTCTTCTAGAAGAATTGGATGATCACTTTTTGGACATGTTGCAGAGAAGATCAGAATTCTTATTTAGCTACAGTTGGGCTATATGACCTTTGAATTCTCTTTGAACTCGGAGATTCTGTGAATCTAGCAGCTTTGGAACCTTGAAACATTTTTAGCAATATGTATTCTTCATTTTAGTTATCACTATGCTTTTGATGAATAAACTAAGAAATGGCATCTTGACATATAGAAGACAATGATACGCTAATCAAAGTCTAAGAACTAGCACATCGAGTTCCTCCAAAGAAGATTGCTATGTAAATACCACCCCCAGTAACTATATGTGTTAGTGTCATGGCCAAAATGGTAGGATGAATCATTATTTCAAATAACTATAGCTGGATAGTTGTCTAGAAGAAAACTATATTTTCTCTGCTAAGGATTAATCATTTTGAAAAGTAGAACTTAATGCATAAAAATAAGAAGAGGAAATGGACAGCATAGGGACTGAAGGATCACAAACAAAAATGTAATTTCCACTGAGCACCTGGATACCTGAGACCTGATTCTATCACTCTCACTCTCACTCTCCCTACTTGGTTAATATTTCATGGAATATGTTAGTTAAAGGGAAGACCATATTCCTTTGATCTCTCTGTGTCCACTAGGAGAAAAAAGTAGCTCAGAGGAAAGGCAAACTTTGTTTGTTTTGATTTGTTTTCTTTTGTTCTGATTTTTGCTTTGTTTTCCCTTTACTCCCCTTGCATAAATGCTCCCTTTAACGAGGTGATGTGGTATCAGAGATCATCATGAACCAAACATAAGACAGACAATCAAGACATTACTCCTCTTTAAAATTTGGAGGAGGATTAGACACTTGGAGCTAGGAGAAACTTTCAGGATTATCTAGTAGTCCAACTATCCTGCTCCTTCATTTTACAGTTGAGGAAAATGAGGCCGAGGGGGTTAATTATTTTGTCCAACATTACACAGGTAGTAAATGAGAAGTCTAGAATTCAACTTCAGGTCCATTTATGCTAAATGCGACCTTCTTTCCACAGTACAATTGAAAACCAACAGACAATGGGTAGAGTGCAGAATTGCAACTGTGCACATTAAGCCAAATTGTAGTCTGAAAGTTTCTGAGATGAAGAGACGGCAGAATGTTTTAGGTGCACATGGAAAAGTATTTGAAGATGTAGTATTTTAAACTGGAATAAAATATGTTTTATCTAGAGATGGTGTGCCACTTCTAGCATGCCTATGTATATACCTTCCTTCTCACACTCCTCTACCCTTGTCCCTCTGAAAGCTATGCTCTCATGCTCATTACAGTGAGAATGGGCAACTGTCCATATTTCTCTATCCTAAAAAGTCAGGTGATCATAGATTCACAACTCTAGAGACAGAAGGCACTATAGCAGATATCTAGACCAACTCCCTCATTTTACAGGTACAGAACTGAATTCCAATGAGGTTGCATGATTTGTTATAAAGATTGCCCATTGTTATGCAGATAGTAAGAAGAGTTGTGGTAAAAAACTACATTCTTTGACTCTGCATTCACTCCACCCCTTTACCTACCCACATCCCCTTTCTCCCTCCACACAAGCACACACTCTTTGCTCATAAGTCAGAGGCAGTCTGTCTCAGTCATTTCTCATTTGTCTTCCCCGCTGTCTTGAATTGAGATGGACTAAAATCATGGTCTTCCAGGCCCTGTTCACCAGAAACTTGAAGCCCAAATTTAAATAAAAAGACCCCTTTCTTTCAGAAAACAAATATATAAACAAGATGTCATTCCTATGTAAAATCAAATTTACAGGGTCCTAAATCTGCTACCTGCTTCATATGTGAAATCAGAGAGATCACAGAGAGATAACTTAGCTTCATCATCTGTCAAAAAAATGTTGTCCTAGTTAGGCACTTTCAGGCCCATATCCTATGAATTCTTGTACAAATACACATTTCATGGGACAATAGATTAAGTAGTAGAAAACACCTAGATTCTTTTTTGGTCAATCTCTTTTACAGATAGAAAAATTCAGATAAAGAGCGTTGAGTAACTTACCCAAGGTCACACTGTGATCCAGTATCTGGGTAGGTTTTGATTCCAGGTTTTGAATTCTGACTTCCAACCCTGTTCCTTCCCCACTGAGCACATGCCTTTTTATTGCATTAAGTGAAACTGACATAAGTCTTACAATCAGCATTTATTAAACATCTACTATGTCTCTATATTTATATCTATCAATGCTATATGTGAGATATATATGTGTGCATGTATATATATACTTATATTTATACATATGTGCATACAAATATAAAATAGCAATGGAAAACAATTATGTTGAAAGATATTAGAGTATAGATGAGAGAGAAGAGAAAATACGTATTTACATGTGTTTCCCCTGAATCTTCTATCATCTCTGTCTGTCTGTCTCTGTGTCTATCTGTCTTTCTATCTCTATGTATTTTCACACACACAGTGTCCCAAAAACCTTAGCATGGTTTTAGGTTATAGCTGTATCTATGTGTAAGGACAGTGGGAAACACAGAGACAGGCAAAAGAGAGAAACAGAGAAGCAGAAAGTACATCTATTTATATTGTACGTATTGTCTCCCCAATAGAATATACATTCTCCTTAAGATCAAGTATGGCCTCTTTTTATTTGTATATTCCCTAGCACCTAACAAAGTCCCTTTGCCATTATGTGTACCTCATACACGTAAGAAATCCTTGAAGATTGAGTAGTTGAAATCTGGAACTTAGTCCTGGCTCTGCCAAAAACTTTAGAGTGACCGGGAGATAAAAGCTCCTGATTATCTAACTCTAAGGGGCCCTTTCATTTGATTCACCTGGAAAACATTTATCCAATGCCTTTGTGGGGTCACCCTTGTACTCTCTCTCTTTCAAGGTGTCTCATTGACCTTGTATAGCACACTTCTGCTGAGCCCCAATAGTTTCACCTAAAATACTGCGAGATACTAAGTGAACAGTTTGATCTGGTCATGTTGCTCTCCTGTTCAGAATTCTATCTTTAGTGTTTACCTTTTATGTGGAGACCAACACCTGTTATGTGTCATGGACCCCTTCAGTAATCTGATGTGTTCTATGAATGTCTTCTCAGAACACTGATTTAAAATACATAGAATAAAATATATATGATTACAGAGGACAGCAATTATATTGGAATGCAGTTATGAAAATCTATGGAAAAAAAGTTCGTAGATACTAGGTTAAGATCTTTTTTTATATACAAATCTCAAATTTCAAACTCCTTTGTCTCAAATTCTAGGAACTCAATCTGCTTTCACCTACCTCCCCAGCATTATCTTATAGTATTCCTTCTTTGTACTTAATTCAGTATGCAACCTGACACAGATCACATCTTGCATTTTATGACCTATGTGCCTTTTTGTTATAATGATTGCTATGCTTGGAATGCTCTTTTTATACATGATTTAAAACCAAACTCAAAGCTACATCTTCCGTGAAATCCTAAGGTTCTTGGTCTTGGAACATATCCATGAGGAGGGGAAGTTAAAGGAGAGCTGAAGGAGGAATGAGTTTATCTGGGTAAGGGTGGGCCTTGGAATATTACCTCATTCGTTTTATACTGACAATGCCATTGAACAACTGATATCTCCTATGGAGGAAAAATGGCTCATACTCTGGTCAACATTAGAAGCAATTGTACCCCCAAAAGAGGTGGCCCACTTTCAAGCAGTATTGTATCTGTCTATATAGAGGTAGAAGTAGACAGGGGTCATATGAAAAAAGGCCACATAGAAAAAAAGAATCCCTTACTATTAGCTACCTACTTTTCCCAACTTAGACCTCATGTAGCACTTGCTTTTGCATTACCTACAACATACTTGTCATGTTTTGTTAAAGTTTTATGTTTATATTCTGTAATGCACTGTTCAACTTTAAGTTCCTCGAGGGTAGGATTTATGTAGATCCCAGTCCCTAGCAGAGCAGTGTGTACACAAAATAAATATTAAATTATATAAAAAGTAATGTAACTATTTCCCTTAGGGAACATGGAGGACAAATGATTCCTCAGGGGTTTCACTGCCTGTATTGCTAAATAGAGCTATCCCTGCTTCATTTTAAAGGGGTTCAGCTGATATCACCATTGGATGTTGTGGAAATGGATATTAAACAACTAGCAGTGCCCCAAATTCAGGATTTATTTACATCATGTTGGATTGGATGAGTTAAAGCCTAAAACTTCAATTTCGTGATTTACCTCTGCAATAACATATCCCAGAAGCAAAACCACTAGAGCATATCATTCTATAAACTTAGAGAGATTTAGCTCCCTTGAACCCCTCCTCAGGCTTTGCTACTCTCCCATTCTCTTTAATAAGATATCTGATCTGGAGATCTCATTTCACACTGATTTTATTTCACAGCAGATAATGATATTCATCACATGCTCAGATACCTAAATGTTAAATATTTTAAAACATACAATATTCTTGGTAAAAAGAAATTCTCTATTTTGATTCAGTAGGCAGTTTTTGTTGTTATTCTATTTCTCCCACCTCCCTCCCATCAGTTATTGACAGTTCTAATCATGATTCAGTTTTTATCATAAAGGAACCTACAATTAGGGAAGAGAACCCTATACTTAACAACCTAATGAAGAAACTATTTATTTTAGTTCTCATTAAAAAGCAAATTACAGTCTCAGTTTTATATCTCTTAGCATATGTGACAAATGGAACTACTTAAAATTATAATTTGATAAAATGTTTCTCTCTCTGAATATCAGTTCTCCCATAATATCAAACTGGCAAAAGGGCATAAAGGTAGGACATTTCATATCAACTGTATCAAAATGTGCTTAAATGTGTCGTGGTCTGTAGCCTATCAAATGTTGGGGCTTGAAGCAGCCTTGAATATGGTTTAGAACACCCGTGTCATTTTATAGAAGAGGAAATGTAGGCCCTGACAGTTTAAATGATTTGCTCTTGGTCACACAGGTAGTATGTTTCCAAATACTGATTTTAAATCCTGGTCTTCTGGTACCAAATCCAGTGAGAGCACCTGAAGAGATGACCAAATGGAAAGAAACAGGATCTCTAAAACTCCTCCAACGATGGTCTTAAAAAATACCAAACTAGGAAAAAATACAATAAATATTGCATCATGTTTCCAGCAAAAGATAATACTTTTAACCTATGGACAAGTGACCTGGTCAGGAATTGTTAAAAAAGAGAGGGAGAGGAAAAAAAAATAATTCTATGGAGACTCGGAGAGAAACTTCATCTGAATGGGACAAAAGGACCTTAGAACAAATACACACACAGTCAACCAATAAACATTTATTAAGCACAATTATGTTCTAGGCATTGAACTAAGGTAAGGATAAGATATGTAACCAAAAGGCAGCTTCTACCCTTAAGAAGCATATAATTAAATTGAGGAAGAAAATATGCAAGAGTAAAATCAAAAGTGGGGAACAGGAGAAAGTGTGAAAGTACTTGATAGGTAGGGGTATAATGGAGTGAAGTCAAATGCATCCCAAATGAGTATAGCCTGGTGTAAAATGAGGACAGACACATAAAAGAAAGATTTTGATGGAGAAACATATTCAAGTTAACATGGAAAGATAGGCAACTGGATGGCACGATGCATAGAATGCTAGACCTGGCATTAGGGAAAGTTTAAATCCATCTCAGATATTTACCAGATGTATGGCCCTGAGAAAGTCACTTAACCCTATTTGCCTCAGTGTCCACATCTATAAAATGAGCTGACGAAGGAAATGGCATACCACTATATTTATTTTTGCCATTTTTGCCAAGAAAATCCCAAATGGGGTTGTGAAGAATCAGGCACAACTGATATGATTGAACAACTGGAAAAAAAATGAAGGATGCAAAAAAAATGGTAGAGGAGGGAGAAAAGAAGAGGAAATAATTAGGCAGGAGATATTTTTAAGTAAGCAAGTCCTAAATTAAAATAGATTATTATAATGAAGTCTTTAAAAGTAAAAAAGAATACAAATTTGGTATTGGGGATAAAGTGAAGGGAAGTGAAAAAGAGCAAAGGACTGAAAACTATTTTCTTCAAGCTATGGCCTTAATTCTGAGTATAATCTATTCCATTAACCTCTTCTGCTATGTAAAGAAAAAAGAGGGAGAAAAAGGGGGAAAAAGAAGATTATAGGATGGAGGGAAATAGATAAGTAATGATCATAACCATGAATGTGATTAGGATGAACTCAGTCTTATAGCAGCAGAAGATGGCAGAATGGATCATGAAGCATACTTTAACAGCATGTTGCAGACTAGAATCACATTTGAAAAAGAAGGATATATAGAGTTAAAATAAGAAATTAGAACAAAATTATATTCAGCTAATTTCAAAAAATAAAATAAACAACACAATAGGGTTAGGAATCATTCTCTGAGACAAACAATCATCAAAAATAGATCTTATTAGGTTGTAGAGGCAGATTCAAGATGGCAGAGTAGAAACATGATGTCTGCGTGGCTCTGGATGCCACCACCTCCAATACATGTAAAAAAATGACTCTAAACAAATTTTAGAGCTACAGAATCCACAAAGTGACAGAGAGAAAAAAATCTCCTGCTGAAGGCAGCCTGGCAGACTGGCAGGAAGGGTCTATTACCCCAGCCTAGAAGCTAAGAACAGTCCCCCATGAGCCATGGTTCCAGCCCCAGGGTAACCCCAAGGAGCAGCAGCCAGAGCAGACTTCAGCAGAGTGAAACACCAGCAGCTGTGGCAGTTTCTAGATTTCTTTACCCATAAACACCAAAGACAAATAATAGGTCAGTCAGGAACACTGTTGGAACAGAGAGTCAAAAGAGCACAGTCCATCCAGCCCTTGCCCCCAAGGAGAGAAGTGGCAGAGGCATGGTGGCTGCAGCTACTGCCACGTGGCTGCTTCCAGAGCTCCTGGCCTGCAGATTGTAGGGGGACCAAGAGATCATTCAGAGGGTAATTGCTCCTGCTTTGACCTGCTTGGATCCAAATCATACTCTTGGGTGGTAGTCCCGGTGTGTGTGTGGTCAGTGTGCCAGAGCTTGTAGGGGCTGTAGGGAGAGTGCCCTCCTAATAGCTCATGGAATGGGAAGAAGACAATAAAGTCAGAACTCCCTCTTCAGAAGCTCTCAAGAAAAAATATGAGCTGGTTATAGGCCACAAAGGAGCTCAAGTAGGATTTTGAAAATCAAGTAAGAGAAATGGAGGGAAAATTGGGAAGAGAAATGAGAATGACACAAGAAAATCAAGAAAAGTGAGTCAACAGCTTGACTGAAGAAAATAACACCTTAAAAATACACTAACCCAGATGGCAAAAGAGACCCAAAAAGCCAATGAGGAGAAAATTTTCCAAATTTTTGCCTGGGGTGTGTGGCCAAATTTGCCACATATGCCACAAATTTACATAAAAAGCCAAATTTGCCAGATGGAAAAGGAATTTCAAAAACTCACTGAGGAGAATTAATTCCTTCAGAATTAGACTGGAGCAAATGGAAGCAAATGACTTTATGAGAAATCAAGATACTATTAAACAGATACAAACAAATGAAAAAATAGAAGGCAATATGAAATATCTCATTGATTTCCATGATTTGAGATACAGCTGGGGCAGACTGGAATTATTTGGTGCCTGTTCTTAAGAGCTAATTGTTAATTTTTCCATATGAGCATTTATAGCTTAGAAATTAGCAAAGGCTACATATCAGGAAGGGCAGCTAGGTGATACAGTGGAATAGAGTGCTGGACCTATAATCAGGAGCATGTGTTTTTGTGAATTTAAATCTGGTCTCAGACACTTTTACTAGCTTTGTGAGCCTGGGCAAGTCACTTAGCCTTTTTTGCCTCAATTTCCTCATCTGTAAAATGAGCCAATGAAGAAAATGGAAAGCTGTTTTAGTATTTTTGCCAAGAAAACCCCAAATGGAGGCATAAAGAATCTGATACATGACTGAAAAATGACTCAGCATATCAGGATTTCATTTACTGTTATTATTGTTTAGATGTAAGAAAATGATGGAGACAATGTTAATAATACAGTAAAACTGTGCCATGCATACTTCTTTCCTCTGAGAAAGCCAATTGTTAGCCGTTTAGAAGTACATTCCAGACACACCTGTCAACTACTGCAGATCCTAAAACGTCTATTATTTGATATTTTTTATGAAATTCTAGTTCCAAAAAAAATTAACACATCTTAGCCAGCCTGATCCTTGGGTCTCTCAGAATTTAACTGGACTTCTTCTTGGAAGATATCTGTGAAGACCCTCACCATCGTGGTGAAGGTGTCCAAAGTTCTGATTGAATCTCCCCAGTTTGGGCAGTGGGAAAGGAATTGGAACAGGACTGTGGCTGAGAAATCATTCCTCAGTTGGGGACAAAATTTTCAGTGTGAATAAGTTAAGTCCAAGAGTTAGATCATAAAAGGATAGGAACAGGGCTGGGGGTGTTTCTGAAGAAGGTGGCTAAAATTCAAAAACCAAAACACAATTAAAGAGAAGAGAGATAGTGGTGACAAAAGATTGTCTGAGGTTTGGGCTTCATTAGTTTACTACCTGTGCCCCCAAGAAGCTGTAGCATGCACAGTGGTCACGCTCCAATAAAACAGCCTTGGAAGAAGGGCTCAGCCAAGTTGAGGGTAATCAAAGGGTCCATAGGTGATTTGGGGTCAGGGTACCTCCCCAGGTTTGTGAAGACTTCCCCCAGTGGAACAGGCAGATGAGAACAATTCATTTCAACAACCATGAAGGAAGCTGAATCAAGCGCCTTGGAGAACTGAAGAGTTTTGTCATTAACTACATGCTGGGCCATCACTGCTTGTCTTGACTTTTGACATATGTCGATATCTATTTCTATATTTATAATCCATAATCTATTGAGAAAGGTTATCTTATATGAGTATTTATGTTTTTGTAATCAGTTGGTCAATCCTTTAATACTTTTTGAAGTTCCTTAAATTGGAGAGTTCTTGCTACTCCTGCTCTTTTTTCTCCATGGCAAAGACTAAGTCCATAATGATGCTTGATGTCTAACTTCTTCCATTAAAATGTGAGTCCCTTAAAAGCAGGGAGCATGTTTTTGGCTTTGATTCATCATTATTCAACTAAGAACATGAAACATAGTAAGTTCTTAATAAAGTGCTTATTAATTGAAGCACATTTGACATGATGCTATGAATTTAGAGTAGATGGAAATAAGAAATGACACATTTTTGCCAGATTAACATCTTGTCCCTAAATTATTTTTTTTATTGTGAATTCGTGTCACTGCCCTCTTCATGAACTTTCCACAGGTCCCCAGTGTCAGAGAATATAATCCAAATCCCTTAGCCTGGAATCATGGTTCTAGAACAGCACTGAGTAGATGTCTAAAGACTTAGATTTGAATGTTGACTCTGCCACTTACTAGATATATACACCTTGGCAATTCATGTAACCTCTCTGTGCCTCATCTATAAAACTGGGGAAATGATACTTGTACTATCTACTGAACAGGACTGTTAGAACAAAAATGTGTTTAAACTTCTGTGTACTGTATAAACTGAAGTTTTGGTTATTTATTACTACCCTCCCTCAATTTAAATGTTTAATATTGTTTTTTACTAATACCAAAATGAAACTCCACTCTCTACAGATTATTTTCCTTCACTGTTCCCAGCATATATTTATGAAAATTTAAGCCTTTAAACCTTTGTTTATGCTGTTCTTCACTCTCACCCCATGCTATCCAAAGTGTCCTTCCCTTTCCCCTCTATTGATCCACACCCCACTTATTCTTCACATTTAACTCAAGCTCCATGCTGTCCATGAGGTTGTCTGGATTATTCCAGACCATGCTATTCTTCCCCTTCTCTAGTCACATATGGCACCTGGATTTTTGCTACCCTTTATTACTTATTTGCTTAATATGTCTATGTCTTACATCTTCAAATAGACTATAATTGCCTGCAATGCCATATCTTATGCTTCTTTGATTGGGGCTGGGCACACATGAGTTGCTGAATGAATGAGTGAAGATTTTACAGTTCTGAAAAGTACTGCAGAGATCTCCAGCAATGGAAGTAATGAAGCTAGAAATGCTTCTGACTTTAAGGTAAATTTGTTAGTCAGATTGGGGTCCAAAAAAGAGTGAATTGGGTTTTGTATTATTCCCATAGAGAAAGGCCTAGGGAGCTGGAAGGAAAAGATGGAATTTGTTACAAAAAGCCTAAATGGAATTCATTATCTTTTCAGGAATACCCTCAGTGAGTATCAAGATAGGAATTGCTAGCGTTAGGGAAAGAAGAAAGGAAGGAAAGAAGGAGGGAAGGAAGGAAAGGAAGAGAAAGAGGGAGGAAGGGGGGAAGAAAGGAAGGGAGGAAGAGAGGGAGGAAAGAAGGAAGGAATGAAGGAAGGAAAGGAAGGTAGGAAAAAGGAAAAAAAAGAAAAAAAGGAAGGAAAAAAGAAAAAAAGAAGAAAGAAATCCCATTTGTTTTATGCCACAGAAGAAAAGAGCACACTTTTGTTCCACCTCTGAAAAAATGATCTGTGCTCTGGAGGGCTTCAGGGTTGTTATCTATGGGCTCTGTGTTGTGTTTATCTGAAAATTCATCTGTGTTTATCAGAAAATTTTCAGTTTTAGGAGTCTTTGAGTCTTCTAGATAAACAAGCCACTGCCAGATTCACTTAGGCTGAAATTCATTCTTTTATTTTAGTTTCTTTCTCTTTGGCTGTGAAAGGTTGGTCTGTCTACTTCAGTTCAGGTTATTATTGTTGTTGCTCCTGATATAACTGTCCTTATGTTTATATAGCACTTTCCAGTTTGCCAAAGATTTGCATGACTTTATTTCACTGACTGCACTTAGACCCAAAGTATGTTTTTTTAGCCTCTCTTCAATGCTGATAATAATCAGAGCAGCTCACAATTTCATAGTGTCATACTATTATAAATGCTTTACATGCTTGAAATGAGATACAATGCAATTTAAAATACTCATTAAGCACTTACCATGTATTGAGCACTGTGAAAGTTCTGGGAATACAAAAAGAAATTTAGGAAATAAACAAAGGAAAAATTATGCCATTTTTGCAAGTGACATGATAGTACATTTAGAAAACCCAAGAGCTTCAACTAAAAATCATATACAAAATTGATTAACTTCAATGAATTTACAGAATATAAAACAAATTTACATAAATAATGAACATTTAAAAAAAATTAAAACTAACAAAACTCTATAGGGAAAGGCAGACATAGAAATTCCATTTAAAATAACTTTAGAATATATATAATACTTGAGAGCCTACCTACCAAGACACATACTGGAATTACATAATATAACTAAATAATATATTTTAAGGATATTAGGATTAAATGATTGATAAAATACTAATTTATCATGAGTAGGCAACAAACATAATAAAATGCTACCCAAATTAACATATTTATTCAGTGCCAAACCAATCAAACTACTAAATTTATAATTCTTAAAACTAGAAAAAAATTGACATTAATCTGGAGGAAGAAAAGGTTTGGAAGGAAGGTGTATCAGTACCATATCTCAGACTATAATACAAATTAATAGTCATTACATAACCTGTTTCTGTTTACCAAATTAGGAAGATCAATGAGTGGAACAGATAAGATGTACAATATACTGGGAAAATAGGATAGCAGTCTGGTAATAAATATATCATAACGACATAAAAAGTAATTTTATTTAAAAAGTAAGGAAGAAATCTGTTGTATATGTGTGTGTTTGTATACACACATATTTTTGTAGGTGTATGTATACATATCTACCTATCTATCTATTGCTCATTGACAAATAAGGAATAGAGAAGATAAAACAGACAAGATAGATTATATAATATTAAAAATATTTTTGAATAAATATAAGGTAGCTAAAATTAGAATAGTAGCAAGTAAATGAAGGAGGAAGTCTTTGAAATAATTTTCTCTGATAAAAGTTTCATTTTCAAGAGAGAGAAAATGATTCAAATTTGTTTCAGTAAAGATTAATCCTCAATAAATGTTCAAAGGATAGGAAAAACCTGTTTTAAAGGGGAAAAAATTTGTTATATTGATAGCCATATGAAAATATCTCTAAATCACTAATTAGAGAAATGCTAATTAAAGTGTCTCCCAAATTCCATCTCATACCTGTCAGATTGGCAAAGGTGACAAAAAATGAAATGACATATGTTGGAAGATCTGTGTGAATACAGACACATTAATGCACTATTGGTAGAGGTGTGCATTGGAATAACCATCCTGTAAAAACAGTTTGAAATCAGCCCCAAAAGATGCTAAGCTGTTCATATAGTAACTATGTTACTAACCCTATACTCTAAGCTATTCAAAAATTATCAACCCTTTTTGTGTTGACAAATAAATGGAAATTAAGGGAATACCCATCAAATGGGAAATAGCTAAACAGATCATGGCATATGAATAATGAAATGCTATTGTTTTATAAGAAATGAAAAAAGAAGTCCAGAGAAATTTCAGAAGACTTGTATAAACTGATGCAAGTTTAGTGAGAAAATACAAGAGTAATTTATATTATAATATCAAAAATGATAAAAGCAAACAATTTTGAAAATTTAAGAACAGATTAAGGTCATGACCATTCATGCTTCCAGAGCATGCATCCAGATGATGAAGAAACATGGGAATTTCTTTTACTTGATAATACTTATGTAACAAAAAGGGTTTTTTGGAGGGGGGTAGAGGAGGTGTTGGAGGGCAAAGAGCAGGAAAATGTAAATTATTGATAATTGAAAGAAAGAAGTATTTCAACAATCTGTCAGAAAAAATGATGGTTTTTAATGGTGATGCGGGTAGCATTCCTTAAAAATTGGAGTCTGCTTTGGGGAAGTTAGGGTCATAAAGTCATATACTTAGGCCAGGTTTATGCGAATTGCTAGGAACTTATATAATTAATTTTTATTTCAAGTATTCGATGGTATATTTATTCTTTCTGCAACCTTCTTTCTTGTAGTAATAGCTGGATTTCATTTATAGACACACATACATATACATGCATGCATATATCCTGTCCTGAAATTTTTTCCATGCTACATTTTCTAATAAATCTCTTTCCAAACATGTTCTCTTTCACACATATGCAAATAACCTGTTATTTTGTATGATTTCCCACTTGCACAATCACAAATAACCTGTTATTTTGTATGATTTAACACTTGTAAAATCACAAAAATCTACTTAACCTGCTGTGGTATGGCATGGAAGTAACACTCAAAGGTTAAAGAATAATCTTTTGTAGATTCCACTGTACTAGAAAGACTTTCCATATTGTCCTAGAAATGTAGTAAGTCTGCTTTCTTAAGAGCAACTGTGTTAAGTATGCAGAGGTTCATTGTAATGAGGTATGCCATAAAGGTATTTATATAAATATAACTTTCTCTATATGACATTGTCAAACCATTAAATAGAAAAGAAAAAAAAAAGATCCTCAGCCATATGTGGGGTCCCCTTCTGCAGTGACAAAGTAGTGGAAAGGAGTAACAGAGAGTTAATAAGTTTTGAGATGATTAATAAATATTAATTAAAATCTTGATCCTTTAAGAGTAAAACACTTGTTCAGCATCTAAGTAAACAAACCACTGGAAGAAGTCGATTTTGGCTTTTGTGCTAAAAAGCAGAAGTTGGGGGGAGAGCCAAGATGGTGGCATAGAAGCAGCAAGATTCCGCAGCTCCCACACAACCACCCTAAATACCCATAAAATGTGACCCCAGACAAATTCTAGGACTCTCAAACTCGCAAAAATACAGAAAACGCGTCTCTCGTGGAAGGTAGCTCAGCAGGAGGGGCTCATTGTGGCAGGCCGGGAGCTGAGGCCAGCCCAGCCTGAAACAGAAATGTGGCCAGGCCCCAGGAGAGGTCGGGAGGAGCCAAGCTAACCCACAGCCAGTCTACAAGAGAGAAGATCTACAAATCTTCCAGCAACTGCACATCTGCCAAGGTGTGAAAAACAAGGATTAGAGAAAGGCAGTTTGGCAGCAGGGGCTCATCCAGCAGGCCAGCAGGCCAGGAGCCGAGACCAGCCCAGCCCAAAAACCAAAGCTGTGGCCAGGCCCCAGGGAGGTCGAGAGGAGCCAAGCCTCCCAAGCTGCAGCATGAGTCTACATCAGAGAAGATCTACAGCACCTAAGGGATCTAAAAATCAATCAAACCAGGATTAGAGATGGTGAGTGAAAGTGAAATTTTGAAATTCAATTTGGGGAAGGAAAAGCAGTTCGGCTAATCTGCCTCCAGGGCAAGGAAGCAGTGGGGGAAGGGCAAGAACTGCTGTAACCAGTGGCTGCCCACACTGGGCTGCTTCAGAGCCCCTGGCCTGCAGATTCTGGAGAGGGGATGAGTCTATTGATCAGGGCCAAGTGCTCTTGAGTTGAGCAGCCTGGATCCAGACTGTGGTCTTGGGTGGTGGTCCTGGGGTGCACTCTCAGCAAGCCAAAGCTGGTGGGGGTTGCAACACCCCCCAAATAGCTCCGGCAGCAGGGAAAACCCCAGTTGTTTGGAACAGAGCTTTCCCCCCTGGAAGCAGAGTTCCACAAAGATAAAAAAAAGCCAACTAATTAATTGACTGGCCAGCATGAGAAAAAGGAAGCAAAAAAAGAACAGCAATAAAACTCTAGAATCCTTTTTTTGTGGACAAAAAGGATCAAACCATGGAACGGGACAAAGACAACACAGTCAGAATTCCCACACAAAATGCTTCCAAGACACTTGAAGGATGCCTAGAAGCTATAGACCAAATGAAAAAGGACTTTGAAAAACAAATAAGAGAAGTGGAGGAAAAATTGGGAAGAGAAATGAGAATGATGCAAGAAAATCATGAACAGAGAGTCAACAACCTGACTGAAGAAAACAACACTTTAAAAAATAGATTAAATCAAATGGCAAGAGAAGCCCAGAAAGTCAATGAGGAGAAGAATGCCTTAAAAAGTCGAATTTCCCAGATGGAAAAAGAATCTCAAAAGCATTCTGAAGAGAATAATTTTTTCAGAAGTAGAGTGGAGCAAGTAGAAGCTAATGACTTTATGAGAAACCAAGATACTATTA
>CM053596.1:221886598-221903049 GCA_028646575.1 Pseudocheirus occidentalis | reverse complement strand
TGTGTATGAATACATATCTGATCATGTGTGTTTATGTGTACATAGAGGGTACAGGATCAGTTAAGTAAGAAGGGAAGATACTTTAAAAGGTTAAACTCTGAGGTGGAAGAGGACTAGAATGAGAGGAGACAGGGAGAGACAAAATGGGGCTAATCATCCCATATAGAAGAGGCAAGGGATAATTGTTACAACTTTACTTCCATCTAGTCTCATTGAATTTGGCTTAGGGAAGGAATGACATAAATTCTAAACTGGGTATCTTGCCACACTGGAGAGTAGGAGGGGATGGGGATGAGAGGCGGGGTGATGGAGGGGAAGGAAAGGTTAGGGAGAGGGTTGCTGGAAGCACACCCTTCAGTAAAGGGACAGATATAGGGTAGAGAATAGAACAAGGGGGGCAGGCTAGGAAGCAGGGACTCTCACAGCCTCTCACAATATGTCCAGTGTGGAGAGGTCCTACATAATTACTCATGTACAGCCTGTATTGAACTCCTTGTCATTCCTGTGGGAGTGGGTCACAAGGATGGAACTGAAAGAATCTAGAATTTAAAGCTCTACAATCAAATGTTAAATATGTGTGTGTGTAGTTAATAATTACAACTACATGCAACTGGGAATTAAGATATACAGGTACTTGGGTAGTGAGACCCTCCCTGCACTACCAGAAATTTTGAGGGGTGTTGGAGGACTACATAAAAGAGAACAGATTGGGGGAGGGGCTTTACAGTGGGATCACTCTTTTGGGAGTGGGGGTAGGAGAAAGACAGGGAGAAAATTTGTAACTCAAAATCATGTGGAAATGAATGATATAAACAAGAACATAAAATAATTAATTTTTAAAAATAATTAGAATTGGGAAATAGAAGCTAATGGCTCTGTATGACATAAAAAAATCAGTGAAACAAAATAGAAAGAATGAAAAAATGAATAAAACTCTTTGGAAAAACAACTGACCTGCAAAAAAGATCCAGAAGAAATAATTTAAGAATTATTGGTCTACTTAGAAGCCAAGATGGAAAAAAAATGCCTAAATGGCATTTTCCAAAAAATCATGAAGGAAAACTGCTCTGAAGTCCTAGAACCAGAGGGCAAAACAGTCATCAAAAGAATGCACAAATCATTTCCTGTAAGATATCCCAAATTGAAAAATCCAAGGAATATTCTAACCAAATTCCAGAATTATCAGGTCAAGGAGAAGATACTTCAAGCTATCAGAGGGAAACAATTCAAATATTGTGGAACTATAGACAGGATCACTCAGGACCTTGCAGCTTCTGCATTAAAAGGCCAGAGGCCTTGGGATATGATATTCCATAAGGCAAAAGAACTTGGATTACAACCCAACAAAACTGAGCATAATCTTTCAGGCAAGGAGATGAACATTCAGTGAAATAGGGGATGTCCAGACCTTCCCGTAGAAAAGACCAGAGCTCAATGGAAAACTTTATCTTCAAATTTAAGACTCAAGAGGGGCACAAAACGTTAAACAAGAAAGGGAAAAGATGTTATTCAAGGAGGGCAAACTGTTTACATCCCTATATGGAAAGATGATACTCGTAAATCTTGAAAATTGTATCTTTATATGGCATTTAAAATGGATATACATAGACAGAAGGTGTGGGTATAAATTAACTGATGTGGTAATTAAAAATAATTTGAAAAGAAATTTTAAGGGGAGAAGAGGAAAGGAGGAGGCAGAAGAGGTTAAATTACATTACATGACAAGGAACAAAAACAAATCACAGTAGAAGACAAAAAGGGAGGGAGATGAACATTGTTTGAATTTTACTTTCATCATATTTGGTTCAAGGAGGGAAGAACATTTTCAGGTGTAGAAATCTAACTTGCCCTACAGGTAATAGGAGGGGAAAGGGGAAAGAAAAGGGAGGGGGTGGTTAGAATGGAGACAATACATAGTAAGGGAAAAGGGAAAGAAAAGGGAGAGAACTGAAAAAAAGGAGGGAAGAGTGAGAGAGGTGGCAGTCAAAAGAAAAATTTTGAGGAGGGATAGGGAGAAGGGAGAAAAAAAACATAAATGGGAGTGGGGGGATAGGATGGAGAGAAAAACACAGATAGTAATCATAATTGTGAATGTGAATGGCATGAACTCTCCCCCAAAATGGAAGTGAATAGCAGAATGAATAAAGAACCATAATCCTACAAATTATTGTTTACAAAAAGTACATTTGAAATGAAAGGATACACACAGGGTAAAGGTAAAAGGTTGGAGTAGTATATATTACGCTTCAACTGAAGTAAAACAAAAAAAAAGAGCAGCAGTAACAATGCTAATCTTGGACAAAGCACAAACAAAAAAATAATCTAATTGAAAGAGATAACTAAGAAAAATATATCTTGCTAAAAGGCACCATAGACAATGAAGTAATATCCTTAGTAAACATATATGCACCAAGTGTTATGGCATCCAAATTCTTGGAGAAATTAAGGAAGTTAGAGGAAGAAATAAACAGCAAAACTATACTAGCGGTGGACTTCAACCTCTCTCTCTCTGAACTAGTTAAATATAACATCAAAATAAACAAGAAAGAATGTGAATAAAATTTTAGAAAAGTTAGATATGGTAGACTTCTGGAGAAAATGGAATGGGGAGAGAAAGGAATATACATGTTTCTCAGCAGTATGTGGCACCTATACAAGAACTGAACATGTACTATGGAATAAAAATCCCACAAATCTGTGCAGAAAGGCATAAATATTAAATGCATCCTTTTCAGATTGTGATGCAATTAAAAAATTGCATTCACTAAAGTGCTATGGAAAGATAGACTAAAAGTTCATTGGAAATTAAATATTCTAATCCTTAAGAATGAGTGGGTCAAGCAACAAATCATAAAACAATAAATAACTTCATCCAAGAGATGACAATAATGAGACAACATAACAAAACATTAAATATAGTGAAAATGGTTCTTATGGGAAGTTTTACATCTTTGAATACGTACATGAATAAAATAGGGCATGCAACCATAAAAACTGGAAAAAGAACAAATTAAAAGTCTCCAATTATATACCAAATTAGAAATACTGAAAACCAAAAGAGAGATTAATTAAATTGAAATTAAGAAAAGTGCTGAACTAATAAATAGAATTAAGATCTGGTTTTATGAAAAAAAAATAAAATAGGTAAACCTTTGGTTAAATTGATTTAAAAAAATAAGAAGAAAACCAAATTACCAGTATCAAAAATGAAAAGGGAGAATTGACCACCAATGAAGAGTAAATTAGAACAATAATGAAGAATTATTTTTCCTAAGTGCATACGAATAAATTTGACAAACTTAGTGAAATGGATATTTGCAAAAATGTAAATTGCCAAGATTAATAGAAGAGGAAATTAAATATTTAAATAAATCCATGTCAGAACAAGAAATTGATCAATTCATCAATGAACTGCCTAGGAAAAAAAATCTCCAGGGTCAGATGGATTTACAAGTAAATTTTATCAAACATTTAAAGAACAATTAATTCCCATACTATATAGACTATTTGGGAAAGTAGGCAAAAAAGGAGTCCTACCAAAATCTTTTTGTGATACAAATATGGTAATGATACCTGAACTGGGAACAGTTAAAACAGAGAAACAAAATTATAGGCTAATTTCTCTGATAAATATAGATGCAAACATTTTACATAAAATACTAACAAAAAAGTTGCAGCAGTTTATCCCAGGAATAATACACAAAATCAGGTAGTATTTATGCCAGGAATGCAGGACTGGTTCAGTATTAGGAAAACTATTAGCATAATTGATTATATCAATAGCAAAACTAACAAAAAGTATGATTATCTCAATAAATACAGAAAAAGCTTTTGCCAAAATACAAAAGCTGTTCTTATTAAAAATGCTGGAGAGTATAGGAATAAATGGAACTTTCATTAAAATGATGCATAACACCCACCTAAAAGCATCAGTAAGCTTTATATTTAATGAGGATAAGCTTATAAGCAAGTCTAATAAGATTGAGGGTGAAATAAGGATATCCATTATCAGTATGGTTATTCAATATGGTACTAGAAATGTCAGCTTTAGCCATAAGAAAATAAAAAGAAATTGAAGGAATTAAAATATGCAGAGAAAAACTAAGCTATCACTGCAGATGATATGATGGTATACTTACAGAATCTTACACAATCAACTAAAAAACTACTTGAAATAATAACCAACTTTATTAAAATAGCAGGATATAAAATAAACCAACATAAGTCATTGGCCTTTGTATGTATTATTATTAAAGCCTAAAAGTCAGAGATAGAAAAATATATTCCAATTAAAACTGCTGCAGACATTATAAAATACTTGGGAGTCTACCTGCCAAAACAAATCCAGGATATATATGAACACAATCACAAACCTCTTTTCTCACAAATAAGGTCAGATCCAAATAATCAGAAAACATCAATTGCTGATGGGTAGGCCAATGTAAAAATGACATTTCTGCTTGAATTAATTTACTTATTCAGTGCCATACCAAACTACCCAAAACATTATTTTATAGAGCCAGAAAAAATAATAACAAAATTCACCTGGAAGAACAAAAGGTCCAGAATATTAAGGGAATTAATTTTTAAAAAAATATTAGGGAAGGTGGCCTAGCCATGCCCAATCTTAAGCTGTATTATAAAGCTGCAATGATCCAAACTATTTCATACTGGCTAAGAAATAGTGGTGAATCAATGGAATAGGTTATATCCCCAAGACATAATAATCAATGACTATAGTAATCTACTGTTTGATAAAACCATGCTACTGGAATAAAAACTTACTAGTTGACAAAATTTGTTGGGAAAACTGGAAAATAGCATGGCAGAAACTGGGCATAGAACAACATCTTACACCATATACCAAAATGAAGTCCAAATGGGTATATGATTTAGTTAAAGGCTGATACTATAAGCCAATTAGGAGAGCAAGGAATAGTTTGCTTGTTAGATTTATGGAGAACAAAAGAATTTATAACCCAACAAGAGGTAGAGAACATTATGAAATGCAAAATTAATAATTTTGATTACATTAAATTGAATTTTTTTTGCTCAAAGAAATCCGATGCAACCAATATTAGGAGGGAAACAAAATTGGAAAATAATTTTTACACTTGCTGTCTCTGATAAAGGCCTCATTTCTAAAATATATAGAAAACATAGTCAAATTTACAAGATTGCAAGTCATCCCCAAATGATAAATTGTCAAAGCATATGAATAGGCAGTCTTCAGAGAAAGAAATTAAATCTATCTATAGTCATATGGAAGAATACTCTAAATCACTATTGATTAGAGGAATGCAAAGCAAAACAACTCTTAGGTACCACATCACACCTATCAGATTGGCTAACTTGACAAGACAAGAAAATTATAAATGCTGGAGAAGGTATGGGGAAATTAGAACACTAATGCATTTTTGGTGGAGTTGTGAACTGATCCGATCATTCTGGAGAGCAATTTGGTACTATGCCCAAAGGACTATAAAAACGTACATAACTATTGCCCCAGCAACACCACTTCTAGGTCTGTATCCCAAAGATATCACAAAAATCAGGAAAGGACCCAAATGTACAAAAATATTTATAGCAACTCTTTTTTGTGGTGGCCTAGAACTAGAAATTGAGGATATGTCCATTGAGTGGGGAATGGCTGTACAAGGTGTGGTATATGAATGTAATGGAATGCTATTTGTGCTATAAGAAATGATGAGTAGGCAGATTTCAGAAAAACCTGGAAAGATGTATATAAATTGTTAGTGAGTGAAGAGAACAGAACCAGAAGAACATCATACACAGTAATAGCCTCATTGTGCTATGACTGACTTTGATTGTCTTTGCTCTTCTCAGCAATGCAAGGACCTAAAACAACTCCAAATGACTCATGATGGAAAATGCCATCCATATCCAGACAAAGAAATATGGAGTCTGAATACAGATTGAAGCATACTATTTGTTCTTTATTTCTTTTTTTGTTTCTTTCCCAAGTTTTCTCCCACACATTCTAATTCTTCTATATAACATGACTAATGGGAAAATACGTTCAATAAAAATGTCTATGTAGAACCTGTATAGGATTGCACACTGACTTGGGGAAGGGAGAGGGAAGGAGATGGAGAAAATTTAAAAGTTATGGAAATAAATTTT
This sequence comes from Pseudocheirus occidentalis, assembly GCA_028646575.1. Classification (NCBI taxonomy): domain Eukaryota; kingdom Metazoa; phylum Chordata; class Mammalia; order Diprotodontia; family Pseudocheiridae; genus Pseudocheirus; species Pseudocheirus occidentalis. Next base: position 221,896,905 of record CM053596.1, on the reverse strand, counting down.
GCAAATTAAAAATAAATAAATTTGTAAAAAAAAAAGAAGAAAAGACAAAAGAAAACAACTGTTTAAATAGTAGAATTGGCCAATTGGAAAAGGAGACACAAAAATCCATGGTGGGGCAGGACACAGCTCTTCTTTACAGTTGGTCAAATAGAAAAGAAAGTACTAAAACTGAGAAAAAAACAATTCTTTGAAATTTAGAATTGAGCAAGTAGGAGCTAAGGACTCTATGAGACATCAAGAATCAATCAAATTAATTCAAAGCAATGAAAAAATAAAGAGAAAATGTAAAATATTTCATGGGGAAAAATACAACTAATCTGAAAAACAGGTCCAGTAGAGATCATTTCAGAAACAATTGATTACCAGAATGCCATAACCAACAGGAAGACCTGAACAGAATCTTTCAAGAAATTATCAGTGAAAACTGACCTTATATCCTGTAATCAGAGGGAAAAAATGAGAATTGAAAGAACCCACCAAGCACTTCAGGAAAGAGATCTGTAAATAAAAACTCCAAAGAACACAGTAGCCAAAATTCTAATCTATTAGGTCAAGGAAAAAACATTGCAAATGGGCAGAAAAAAATTTCAAATATTGGTGACCAATACTAAGAATTCACAGGTGGTTCAATATAGATAAAACTACAGGTATACTTGACCAAATTAATTAAAAATTATATGAATAGATAAAGAAAAAGGTGGTTTTGTTTTTATAAAAAACACCCATTAATATTAAAAATATTAGAAAGCATAGGAATAAAAGGAATTGTGTTTAAAATGGAAAGTAGTATCTATCAATAATAAATTGTTTTTACTATTCCAAATCATACTAGAAATTCTAGCTATAGAAATAAGTAAAAAAAAAAGAATAAAACTCAGCAACAAGGAATCAAAAATTCTCACTTTTCGCCAAAGTTATAATAATTTTCAGTACTTGAAAACACTAAAAAATTAACTAAAACTATTAAAAAACAATTAACCTTAGTAAAATTGAAGGTTATAAAATAAACGTACACAAATTATTAGCATTTCCATTTATTACCAACAAAACCAATAAGAGCGAGAAAGGGAAATTCCATTTAAATTTACTGTGGAAAGCCTAAAATATTTGGGAATCTGCCTGCCAAGACACACAAATAACTATACGAACACATTTACAAAACATTCTTCACACAAATAAAGACACATGTAAATAACTGAAGAAATATCAATTCCCCTTGAGTACACCAAACTGATATAAAAACATGATAAAATTACTTAATTTACTCATTCAGTGCCATATCAATCAAACTACCAGAAATTACTTTATAAAACTGAAAAAATAAAAATGTCAAGAATATCCAGGAAATAAATTTTTAAAAAGTGAAGGAAGGAGGCTTAGCTGTATAAAATCTCCAGCTTAAAGCTTTAATCATCAAAACAATTTGATACTAGATAAAAAAATGGAGTGGTTGATAAATGGAATAGATTAAGTATACAATATAGACTCAAATAAACTCAAATTTCCCAGCTATTGGAACAAGGCCACAGTATTCGACAAAAATGTTGAATAAACAAAAAATATTCTGCTAAAAAACTAGGCGTTAACCAGCTTTTCACACTATATACTAATTTTAGCTCAAAATGGATACATGGTTTAAACATAAAGTTCATTAGAGTATCATGGGGAAAAAAATGTACATATCAGATCTATGAGAAGGTTAACAGGTCATGACCAAACAAGTTAGAAAGTCTCGCAGGAAGCAAAATAGGTAATTCTGATTATATCAAAAGAAAAGGATTTATGCAAAACCAAAATAAAACAATGTAACCAAAATTAGCAAGAAAACAGGAACAAACAGGTGGGGAGGGGAGGTCACTGCATGTTCCTTTGATAAAGATTTCAATAGAAATAAAACCAAATTTATGAAAATAAGAGCCATTCCTCAATTAATAAATGGCCCTAGGATATGAACAGAAAATTTTCAGAGAAAGAAATCAATAGTCACATTAAAATGCTGCAAATTACTAATAATTAGAAAAGTACAAACTAAAGTAACTGAGATACCACCTCACACCCATTAAATTATCTAACATGACAAAAAAGAAAAATGAGAAACGCTGGAGGGGATATAGGAAGATAGATTAGGGAAATAGGCTTGTTGCAGGAAACAAGAATTACCAGTGATAGTGCTTCTTTCAGGTGCAGCATGGCCACTGGCTCTAGGCTTCATGTTAGCTCTACTAAGAGTGGGCCAGAGCCTCTTACTCAGTGCAGAGGCTGACAGCCACAAGTGCCTCCTTACTTGAACATGCCAAGTAAGCAAGAAGCAACACCTTGATTTTTAGTGGTTTTTGATTGCACCCAAGTTTTAGCTCAAAAGCCAATCAATGACCTAAAACACTGGATCCATACTCAGGAAGATCTGAGTTCAAATCCTGTCTCTGACACTTATTAATTAGATGACCATGAACAGAATCACTTAGTTTCTCATAGTCAGTCTCCTCATCTGTTAAATCAGGACACCTATTTCACAGGATTATTGTGAGGATAAATGAGATAGTATTTAAAGTATGTTGCAAACCTTATACCACTATATAAATGCTAGTTAACATATGTGGAGGCAGCTAGGTGACTCAGTGGACAGAGTGCTGGGCCTGGAGTCAGGAAGACCTGAGTTCTAATCTGGCCTCAGACACTTACTAGCTGTGTGACCCTGAGGAAGTCATAACCTCAATTTGTCTTAATACATTGGAGCAGGAAAAGGCAAACTACCCCAGTATCTTCATCAAGAAAAACCCTTTGGCAGTATTAGCATGCTTTGGTCCACAGGATCACAAAGTGTACAGTGCAACTGAATAACAAATATTATATGTATGTGTACTATGGATATATGCATGTATACACATATGTACGTATGCATAAATATAGTACTTGTATCTACTTATCTGTGAAAATGAATTCCTTGTTCTTTAATTTTTCTTGTAATATCCTGTAGAATCTATGCTCCATGAGGCCAGGGACTATCTCACCTTTGCATTTTTGTCCCCAGGGTTTGTCTTAGTGCCAGGAAAATACTAGATGTTTTGAGAAATGCTTGGTTATTGATTGATTTATAGTCACATACTTTTAAAGTTTCCCATCCTGCTTTTGTGATGTCAGATGATTTTCAGTGACTAGAGCTAATCCACACTACATCATTCCCCAAAGACTAAACATCTACAAACAGTTCCATAGAAGTGCAGCTATAGAATGAGGCTTTATAGCACACAGAGCAATCACTCCTCATAAATTAAGAGTTTTCTTTGCTGCTGAAGAACAAGGCATATAAAGCTGTCAGAACAATGGAGGCCTACGTGCTCTGAGGCCACAAAGGGATTGCTGCATTTTAGATGCTGAGCCTTAGTTCTGAAATGTACAATGTAATTGACTTAAAATCAGAATCCTTGAGTAAAATAATAAAGCCTGTGTTTAAAAAGATTAATGACAAATAAAAACTCTAAAACCAGTCATGCAACAAGGCAAACAGCCCAATCTGTATCAAGCTTTTGTCAGCGATGCCGATGTGATCATTTTCACCAAAATGTCCCTGTAAATTGCCATGTGATTAAACCAGAATCATTTATTTACAAATTCTAATTTGTGAAACATTCAGCATATGTTTTCCAGTCTATTTAATTTCCCTAAGTACTCTCTTGGACATTTTGGTTTTAACAAGACAGTTCTTTCATTATATTTTACAACCTTGAATACTTTGTCTATAATAAAATTGATTAATGAGTCTAGTCAGTGATCTCAAATATACACCATATAGGCCTAACACCTATATGCAAGCTTATGGTAAACAAGGCAAAGACCAGGCCAACAAGTAGATTACTTGTCCACAGGGGTTATTTGGTGAGTCAAACCCATATTAGAAACTCTACATCTATCCCTGTCTGGGGATATGCAGTATATTAAGTATCTCGAGAAGAATATCCCTGCTAGTCTCTTTTCACTATCATCTGTCTTCTCAGCTGTCAGAAAAATCTTCTGATTGCTTGCCCGTCTTTTCCTTTTGGTCTCTGGGCAACTAGAACAAATAATGATAAAATACTTGTGTCAGATACCTAAGTCAGCCCCAGCTTTCTGGTGCTGAATCCAAGCTGGCCCTGTAAATCCTCCCTCTCTAAACATCCCTGCTTTGGCCTCCTCAATGGACCAGCTGTCTCATCTAGCTGATGAGTTGGCTTACTAGCCCTGGGAAATGTTAGCCTTAAAAAGAATGTGAGGAGGCAATATGATTTATTGTCTGTGGAGCCTCATTTGTCCAAATGCTTTGTGACCACTCAGTAACTCCCAAGAAAACTTACTGCAAAAGTTAAAATACATCATATGGGATGGGAAGAGTAGTTGATGTGAAGAAACAAAATGGCCATAGTCACTGGTTATACGTTTATATACACATACACGTGCATGTATGTATGTATATATATATATATATGTGTGTGTGTGTGTGTGTGTAATATACATGCATTTATATATGTAAATGTGTATATGAGAGAGAATGTATGTGTGTACACAAAACAGTCCTTGATTTATTCAGTGAAACCCCAAAGCCCAAAGGGGTTTTGAAGTGAATTAACAATGCTGTAGAATATTAATTGAGGAAGGACACAGGAAAAGTGGTTGACAATGGAACTCTCCTTATATTTAGTCATAGTTCCTCATTTTGCAAGCCAACAGATTATATGGCTAGACGGAATGGTATCAACTCTAGTAGGAGCCCAATAAATATTTGCTGAATGTATGAAGGAATGAATGGATGTTCAATGAGCTACATGAATACAAATATAAGAAGGAAGTTAGATCTAAGGAAATACTTGACACACTCACCCCTTTTCTTTTATCTGTTGAAATCATATCCACTTTTCAAAGCCTTGTTATAATGCCACCTCTCACATGAAGCCTTCTGTGATTGCCACAGCCCATAGTGTTTTATTTTTCTTATTAACTCATTCACCATTTTGGAACATGTAGATGGAACTTATATTGTCATTATTTTCGTGTATGTCTTCTTTTCCATATAACATTATAAATTCTCTAAAGATTAAAACTGTTTTTATATGATTAAAGATTTTGAATGCAGTAATCACTCCACATCTCTCCCATCTCTCCCCTCTTCTATATTTCCATTACAATCTCTAGTACAAGTTTCAACACCATCCATCTCAGCTATTGTAATAACCTCTGAATATTTTTTTCTCATTCTTACTCTCTGCCCTCACTCATATTCCCCCCACTAACACTGGATGAATCATGTTGTATGAATCTGCTGATGACACTCTTTTGCTCTAAAAGAGTGGTTCTCAATCTTCCTAATGCCATGGCCCTTTAATACTTGTATGTGGGCAGACCTGCCTGGAGATGGATAGAAGAGAGGTGTCTGGGTTCCTGAGACCATTGTAAATATGCGTTTTCCCATGGTCTTAGGTGACCCCTGTGACCCTTGTGAAAGGGCCATTTGACCCCCAAAGGGGTTGCAACTTGCAAGTTGAGAACCACTACTCTAAAACTTTCAGTGGCTCCCTTTTAATTAATAAACTTCAAACCATTTTACTTGATATTCAGGCCCTTTTATCTCTAACTTTACTTTGCCTTTTTGTCAACAAAACCAAAATTCCAAAGGGCTTTAGAACCGAATTTAAAAAACAACAACTGTATAACATCAGTTAGAAAAAGGATATAGGAAAAGAGAACAGATAATAAAAATATATCTATATCTACTCATATAGTATTCTTTTCCAAGACAATGATAATATCATTATGGGAAATAGTGAGTATCAAAAATAGAAGACGCCCAGACAATAGGCCTTTGAGACTAATTTCAAACCATTCCTTCCCATTCTAGGATTTCCCAAATCCATGCCTTTGTTCATACTTGTACCCTACATGTGAAATGCTTTCCATTTCCCTTTCACTATTGGATGTTTATCCAATATTTTAAGCAGAATTCTCATGCAAACTGTCCTGTGAAACCATCTCTGAAAAACTCTCCAACTGTTTAAGCCCTTGCACCCTGCCCCCACTCAGACTACACTCAGGGTTCTCTTCACAAATCTTTAATATATTTATCATATTGTATTATATTATTGCAATTTAGAGTGAGGAGGGAGATAGAGAAGGGAGGGTAGAAAAAGGAGGAAAAGAAGAGAAGGGAGGATAGAAAAAGGAGGAAAAGAAGAGGGCATGGAAGGAGAAGAAAATGGGAAATGATAGGAGCATAAAGGACCAATACTGACAGAGGATAGATGCAGTGAAGATTATAAGTGTGACCGTCTCCTAGACTGGCCTATAGAGGTCACATTCATTGTCCCTTTCCTCCAGAGCTACTGCTTAGACTGACCTGCTTGCAAATACTACTTAATACAATTCTCCCCCACTCCCACATACTTAATTCTCTCATTTTTTTCTTCCTCTCTTTTTCTGTGGTGTCATCTTGGAGAAAAAGAAACACTCAGCCTCTAACTTATTGAATTTTAGAAACTCAAAATAGTATGGTGAGAAGATTCTTAATTATACCTATCTCTCAGGGCATAATGACTTAATTAATATACCCTTCATGAGGCTTTGCTCTGTGGGAAGCATACAGCTGCACTGGCTGATGGAAATTAAGTCATTGCAAAGCGCAGAAACCTGAGCATTGTGTATGTGTGCGTTTTAAATGTTTAATGTGGATTTTTTTTCCCCCAATTTGGTTGATTTTATGCATAGCTACTGCCTTCTCCCTTTCAGTGGCTCCTAGATGATAAATGTATAGGAGGGAAAAAAAGTATATAAAGTTGGAACTGCTAAAGTCTCTAATGACAAAATCAATCATAAACAAATATTACCCTCTCAAGGCTATTGAGAATGACACATTGATTTTTCCCCCTATTTGTTCAACAGAGGGGCTTGTGGTAATGATGTTTGGGATGTTTCTATTTGTATTTCTACCAACTGTATAGATGCTCATGAGCCTTCCCTTTAATTTCCCTCACATTTATTTGGGGGCTCATGAGCTTATTGCACTTATAAAAATGCCCCCATATCACATCACATTGTGGAAAAATATTTTGCTTATTAAAAGTAGGAGTTTCTGGTGCTCAGGCCATCTGAGCTTCCCACCAGGGAAGCTGAAATGTCACTGAGGCCTAACCAAACCCTTAAGCATTTCAAATTCAGGGAAATTGAGTTGAGGTGTCCCTGCCAGGGCCCAGCATCATTTCCGTGTATACCATATGCCTGAGACAGAAGTTTGTGTATTTTTAAAAAAGAGAAACTCCTTCACTCAAATACTTTGCAACAAGAAATTAAGCAACAAACATGGTTTTGTTCAATGAGAGATGTTGTCACGCTACAATTTTTGAGGCAACAGACCAGACTGGAAACAACCAGGACTAGGTGCTGACTGGTTAGAAAGGAACTGGTAGATATCTAAATTTGTCAGAGACAGAGAAAAGCAGGTCTCTCAAGCAATAGTAATAATAACTTACATTTATGCAGGATATTTAAGGTTATGTAAACGGTGTTTGTCTTCTTCCCACAAACACAGTACCCACCTCCCAAGATAGTTCTGATGATCAAATGAGATAATATTTATAAAGTGTCTAGCATAGTACTTAGAATATATTAGGTACATAATAAAGCATTTTCCCTCTCTCCCTCCCTCCCTTTTTTCTTCCTTCTTTCTTAAAGGCAGACCTTGAACTTGGGAAAGTTGAGTGCAAATCTATCACTAGATCGAGTCATTGCTGACTTTTTGTTGACCATGACCTTAAAGGGGAAGTGTTATGTGGGTAGAAGCTGAAGGCTGGCTACCACTTTCTTGCTAGTATATACTTGAGGGTGGCAGTTGAAGCATCCTAATCCTCAGTGAGAATATTGAAATATGAGAGGCTAAATTATTAAGACTGTATAGTTTTTAAGAGTTGTGCCCAGGATTTGAATCCAGATCTTTTTACATTATGGCAAACTCCCACATTGATTAAGGAACTAGTTTGTGCTTTCGATTGGTTCAGTCATTGGAGGGTTCTAGGTCTATTATACCGTCATATTCCAGAGGATGTCTTGTTGTTTATACCTCTAGTATATTCCTTCTAATCATAGAATATCTCATTGTTTTTGTTCAGTTATTTTATTTGTGTCTGACTTTTCATGATGTCATTTGGGGTTTTCTTGGCAAAGATACTGGAGTGGTTTTCCATTTCCTTCTCCAGATCATTCTAAAGATGAGGAAACTGAGACAGAGAAGTGATTTGCCCAGAGTCTTATACTTAGTAAGTATTTTGGGCCTAAGTGCCTCTTGCACAAAATAATGTGGACCAAAATGAGAAGAGTCAAGAGAACATTGTAAACTGTAACCGCAATATTGATTTGTTTGAGGTTTTTTTGCTTTTTTGCAGAAGGCAAGGCAGGGCAATTGGGGTTAAGTGACTTGCCCAAGGTCACACAGCTACTAAGTGTTAATAACAAAATTGTTTTAAGAATGACTTTGAGCAAATAAATGATTTGACAATTTATTTATGAATACCAAAATTAAGTATGAAGAACATATGAAGAAAGATGATCTGCATCCAAAGAAAGACCTGATAACTGTAATTATGTTTAGAATAATTATATATATGTATTTATATATATGTGTGTATTTAAATATATATGTATATATACATATACACACATATACATACATACATATATATTTTTGTGTTTTTATATAGGTATAGGCCTATTTGCACCTAATAGTGGTCTTCTCTAGGGTGGAGAGGAAGGGAAAAAAAGAATAAAAAAATTTACATGGTAACTGTTGTACACTTAAAAGAAATTGCAAGTTGTTATAACAGCAATCACCCTAGTGTACCCAGAATGGCAGCTAGCACAGATTTTTTTATCTGATTTTCTAAAGGAAAGCAACTCAAAAGGGGTCAACAATCTTACTTGAATCAAAAATATATATCATTCACTTGGTTCAGTGGACAAAGCTCCCTGACTTCAGAAAATACAGAAATTACAAGCAGACAAAAAAATACAGACAGAGAAAAATAACAAAATTCAATACACCAACATACAGGGCTTCTGGCTATCTGACCAATACATACATACATAGTTAGGTACCAGAGAGAGAATCACCAACCTCCAGGTTTTCAAAGCCAGGGAACTCAGTGGTTACCCAGAGTCTCATCTGGACAAATCACACAACTCTTCCCATAAGTTAGCTGCAAAACAAAACCTTACATCAGAGTATATATAGCCTTATTCAGGGTCAGAGGACATCACAAACTTTCTGACCCACTGCCTAATTACAAAGTAACAAAAGATGTGGCCCTTCCTGAAAAACAAGCTTCCCCTAAGTGGGCTTCTCTTGTTGGGCTCCAAGTGAGGCCCGTTACAGGAGAGGGAAGATCTTCAAATTCTCTTACCATTACAATTGTACTCATCAGATTTGCATTTTCATGTGTAATAATAAGTTATTTTTATCATATTATGTTATTGTAATGCTTTGTTTTATTCCATAAATTTAAAATAAAATAAATTTTTAAGAACAGTCAATGTCAGAGGTCAGATTCAAACTCAGGAAGATGAGTATCCCTTACTCATGGCCTAGTACTCTATCCACTGAACTACCTAGCTACCCATTCTCTTTAGTTACATTAATTAGAGGTGAGCAATATGAAACACTCTTGTTATAGCACTAAAGGTTTTCTGAGTCAGGGATTCCTTATATGCTTACCTATAGGCTGAATTTGATCCCACACTGTGGAGAGTCAGTCCTCGGTCCACAGATGAAGTCAGGGAAACACACCTGGCTCAAACCAGGAATGAGGAGGTTGATACGTCAGTCTTTCTAGAATATTTTATGTTGTAGATACTAAAGTATCCTAAAAGAACCAGATGAGTATATAATTAGAAACCAAATAAATAAAAAGAACATAGAGAAGATTCAACATTTGTGGCAGTGAGTGGGGCTTTATAAAAAGTATCATCACTTCTCAGTGCAAAGTTTTGCGTTCTATTAGAGCACTGATTACAGGAGGCAGCAGTCTCTATGGGAACTCAAATTTAGGAGGCTGCTCTGTGGAGATGTTTGTTATTTGCATTTTAATTCAGTCATTTCAAATATTTGTTTTTGTTGTTTTTCTGTGTGTTTTATTTTTTCTTTTTGGAGGGGGGAAGGTAGGACAATTGGGGTTAGGTAACTTGCCCAAGGTCACATGGCTAGTTTTTTTTTTAATTTTAATTTATTTTCTTGGTTATATCATTCATTTCCATAAGGTTTTGAGTTACAAATTTTCTCCCCTTTTTGTCCCTAG
>CM053596.1:221867248-221886098 GCA_028646575.1 Pseudocheirus occidentalis | reverse complement strand
CCGTGCTTAGTCTGCAACACCATCGTGGCGCAGTTCAACAAGGGCTTGGCAAACACAAAGAGGAAGAACTTTGGTGGTGGAAACATGGCCTGGGAAAAGAAAACGCTGTCCAAATACGAGTCCAGTGAAATCCGTCTCCTAAAAATCATAGAGAACCTGTGCAAGATTGACTGTAACCACATGGTAGAGAACAACGAGGAGCACCTGGAAGACTGGTGGTTCAGACGGAAGAAGAAACATCCTGACTTATTTAGGCGGTTTTGTGTGGAAACACTGGAAGTGTGCTGCCTGTCCTGAACCTACAGACCAGACTGCCTTGAGTGCCCTGTGGGGTCCAAGCAGCCATGCCGGGGAAATGGTTATTGCAATGGCTACAGAAGTCGTGTTGGGGATGGCAAGTGCATGTGTCACCTTGGCTACTTGGGGCCGCTTTGCATGGATTGTGTCGAGGGCTATTTCAGCACCTGAAGGAATGACACCCACTCCATTTGCATAGTGTGTGACACAACCTGCAAGACCTGCTCTGGCCCGAGCCACAGAGACTGCAGCTAATGCGAAGTTTGCTGGGTCCAGGAGGAGGACGCCTATGTAGATATGGACGAGTGTGCAGCAGAGACTCCAGCTTGTTATGAGGGCTTCTACTGTCTCAACAACAAGGGCTCATTGTCTTGCAAAGAGTGTGACTCTAGCTGTTCATGGTGTGTGGTAGAGGGGCCAGCACGCTGTATAAGCTGCACAGCCGGTTACGAACATCAAGATGGTGCATGTCGAGATGTCGACGAGTGCTCCCTCCCAGAGAAGGTGTGTTCACAAGAGCACCAGAAATTCTTCAACACCCCGAGCAGTTACATCTGTGCCTGTGCAGGCTTCCAGGAGAGAGATGGTACCTGTGTGCCCACTGAGGAGCCTCAAGAAGATGAGGAGACAAACGAAACTCTGAAACCCTGACCATCTGAAGACTTGTGGCCTGCCTCCCCACACTCCCTGCCATCTGATCGTTCACTTAAATTATTCAGCTGGAAACTGCCCTTATTGGGAATCCCGCGGACGTCTTAACCAACTGAGTCTGGGCTGCAGAGATGTGCCAAGCGACCACCACCACCTGCCTACATTGGGGGAGAAAAACTGTCCTAGCGGATGGGCCCTTTCAAAAGCTGCATTTCTCTCTTGTCCTAAAGAAATTATATTGTCATGTATTTTGATACTGTTCTTTGTAATAAAACTGACTGTGGAAGGTGGACCAGAAGAGAAGGTTAATCGTATTTACTCATTAAAAGACCAAACAAGCAAAAACCTATGTTCCAGATCTTTGGAAAGAAAGGTCTTTGTATGGAACTCACTTTTGACCTGTTTTCCATGGGAATATCAGTTTCTTGGGAAGAAGGCAAGATGGTGATGCTGAGAGCCATGCTGGGCAATTTTGTGCCATTTCCCCCCCCCCCCCCCCCGTTCCCCAGGAAATAAGTAAATAAATAGGTACCTGATGCAAATTGACATTTTTTTTTGCTTCAGACTTGCCAGTAGGGCATTTGCTGGGCTGTTAGGGCAGTAGCTTTTTGGCCTCTAAACAGTTACCAGCCCTTAACTTTTTGTTGAATAAATTTTTATTTATGTCTTTTTTATTAAAAAAAAAGAAAACCCCCAAGGCATATGAGTTTATGACTATCTATGGGGAAAACATTTAACAAACTAAAATACCTATTTATAATTTGTTCTTTTTTCATGTTTTGTGTCTTTTTTTAAATTGCAGGTCTAATTCTACTTTTTCTCTCTTTTGTTGTTGTCGATGTAAGCATTTAGAGATATAATTTTCCCCCTGATATCATTTTGTCTACATCCCCTAAGTTTTGGCATATTGTCTCATTGTCATAATCTGTAATGAAATCATTTATTGTTTCTATGAATTTCTCTGTTCTAGTTTTGTTCTCTTTATTCTAAACTCAGTATTTAGGATCAGATAACTTGATTTTCAATTAATTTTTAACCTATGTTCCTATGATCCATTATTGAATGTAAATTTTGTTGCAAAATGGTTCAAAAAGGATGCATTTAATAGTTCTGCCTTTCTGCATTTGTTTCTGAAATTTGTGCCTTAATACATGCTCAATTTTCATGACAGTGCCAAGTAACATATAAAAAAATATATATTCCTTTCTATACCTATTCATTTTTCTCCAAAGCTCTATTACATCTAACTTCTCTAAAATTCCATTCATTTCCTTAACTTCTTTCTTATTTATTTTATGGCTAGGTATATCTGGTTATGAAAGGGGGGAAATTGAGTTCCTCACAGCTTTCCTTAATCTGCCTCCCTCTTATCTTTTTCCCTTATCCGCTTCCTCTTACCTTCCTGTTGAGTAAGATAGATTTCTATACTCAACTGACTGTGCGTATGTATATGTATAAACACACATGTGTATGTATACACATAAATACACATACATACATGCATATAAATGTACTCTTCCCTCTTTGAATCAAATAAATTATGAGAATGAGAGTCATGTGTTGTTGCCCTTAGATCCCCTCCATTGTAAAGACTAATCCTTATGCACCTCTTTTATGTGAGATTATTTTCCCCATTCTTTGTCATCTTTCCTCCTTCTCCCAGTACACTTCTTTCTCACTACTCCATTTCTTTTTAGATCACACCAATATAATCTACTCATATTTATCCCCTCTACTTATGTAGTCATTTCAACTGTCTAAATAATGGTAAAGTCTCCAGGCATTACATATACCATGTTACCATATAAGAATGTAAATATTTTAACTGTATTGTCATTTGTGATTTTTCTTTCATATTTTATTTTTATGGTCTATTCAGTCTTATATTTGGATATCATTTCCTTTTTATTCAGCTCTGGTAGTTTAATCAGGATGCTTGAATCCCCTCTCTTTCCCTGAATATCCATTTCCCTCCCTGAATTCAATATTCAGTATTCCTGGATAACTTCTTCTTGGTTGTAATCCTAGCTCTTTTGCTTTCCAAACTATCATAATCCACATCCTCTATGTGGTAGATGCTAAATATTCTGTGATTTTGTCTGTGACTCCACAATAGTTTAATGATTTCTTTCTGGTTACTTGTAATATTTGCTCTGTAATTTAGCTATAATATTCTAGGGAACTGATATTGTGGGGTGTCTTTCTGGAGGTGATAAGTGGTTTCTTTAAATGTCTATTTTACCTTCTAGTTCTGAAATATTGGAGTAGTTTGCCTTTATAAATATTTTTTATGATGGTTTTTAGGTAGTTCAGAAATCCTCAAATTATCTCTCCAGATTCTAATTTCCAGATCACTTGTCTTTTTAGGATTAGGTATTTTCCATTTTTAATTTTTTTTTCATTTTTTTTTACTTTTATTCCTTCTTGTTGTCTCATGAAGTCATTAGTTTCCAGCTGCCCAAATATAATTTTTAAGGAATTATTTTCTTCAATGAGCTTTTGTACCTCTTTTTTTAATGCTTAGACTACTTGTATTTAATAGAGACTGTTGTTGGAGTGTGTGCGTGTATACATATACACACACATACACACATATATACACATATACATATATATATATACACACACACACATACATACACATATGTGTGTATTCCCCTGAGCATTTCTAATTACAGAATGAACAAAATGTAAAACAATAAAAATCATACTTTTTTTTAAATTAAGCAAAATGGTATTACGGACAGGTGATTATGAATGATTGTAAATGCAACCCTACCCATATGTTCTCTACCAACTGGTAAAAGAAATTAAGATTTACATGTTACTTTTAACAAAAGGGCAATAATGGTGTCCACTGAATTTACCAGAAGCTTGTCAGCTGTCTGATATTTCCTTTCGAAAACTGAAGAGAAAATGTCTTATTCTTCTGATTCTACTTCTTTTACTCACTTTGTAGCATTTCCAATATGTTTTCTCATAGTTCTCTATATTCTTCATATTTGTCATTATTTAAAATTCTATTCCATTCTTATGCCATGATTTGATTCCATGAATTTTTGGATAATTTTCTCTAAGAAAATTTTGTGTGATTTTTCCTCAAAAAATGAATCAAAGAATAATTATTCCCTTAACATGGCCACATAACTTATTTTCACTTTTGTATGAGTCTTGACATAATAATATGGTTCTGTTTTTCCTGTAATTATTTTCGTACAAGGAAACTTTTTTATAGGAACACAATTGAGATAAGAATTTGAAATGGCATTAGAAAGGATAAATCAATAAGTATTATAACATGCTGATTACTACTTGTTGAGAATATTATTTGTCTTCCTAAAGTGAGACAGTCTCTCCTCTCAAAGGGCTGATATCCTTCTAGGAGAATGTAACATGTTCCCATATAAATAAGTGTATCATATATGAAAATAAATATAAACAAGTTATTAGCCACTAAAGAAGATAATAGAACAAATCATGTTCCATTCTGTTAGTTCAGATGGGTAGAAGCAAGACTACATTTTAGTGTTAAGTTGGTAAATGTTTAGCAACTGCTTCTCTGGAGGGAACAATTTGCAAGTGACACACTTTTACGTTGAATCTATATTATTAACATGTCTCCAACCTTTTCTTTACCATAGTCAATCAACAAGACATTATATCAAACTGTGATTTTTAACATTTGCTGATTTCCTAGATATAAATGCTAATGTTGAAAATTTAACAATTGATTTTCAAGACTTCGTTTTTCTCAACACACTTTTTCTGCATTTTGAATACATGCATAAACATAACATGGTATAAGTTGATTCAGCAACTATATATTGGGCATCTACTATATGTTCTGTACTTGAGTAGTGACTATGGAAGGCAAAAAAAGAAACACAATAGATTGTGATCATGTAAGACTACAGTTATTTCTTAAATGAATGAATGATCTCTTTGTTTTAAACTGTGAGGAGAGCAATGTGCTGTGTGAGTAGACAATATTGCTACATGAGCAACAGAAGACTTACTTGTCTTCTTACTGTCTTACTTCAACTTACATGAAAAGGGTTTATGGTATGTGCAATCAAATGAAGCTTAGAAGCAGCTTAATGTGACACATATTGATGATATGCATACTAATGACTGTGCAGCTTAGTAATTAGCTTTTGATGGTCAAGAATTTAGATAAATAACTTTAATTAATATTATTTTTCAACATTTAATTTTGTATATTTTTCTTCTCTTTTTTTGTATGGTTTCATCATCTTAAAAAATCAGTGCTGGCCATTTCCCCTAATAACATAGGCTATTAAAACATCATCACCCACACACCAAAACAGGTATGCACATACGGATATTCAGGAACTCATGTGTCATTATTAAGGATCTCTCTTGCTATTCCCCCTATACTGAATTGAGTATGATAAAGTTTCACTGTGATCCTGAACTGAAGGACCTTTTATTTTTTTCTCTACCCCCTATTCCCTGTCGCCTACTCTCCTCTAAGAGGAAGCAAAGATATATTTTAATGATCTTAAACTGTATAATCTCTTTTCTTGGTTGTGGATAACCAACCTAAGAAATAACAGTATCACTACTATACTGTATGATTAGAAAGAAATATAAAGGGACAACTAGGGCTGGAGATGAGATATAGAACTCAATGACAGTGGCATAGAGTATGCGATAAAGGAAGGGCATGGGAATGAACTGTGAGTCTCTGGCACCACAAAGTCCCAGAGAGGAAGGATGGAAAGAAATTGGGTGAAGAAGAGGGAACAACCCTATTGCATACTTGTACTCTGAATGAGTTCCCATCTCTAAAAGAAGAGAGTGACCTCACCCCAAAATATCTCATTTTCCTTTTCCTTTCTCTACTCCCCCCCACTTTCTAATAAAATAAACAAGATTCTACCAGCTCCAACCACAATCTTAGCTCTTTCTCTATTCCGAAATGAATTTACCAATTGAAAATGACAAGATGAGACTGGTATTTTATCCAACGATGGAAAGGATAGTAATCTGAAAGATTAGGAAGTCCTAACCATAATGGAAGAGAAAGGCAATAGTGTCTTAAAATGTACTACAAGAGTAGTTTTGTCATTATGGATTTCCATAAGAACTTGAGCAAATAAGGTAATTATCTTCCTCAATGCTAAAGATAGCAAAGGAAAAGCCAGAATTTTTAAACAGAATTATAACCCAATAGTATATTTAGCTGGCATAAATGTAAGTATAATCAAGACATATTATGAAGGACAAGCCAAGAAGCCGCTAGAATTAATAGAAAATTAAGTTTTCCCATTGAGATGTACTTTCTCCCCTGCTTCCATTCCCCATAATCTTCCAAAGACCTACTTGAGCATTGACAGGCTCTAGAAGTCTTCTACTCCCTTAGACTGCCCCCCTATCCTCCTTAAAATGAATACAATTGGAGTGATCCACTTCAAAAGAAACTGGGAAAATGATGGTATGATGCAAATTCTGTAAAGATTCAAACTAGCTCCTGAGAAAATACTTCCAAAGAAGAAAAAAAAATTAAGTCTGGAGAACAAGAAAGAATATGTCTTTTCTTCTTTACTCTTCTCTTAGCAGCTGTGTTCGCATGTTCACCCATTTGGGTATCTTGAGTACCTGCTTTTGCTCTGAATTTACACACTTTCAGCATTGCTATCTTTCCTCCTTGCTCTCATTCTCACCAGACACAAGACATTGACTTGTCAAGTACCTAGAACCCAATGTTTGGCTACTTTCTTACTTTTATGATGCATTGATCCTTACCAGTTTACATTTACCTCTGTGATAAAGAGGCCCAACTGAAATGAGAAAGGAAACAGATAGAGGAATCAAAGACCCCAAGACAAATTTCATTTCACTCAGAAATGTTAATTATTTGTCTTCAGTTTTGTCCAGACAAATATCATCTTTGTAGAGATGTGCTTTTTGTGTACAGCTGTGTATATTTTAGTACTTGGTAGAAATATTGGTCCTTACCCTCAAAGAGAATTTAACCTCAGTCAAATGAAATGATTATAGAATGATATGACAGTATATGAGTTGCTGCTAACATATGAAACATCAGTATGGACTGAAGCTATTCAAGAATTTTTTGAGAGAAGAGGGAGGCAAAACTTTTTATCATGCCATCTCCTGCACAAAAGTTTGCATTAGTTCCTCATGGCCTACTGACTAGTATACAAACTTCTTAATATGAAATGAAAGATGGTCTTTGGTCTAACCCTTACTTATTTTTCCAGTCTTATCTTCCACTACCATCCTTACACAGATCCTACACAACTACATCTGAACAGCTGAATCAGATGCGTAAATGTTTAGCTGTCTTATACCATAAAAGGATTTTGTCTTTAACTTTAAATAAAGATAACTTTAAACAGATAAGTGTTAGTCATCCATACTTCATGTTCTTTCTTCTTAATTTCTTGACATTGCTCTGAGTGGAACAAGCCTATGGCTTTTCCTCTTTGCATTCAGACTTATTTTCTAACTCGTTTCTTAGACAGTAAGATTGCTTGCATGAGTCAACTTCTAGCCAAGACTTGGCTCAATTTTTTTTCCTGCTTTGGTCTCAACTTGAAAAGTATATCCTCTACTTCTCAACTGGTATGGTATCTCTGCTCAGATTTATTAACCGCTAATGATCTTGTAATGGCAAGCAAACAATTACTTAGGACCTTGTTTCAGTTGAGCCTTACCCATGATTATATCAAGTCTTTATTAAGAAACAGAACTTGTGAAATCCACAGTGGGAGGGATTTGTGAAAAACAGCAACTGGAAGGACACAAGACGTGGGTGGAACAAAGAGGAGCTAATGACCAGATAAAAAACTGAACACAAGCAGGGAAAGAGCAGAACTGAGAAGGGAACACTTGTGGTGGCAGAGTTGAGTAGTAGAAAACTTGTGGTATGCTGAAATTCTTTTTTCTGTTCTGTCTGTGTTGATTTGTGTTTGTAATACTTTGTACAGAAGCCCTGGGACCTTACTGGAAGTCTTGAAAGCAGATTTTCTTGTTGTCTGTTTACAGAAGTCCTGGAGGAGGGTTTTGGAGGTCCTGGGACTATACTGACAATTTGTGTTGAGTTCTCAGACATTTTTGTGGGTCTGTGTTGATTTCACAGGCAGAAAGTGAATTTATGATGATGCTGACAATGTGCATGAATGTTGTTTTGGCTCTGTTAAGCTTTATCATCCCAGAAATAGACTGTAAAGAACTTGAGGTAGACTGTACACTGTGAGCTTCAATACAGAACAGTAATTGAACAAGGAAATGGATGAGGAGCTGGATGAGGAGTTGAGGGCTGCCTACCTTTGAATCCAGTTGACAATTGAGTAAATTCAGGAAAAAGCTGGGACCATGGAAGAGGGACCACGGAATCTGAGAGTCATCTTCTAGTTCATATGAAAAAACCTCTCCTTGGGCACCTAGTGCTGACTGAGAAGATCATGATTTACTGTGGCCTAGGGGTGGGAGAACTTTGTACTCTGTACCTTGTACCTCTTGAGGATGATTGAATTAAAGATGACTGGAAATTAATCTCCAATCAATAAGAAATAAGACTTTTTCAGTGAGTGATTAAGACAATATGACCTAGGGGTGGAGAACTTAGACATTTGCATATTGTGTCACTTAAGGATTCTTGCTCCTTAAGGATGATTGAGTTAAGGACTTACTAAATGATATCTTTTAAAATTTAAAACTATGTGACCACTTTGGTGAAAACTATGTGGACACTTTAGTGATAAGCTATTACGTTATAACATTGTGAATGCTGTACTTTGGATTCTGTGAATGTTTTGCTTTAGATTACTGATAAATAGATAGTTCAATATAGTATGTGATCAGAACCTTAGAGCTATTCAGTTCAATATAGTATGTGATCAGAACCTTAAAGCTATTCACAGCAGCAGTCTTCTGGAAAGCTGATCAAGCTTGGCTTTACAAATCTCTGACACATCAGCCCCCTGGTCCTCCACTACTGTCTACTCTTCCTCTTCCTTCTCCTCTTTTGTCACCTCTCCCAAAATGCCTACACCAGCTTTGTAGGTAGGCCAGAATACAACATTTAGCCTTCCCTCTGTGTAAGGTTTCCTATCCACTATTCCTATTTATCTCTTTTCTGTATTTTAAGAACTAACTTAAGTCTCATTTCTGTAAAGAAAAGTATAGTCTTTTATAACCTTTGGGACTGGTCTGTGTGTCAGGTTGATTTTTTTTTTAATTTTGTGGGTGATGGGAACTCTGGCATCCCTTTGAGTAGAGGAAAGAAGATATATAATTGCTTAAGGAACAAAATAGCAATATGAATGGATCAACTCAAACTTACTCTTCAGTCAAGCTGTTTGTGAATTGCCTGAGATAATAACAACAAGCATTTATATAGCATTTTAAGGTTTACAAAGCATTTCACAAACAATCCTGAGATATAGATGCTATTATTATCCTCATTTTCACATGAGGAAACCAGTAAACAGAGGTTATATGATTCACCCAGAGTCTAAAAGCTAGTGTCTGAGACAGGATTTGACCTTTGGTCTAACCTATTGCTAAGTTGACACTGAGTCACCTAGTAGCCTCTGGTTTAGACAGATGAAACTCAAAATTGACACAGCAGTATTTGGAGAGAGAGACGTCAGTAACATCTAGGAAAATTAGTTATTTACTTATATCATGCTTAGAGAGAATCATAGTGGATTAAGTAAAACCTGAGGAATTTCAGCTAACAAGAATAACCCAGAAACCTGGGACCATCTAACTTGATACAGAGTTCTTCTAATTACCTTGCTTGCAAGCATAATTTTATCAATTGATATGTTCTCCTTACATTTTAAAACATGATTTAGCAAATATACTCTTGTGGTCTGGCATGTAAGCAAATAAGAGAGATTGGAAATAGAGAAGTAAATTCAGAGAGAGATAACAAGAGGCAGTGTCAGTAAGAGATAAATCAATCAATAATCAATAATTAGGGCTTTGTTATGACAGACTTCTATATTCACAGAGTCAAGTAGGTTTTTTAAAAGGAAGGTCAAAGAGACAAAACATCTCAAATTGGGATTACATTGATCAGGGAAAATTTGAAAGTAGCAAAAGCTGAAAACCCTGAAGCTAACAGTGAAGTCACTTGAATCCTTTTTTTAACTAATCACCCTCCTCCTCAGCTACTTTCCTATACAGAGACAATACTCTAAAACTCTGGAACTTTTTTCCTGTCTCTGATGACTTGTTGGCAAGTAACTTTCATAACCCGTTATATCTAAGTCAACACCTTAATAAAACTTCACTTTATTCTCTAGATATCTTCTGGACACCCACCTTGCTGTCATTTGTGCAAGTGTCAGAAGTATCATTTAAAACTAGATTCTGATTCCATGGCTAGTAGTCACTCAGTCAGTCAATAATTGTCTAGTAAGCACCTATCATGTGCCAGACACTGTGCTAAGCTCTGGGAATATGTACAAAAAGAGACCAAAAACTGTCCTTGCCCTCACAGAGCTCACAATCCAATGGGGAACACAAGTAAACAGACATATATATATATATATATATATATGAATTGAGGAGTTGGTTTTCTATAGGAGAAGGAATTTTAGTTGGGACTTAAAGGAAGCTGGGGAAGCCAGTAAGTACAGATGAATAGGGAGGGTATTCTAGACATGGGGGACAACTAACGAAAATGCCCAAAGCCTAGAGATGAAGTGTGTTGTTAGTAGAATAGCAAAGAACTCAGGACAGGCTTTTAGGAATGATCTGGATTGTAAAAGAGCTTTGAACACCAAACAGAGAATTTTGTATTTGATCCTAGAAGCAATAGGAAGCTACCAGAATTTATTGAATAAGGAGGTGACATGTTAAGATCTGCATTTAAGGAAAATCACTTTGGTGACTGACTTGAGAATGGATTGAAGTGGAAAGATACTTGAGGCAGGCCGACTTACTAGCAGGCTATCACAATGACCATGCAATTGCATGAAGTGATGAAGGCTTGCGCTAGAAGAATAGCAGTATCAGAGGAGAATGATAGTGTATTTGAGAGATGTTGCAAAGATGAAATTGACAGGCTTTGGCAACAGATTGGATATCAGGATGGAGCAATAGGGGACAGAGTGAGAGATAATGAGGAAGCCACAGAGGCTACAGGCCTTAGGGATTGGAAGGATAGTGTTGTCCTCTGTAGCAACAGAGAAATTAAGAATATCAGAAGATTAGGGGGAAAGATAATGGGTTCAATTTCGAACATGTTGGAAGTAAGACATCCATTGAACATCAATTCTGAGTCATCTGAAAGGCAGTTAGAGATGTGAGGTTGGAGGATGGCCAAGATGTTAGGGCTGAAAAGGTTGATTTGAGAACTACCAGCTTATATATATATATATATATATATATATATGTGTGTGTGTGTGTGTGTGTGTGTGTGTGTGTGTGTGTGTGTGTTCTTCTTATTCCTTTTGTGATGATATTAAATCACTACATGTCACTTAGGCAGTTCTATTTTTTAATTACTTGTAGTGCACAGTTTAGCATGTTAGTAAGATACCCTACACAGAGGAAGATGGGCATAAATATTTGCCACTCAGAGCCTCTTGGTGAGTCAGCGTATCATGATGTGTTCATTCAAAGCTTACCCAAACACCTTCTGATCTTACTTTGCCCTTTTGGAAATTCTTTTGTAGTGAGAATTATTAGCATGTGGATTTATATATTGGCTGACAGATTGAGACATTATGGGGACTTAATTATACATTTTTTTTGAAGATACATGCTCTATACAACACTAAGATGACTAAACTTGTGTGAAAAGTTAAACAATGAATTTGCCTTTTCTATGAACTCATTACAGTATAATTAAGCTAAAGCCTAACCTAAGTATCCTTTCCAAAGAGAAAAAAGAAATATAGGTAAAGAAGCCTCATCTAGTCTGTTTTAGTCTTTGTTTAAGTAGCTTTAAAGGATAGCTGACGTCATAGACAGTTAACTTTCATAATGAGAAAATATTTCCTGGGGAATCAATCCTATGTCTGAAACAGGGTTCTGCCTTGTTGTGTATCACATGGTAAATTAGTATGAAAATCAGATCTTCTTTTCTGAAAAGTTCATTTTCTCCTGCTGCTTCATTCAGACCCGAAGTTGTAATCTTCTATTTGTGACAGCACTGTTGGTTGCTGAGGGAAAAGGTTTTGATGTTACGAATGGAAGATTATGACTTCAGGTAGGGGAAACACAGCGGGACCACAGGATGAATTCTACAAGCAAAAATCCTGTTGTCATGCAAATTGTTCCAACCAAAAAAAATAAGACATTTAGAATACTGAAATGCTTGTTCAAAAAGACATTCTCCAATGTCGAGCCATTTGTAAATCCTCTTTTGAAGCAATGGCAGCTACTGCTCTATGGAGGGTAGGGTTAATTTCTACTAGGGATGAACCCTTCATCCTTTTTTATATGATTGACCCCTTTAGCAGCTTGGTAAATTCAATGGGCCCCTTCTCAGAATAATGTTCTTAAAAAAACATAAAATAAAATACATAGGAATAAACAAATAAATTATGTTGAAATATAGTTATCTAGTATATGTATATAATACATATCTCTGTATATGGGCATATGCACATATATATACGCATATATGTGTATGTATATATAGATGCATTTATAATATATGTATGAGTGTGTGTATATATAGGAGAAGGCATTTCTGTGTGCATGTGAATACAGTGAATACAAATCATGTGTGTGTACACATAAAATGAAAGAGAGTAAGAGAAAGAGAAGAGAGAAGGCATTTAGCATCTAATTGCCAAAATCGCCCTGGTAAATAAACTTTTCACCTTGTTTTGTTATTTTATTTATTTTTATTTTTCTGATACAAGGCTCCAGTTCCACCATTAGCATCATCCCAGCTGACTAGTGCACAGTGAGAATATGTACTGGTGATCTCTCCAAGTTGCCATCTGCTCTAATATTCTAATAAAATTCAGTCAATGCACAATTAAGTACCTACTATGTGATAAGCACTGCACTAAGTGCCATGTGGGGGCAATCTTTAGCTGTCTCTCCTTCCTCAAGGCTAAAAGCATTATGACCCCCCAATACATCAGGAATTCTTTCCATATCTACTCATGATAATACATGCTCACTTATTTTCCCAGATTCTCACAAAAATCAAGATAAAGCCAGGCTTCATGGGATTCCAGGCTTTGAACTGAAAGGAATTTTAGTGGCCATTTCATCCAACTCCCTCAATGGATCACGATCAGAGGAGGATCACAAGAACCAGAAAAGCTAAGTGGCTAGCCCAAGGTCACACAGACTGAGAGAAGAATTGGTATTTGGACCTTTGTCCTCTGATGCCAAAATCAGGACTCTTTGCATCATTTATGCTGCCTTCTGCGGAGACCAACATGAAATTTAATCTTTATTTGATAAATATTTTTATTTTTAATTCCCGTGCATATATAAGGTGGGCAGCTAGGTGATTTAATAGAGAGTGCTGGAACTGAGTCAGGAAAACCTGAATCCAAATCTGACCTCAGCTGGGATGAGTCACTTAACCCTGTTTGCCTTAGTTTACTCATCTGTAAAATGAACTAGAAAAAGGAATGCCAAACTGCTCCAGCATTTCTGCCAAGAAAACCCCCAAATGGAGTCATAAAAATACAGATGTGACTAAGACTGAACAACAAAACAACAGGTAAAAGATTCTAACACCAACTGAAAGACTTCTGTACAATAAAACATGTAGTACATGTAGAATGTGTAGTACAAACAGTACAATAACACATGAACCTAAGTTGGGATGCACTTAACCCTCAATAAAATATTAATTAACTGCAGTGAATACAGATCTTTGCCTTGTAAAGAATACAAAGGAATATTAAAAGTAATTTATTATTTCTACTACAATTAGAAAGATAAAGCATTATCTAACTGTAAGATCATAACACATGGCAGTATATCATTTGTCCTAATGAGTAGTAGGAGACTAAATTCTATATGAATTCAGAGGAGAGAGTTGGCCTGTTGTGGGAAAGCTTCATTTAGGAGACTGAACGTGAGCTGGTCCTTGAAGCATTTGTTAGGAGCTGTGGTAAAACCCAGACCTTAAGGGCCTGTTCTCACTCAAGGTTTTCAGCTGGCATCAGTAAATAACAACATTCAGGAAGAATTAGTGAAGCAAAGAATCTGTATTTGATCGAGCTGTGCAGATACCAAAAGGGAAGGCATTTGCCCTGAATCTCTGGGGAGAGAGCTTTTAATACACAGCTTTCAGGCTACATCACATACCAACCAATCCCTAGGTGCAGTAGGCCTTGTAGCAGAGGAGTTTCTGGGGAACGGAAGAAGTGGTATATTTTAGAAAAATTAGGTAACAATTACAAGAGGTTCTTGTAATGAAATAAGACTTAAGGTTTGAGCAAGGAGACAAGGGCAAGGGGAAAACTTGACCCCATTACTGGAGCTAATCAACTTTGGGGCAAAGTCAAAGGATGCTGTCAGGGTCTTACTCTTCAGACTTAATGCATTTTTCTTGGTTTCCTTCCACAATGCCAACTTGACTCTGTTCAGCCATCCTTGGAAAATCATACTTAGCAGCTAACACCAGGT
This sequence comes from Pseudocheirus occidentalis, assembly GCA_028646575.1. Classification (NCBI taxonomy): domain Eukaryota; kingdom Metazoa; phylum Chordata; class Mammalia; order Diprotodontia; family Pseudocheiridae; genus Pseudocheirus; species Pseudocheirus occidentalis. The sequence goes on along the minus strand of CM053596.1, from coordinate 221,871,539 downwards.
CTAGCTGTTTAGAATAAGGGTGTGGGAATTAGTGACCCATTGATCCTTCACTCAGCTACAGCTAGGATATTGGTTAACAGGAAGTCAACGTTTTTCTTTTTTTCCATTGGATACAATTTTTGTTTTTATATTCCCTTCCTTTCCAAATATATCCCTGTCAGTAAATCGTCAGATTAGCTTGAGGATGTGGCATTTTATAATAAGTAAGAGTTCTTTGATTCAAAACTGACTTGTGCATTGGTATTTTAAAAAATCTTAAGGGAATGATATGCTTTGATGTTAGACCCTATCAGAGCCCAGAATGCAAGACATATTGTCTTTGGCATTCATAGGAGCTACCTAGATTCTGGCAGAATTTGACTAGTCCCAGAGTTTGGTGATCTTCTGGACTCACTTTCATGAGATCTTTCTCCTTCCTTTTGAAGAGAATAGACATTTGGCTCTGTTTTTCTCCCTAGAAATAATAATAATGAAATAATAGCATAACTAGACCCATTAGGTGTAACACAGATATAGATGGATGATACATTCCCCTACTCCTTTCAGTGATAATTGTGGTCTCTATATTGTTAGGGCAATTGCTAAGATCCATTTTCATTTAGTGATGGACTTAGAATCAGGAAGACCTGAGTCCAAATCCTTACTCAGATACTTAATAGTGGTTTGATGCTTAGCAATTGATTTAACATCTTTTAGCTTACATTTCCTCTTCTATAAAACAGAGATAATCACAGCAATTATCTTACAGATTTGATTTGAGGTTCAAATGAGGTGCTATTTGTAAACAGATCCACAACTTTTCAAGTATTAGATAAGTTTTGGCCATTATAACAATTATTATTATTATGCTTATCTAGGATTTTCATCTGACAACTACTGTTCTTCAAAATTCCTAGTAAATATTTTTTTCTTTAAAGAAAACTAAATGTTTGTATAGTGAAATTAAGCTTATTGGCTAAAAGATTCTAAGAATACCTGCCTTCAGTAGATTTAAGGTAACATGCAGTTATTAATATGCCAGTGTGATTTTGATAGGGAATATGGTAGAGAGGAGGTCATTTTAGGTGAAGGCAATGAAATGAAGAAAGACAGAGAGAGAGAACAAAGCATTTTTAGAGGAAAGTAGGGGATACCATTTTGACTGATGCATCAGGTTCACTGATTAATGAAGTTAGTGAATTGTGGGAAAGTAAGAATGAAAGATTGTTAGATTCTGTGTAGACTATGTACAACCCTAATGGAAGAAGGGAAAAACAGGTTATTGTCTTTTCCCTCCAAGAGTTTTCAATGTAATTGAGGAGCAAAGAATCACATAAATGAAACTGAATGAAAAATTAATGTATCAATATAAATTTCAGTGCCAAATTTCATGACATGGATTCCAAGTATTTTAGATGTTCAGCAAAAGAGAAGAGATTGTTGTGTCCTGTTTTGGACAGAAGTTCACTGAAGGAGACAGGATAAGAACCAACCTTGAAGGATGGGTAAAGTTCAAACAAGCAGTGATAAGAAGTATCTTCCTTGTTTGGAAAGTGAAAATTATAGCTCAAACAGGGACCAAGAGAAGAGAGCAGATGCTGTGGAAGAGAGGTTGGACAAAATAAGAAAAATTGTATATTATAAGCCACAATGCATGTTTAGAAGAAAGAAGCTGACTTCAGGGGCCTAGCTAATTTTCATAAACATAAAGGAATATCTTGGCCCTATCTAATCACTAACAATTATCCAAGAAGTACTTAGTAATAAAATGTTATTGTAATTCTTCATACAAGTAAAGGTAGATTATACTGAGTTCTTACTTCCTGTTGAAGAAATCAATTAATTGGGGTGGCTAGGTGGCACAGTGAGGAGAGCACTGGCCCTGGAGTCAGGAGGACCTGATTTCAGATCCAGCCTCTGACACTTGACCCACTTACTAGCCATGTGACTTTGGGCAAGTCACTTAAAATTGCCCTCAACAAAGCAAAAAATAAAAATAAATAAAATAAATCAATTAATCATCACGATTTACACAAAAAGTTTTAGAAACGCATTAAATTGAAGTCCTGATAATTGTCATCGTTTCATCTCTAATTTAGTTCATCAGTGCTATAATTCTAATGTTTACAGGATGCGGAAGTTTTCCTAATAATCTTTCACATCTGTTTCCTAATTTGAAAGAGAAGATTGAAATTCAGCAGGATCAGTGGAGAATTGTCACAAGAATTTTATAAATATGAGTAGTGAAAAAGTTTTAGAACATCTTCTATTTATATCTATATATCTTTATGACCTTGGAAATGTCAATTTTCTTCCCTTGCCCTTTGTTCTTCTCCTCCATCATTCCATAGAGAAAGCTATGTTGTTGGGTTTTTTTTGTTTTGTTTGCTTGTTTATTTTCTTCCTGTAGCAATATATGGCTGTGGGAGTTGGTCTATAAGGATAGCTGAGTGCTGCAGAATTGATTCTTTTGAACTGTGGATCTAGTGTAGACTTTTGAGAGTCCCTTTGACATCAAGGAGACTAAATCAGTCTACACTTAAAGAAATTAATTCAGACTATTCACTTGAGAGTCAAATACTGAAACTTAAGCTTTCATACTCTGGCCACATAATGAGAAGAGAGGACATATAGCAAAAGGCCATGATATTGGGAAAGACTGAAGGCAGAAAGAAAATGGGATGGTAGAGGATGAGACGAATAGGGTCATGGAAACAAGGAACATGACCTTGAAAAGATGTCAAGAGAAAGTGGAAGACAGAAAGGTCTGGTGTGCTATGATCCATGGGATCACAAAGAGTCAGTCACAACTCAATGGCTGAATGACAACAGCAATAGGAGCAGCAACAAGGTTCTTTATGTGTTCATCTGCGAAGGGCAGGCGTTGGCCTGTGTAATAATCTCTAAATTCCCTTTGAGTTCTAAAATTCTATAATTATGATCTCAAGTTTGTAAGAACTGCCAGACATTACAGTAAAATTTGAGATGTTATCTTTCAAAGTTTGGAAGGATTTAAGTGAAAGTCATTTCAAGTAATTTGTCTTAATATGATTATTTTCCATTCTGATGTCATGGGTGGGCCCTATAAATAGGCAAAGGAGATTACTCCTTGTTTATACTAAGCAACTACTTTCACTGTGCAAAGGGTCAACCTAAGGTCCACCTTGGGTAATATTTTATGTGGCTACTAGAAGACAGCTGAAAGCCAGAGAATGGTGAAGTGAATGGTGAATGCCTCTGATTTCAAAGAATCAGCTTTCAAGAATTGAAGATCCCTTGTAATTTCCCTAACTGAGGGAAGGCATTTACTTTAGACTCTAGTTCTCAGGAGGCAAAGGATAGAAAGGCTATAATACAGAAGGAGGGGGCAAAACCAAAACAGGTGGAAGAGATTCAGGGGGAAAGTGCAGAGTCAAGAAATAATCTTGAGTCAGGAATGATGAGGTAAGAGCTAGGACTAATCTCAGAGGGACTGTGAATCAGTCAGCTATAGTCACAACTCGTATCAGTCAGAGTCCACAATCAAGGACAGGATCACTAGACTACCAGTCGGATCACAGAAAATAAAGTGGAGTAAATAGTCATGACAAATTGCTGTGACAAGGACTGAGTTGAATTTGTAGCCTTTTGGCATGGTATTAGGAAGTTACATGGGGCATAACACAATCTAAACAATGTGATTGAAAGAGTGTCATAAGACCCTGACCCCTTTCATGGCTCTCTACTTTATGCCTAGATAAAATTCCCATCATTAGACTCTCCTTTATTTGTCTATGCACACACGTGAACACGCACACATACACACAAAATGTACATAGTTATTCCTTTTTATTTATATATGTTTATCTTTTGGCCAGCACCTTTATGGTTCTTATCCTCCCAGTTACGTTTTTTTTGTTTTTTTTGTTTTTTTTACTTGAAAGGGCAATCCCTTGACTCAAGTCCTCAAAGAAGCCTATTCACTAACTGGGTGTTTTCTCACTCAAAGTGACTACCTGAAAAGACCTTAGCTTAAAAGGGCCAATATATCCCATATCATCATGGGCCATTTCTAGTTGTCGCCATGAATATCAGGCCACTTGACCCAGATGGCTCTAGAGGAGAAAGTGAGACTGGTGACCTTGCACTGCCCTCACTCCCTTAAATCAGAGCCAACTGCAAGTCATCATCTCCCTTATGTCATGTCCTCTTTGAGAATGAAGGAGAAATCACACACAACAATGCATCTCGTTATGTGTATGTATGTGTATAAATATGGGTATATGTAAGTATATATAGTACATATGTATGTACAATTGTATATATAACTACA
>CM053596.1:221847006-221866748 GCA_028646575.1 Pseudocheirus occidentalis | reverse complement strand
TCAAAAATTTGCTGTTTCTATGAAATTTATCCTTTTGATCACAATCTCATGTTCCTCCATCTCTCTCTTTGCCTATTCCTTATAATCTTATCAATACTGACCATTACATTCTCATTGTTTCTGTCTCTGTGACTATCTGCTTGTCTCTCTCTCTCCCACTGCCCCCAATCTCTCCTTGTCTTCTAAGTTCATAACTCCTGCTCTGGTTTTGTTTTTCTCCATTCACAGTCTTAATCCCACAGTTAATCATCTCATCTAAATGCTGTATTGAATGCTTGCCATTTCCTACAGCTGCTCACACTGCACATATTCAATTCTGTATCCCTACCACCTAATTTCTCTCCTCCTAGACCCATGTTACTCAAAGGTATTGGAAGAAATCCTACCACTGTGGTTACAGAATACACTACAACTGCAAATTAATTCAGTTGAGTCAATATTGCTTCATGATAATCTCCTGTTCTTCCTTAATTGTCTATTTTATTCTTCATGCTACCTGTTTCAGATCTTCTCCTCTTTTTTCCCAATATCCTAGTAAAAATCTTTCCCACCTTCTCATCACAGGACCTTCCACTTTAGTTACTGATAAAATCTAGGACTCAGATGAAGAGTATCCTTATCTTTCCTCTTCTGCAACTGAGAAGCCCTTAACATCTTTAACTGATTGATCTGATTTCACTCCATTATCTGAGGATGATAATGCATTCTTTGTATTATGGCAAACACATCTACTTGTTCCCTTGATGCCTTGGTCTCTTGTTCTCTTGGCTCTTCCTACACCTTATCCTAGTAATCATTTGCTTTCATTCTCTCCTGCCCAATCTCCCTACTAACTAGATATTTTCATTCCACATATAAAGATGCTCCTATTTCCCACCCACTTCCATTCTTAAGTATATATTATTTTGACTTAAATGCCTTAAATCTTGTGTCATATATCTCCTCTCTCCCTCATAGCACAATTCCTAGAATTGTTTATTTAAATTCACTGTATCTACTCCTGCTCACTTCTCAACCCCTTGAAACCTGAGTTTCAAATGTAGCACTCTTTTGAAATCTTGTCAGAAGTTATCATTGATCTTTCAAGTATTAGATGACTTTCCTCACTCCTCTCCTGTCTTGACCTCTCTTTGGTTTTTGGAACTACTGACTAATCCCTCTACATATATATATATATATATTTTTTTTTTCTCTTGGCTACTATGATCTTTCCCTTCTATCTAATTGACTGATTCTTTTCATAACCATTTGTCGGCTCTTTATCTGTCTCTTTCTTAAGCTTTTGTGGTTTTATGGTTTGGCCCCACAACTTTTCCTCTATCCTCTGCCCTCTTCCTTTTCTTTCACTCCTTCTCACTCTCCCTCCCCACCTCCTATCTTTTTCCTCCAATTTTCCCATGTATGTAGGTCAAGTGTCACAAAATTCTTTGAATTCCATCATATTGACATGCAGAGTAAAAGGTTATGTTGTCTCATGCTATGCAAGTATACAACTACACAAGTCCTATAATGTCTCAAAGTGTAAACACAATGTGGTGTTATTGGCATAATTACTCATAATATCATCTATCTGAAAGAAAATGGAGTAATACTTCATTTGCTATAAAATCACCTATTTTACTTAAGTGCAATGGTATGTGCAAAGAAAAATACTGAAAAAAAGAATAATACTTGTTTTTCAGTGGCTCAGTTCATTCAACATGTATTAATTCATGCATAACTAGGTACATTTTTGCCACTTGGTCATTTTTAGTCTTCTTAAATGTGTAAGATAAATGTATTCCTTCTATTTAATGTACAGGACTAGCAGCATGCTTTTCTATGACAGCACAGAATAATTGTGGACTCGATTTCTGGCTTAAATTTTCACTAGCCTAATGAAGAGTGATGTACTATATAATTTATGAAAAAGAAAAAAGATATACTTTCAATGAAAATCATCCCTTGGAATGTGTTGTACAGAATATATCCTTGATTTTCAATGATTCCCTTAAAAATGGACAGGGCAGTGGAAAAATTATTGCACAGGTTTAATTTCCATAGCACTAATAAGCTTGGACAAGTAAGCAATTTAACTTTCTGTACTTTTTGTCCTATCCTCACAACTCCGTAGAATGTTTTAAGATCAAATGAGTTAGCATACATGAAAGTGTTTTTGAAAAGCTGAAACTACTATACATGTATAAGTTATTATTGTGAAAAGTTGTAATAGCCCTAAACTGTCCTACGGATGACAGAAGCTCACTTCACAGGCTATAGCTAATAGCAATCCATTTCCAACCTACTATAAACTAAACTCTGAATCCCACAATGGCTAGATTTTGTTTGAAGTTGTTCCCTTTCCACCCATCCCTTTAAAGAAAATTTGGATTGTTTTTCAATTTGCAATGATTTAACATTTGTCAGTCTTCAAATTCTCTTTCTTTCCTTCAAACTTAAGATAAAATCCCTCCCTCCATTTCTCCCCACCCAGATATTAGAAAAAAGTTGACAAAATATCCCAACTTTTCAAATTCACATTATTGTTCATTAAATTGATGACAATATGGTTCTTAATGTTGATTTTTTTCTTTGTGCCTTTATGAATACATACATATATACATACATGTATATATATATACATATATATAGTGCATGTGTGTGTGTCGGTGTGTGTGAAGAGGGAGAGAGATTGCTACAATGTGGAATCAGTGTGTATATATACACACATATCTCAATGTACATGTGTGTATTCATATATACAAATGTATCTATATACATACATGGGTAAATAGATGTACACACCTATATGCATACACACATACATATTCATATACACAAATGCACATACCTGTGTGTATACACACATACACATATGACCCAGACAGTATGGTAGCTCAGTAAGAAAAGAAATCTTGGAGTGAACTTAGAGTCAGAAAGATCCAAATTCAAATTCTGCATCATAGAATTACTACTTATATTTCCTATTGTGAAAGACAGTCTTTCAAACCTTCATATTCCCCAACTGTAAATTAGTGATAGTAATAGCACTTTTTTCCTAGGATTGGTGGGAAGACCAAATGAGATGAGATATATAAAGTACTTCATAAAGTTTCAGGTGTTATATAAATGCTTGCCATTCATTATTTTATTGCTATTGTTATTGTTAATACAATCATGGTGATGGCCAAGTCTGGTTGACTAAACCAATGTCTAATACTCCTCCTGATGTCAGTTTCAATTTCTCTTGTATGTTATAGAATAACTGTATCATGTACACATAGAAATAAGTAAAATGTATACGTATGTGTTCATATACACATATGCATATCTGTAGTCATATCCTGATTTGCTTGTACATAAGCATACTTCCACATGCATTTATATGAATTATCTATAGCCAAATGGTGCAGTGTATAGAGTGCTGGATCTGGGGTCAGGAAAGCACAAGTTCATGTATGCCTCAAATAGTTACTAGCTATGTGATCCTGGACAAGTCACTTATTCTCTACTAGCCTCAGTTTCCTTGTTTGTAAATGGAGGTAATAATAGCACCTATCTCACATGGTTGTTGGGAGAATATAAAGAAATAATATTTATAAAGTGCTTTGTAAGCTTTAAGATTCTACATAAATGCTAGCTATCATGTAATTATTTCACAGTGCATATGAAGACATTAAACCCATGGCAGAAGTAGCTTTAAACATGACTGAGCCAGCCTGGTCAGACTTGATCATGTTTCTGTGGTAGAGTTGGAGTGACATGTTGACATACAGAATCTCAGTTGCTATTTTTATTTGGTAGAAACAGGAAACAGGGTGATTAAGTTTCCATGGCTTCTGAGCCCTAAAGAAACTTTACTAACCTGTTTTTGCATACTTACCTTATTTATTTCAGTTGGAAATATTTAAACTTAACTAAAATTTTCACATGGTAGACTGATACATTTGAAAAGCTGACTAGATCTCTTTGCTTACTTCTGAGAAGTAAGTACTTCCAGAGGGGAACAAGGGCCTGAGCAGGTCAAAGTCAGTCTATAGTACTGATAGAGCTTTCCAGAATTTGAATTCACTTTGTATTTTGTAGCAAATCCCAGACTCAGGGCAAAATGAACCCAGAGTGGCTATGCTGCAGACTGCCATATGTTCTCATTCTTTCATCCGTTTTGATCTCAGTTAATTATAACGAGGTAAAATCCCTGTGATCATGAACTGGGTCTCTTTCCCTTGGAGTTGAGGCTTCAAAATGATATGACTGCTTGGTTAAACTCTAATCATTTTTATTTTCATTGAGAAAGTGAGTGAATAGGTGGCTTGCCCAGAGTCCTATATTTGGCAAATGGAAAGCTAGGACTAAAATGAAGGATTCTTTTTTCCTTCTTGATAAACCTTGCTGTCTCTATGTTCAATTCAGTTCAATTCCATAAACATGTATTAAGTGTATCCTATGCAACAGGCACTATGCTAAGCATTGGGGATACAAAAAGAGGCAAAAGGCAGTCCTTTCCCTTAAGAAGCTTACAGTCTAACGGGAGAGACAACATGTAAACTTGCGTACACACATATGTTTACAGTTAGAACCAAACATGGAACAACTGATTGGTTTAAGTTTGGGAAAGAAGTGTGTCAAGGTCGTTAATTTATACACAGAGTACATCATATGAAATACCAGGCTAGATGAATCAAAAGCCAGAATTAAGGTTGCTGGGAGAAATAGCAACCATCTCATTTATGCAGATGAAATTATTCTGAAGGAAGAAAGTGAAGAAGAATTAAGAAGCATCTTGATGAGGGGGAAAGAGAAAAGTATAAAATCTGGCTTGAAGCTTAACATCGAAAGGAAAAACAAAACCAACCAAGATGATGGTAACTGTTTCTATCACTTCCTGGAAAGTAGAGGGAGAAGAAATGAAAGCAGGTTCACATTTTAGATCAAAGATCAGTGCAGATGGTGACTCCAGTCATGAAATTAAAAGGTGGTTGTTCCTTGGAAGATAAGCAATGGCAAATCTGGACAACATACTAAAAAGAAGACACATCTCTGATGCAACAATGGTCTATGTACACACAGCTACATTTTTTTTCCATAGTAATATATGGTTGGGAGAGTTGGTGTATAAGAAAAGGTGAGTGCTGCAGAATCTGTGCTTTTGAACTGTGGGTCTAGTGATGACTTTTGAGAGTCCCTTAGATATCAAGGAGATCAAATCAGTCAATTCTTAAAAAATTAATTGAGACTACTCATTGGAGGGGGAAATACTGAAGGTGAAGCTAAAATACTTTGACTACATAATGAGAAGACAGGATTCATTGGAAAATATCCTGATGTTGGAAAAGATTGAAAGCAAAAGGAGGAGATGGCAGAGAATAAGATGGATAGTGTTGTGGAAGCAACAAACATGAGCTTGAACACACTTCAGGAGACAGTGAAGAATAGAAAGACCTGACATACTATAGGCCATGGGATCAAGAAGGGTAAAAAATGACTGAACAAATGAACAACAGCAACAAATACATTTGTGTGTATCTGTATATATGTATATACACGTACATACACACAACATATATATGTATATATACACACATTATGCTATATACAAGATGAAAGGAAATAATTAAAAGAAAGAAGGCACTGGAAGGAACAGGGGTTAGGGAATACTTCTTATATAAGGTGGGGTTTTGGTTGGTACTTAAAGGAAGCCCGGAAGCTCAGTAGTCATAATGGAGGAAGAAGAAGCATAGGTTACAGCCAGAAAAAATGCTCAGAACTGAGGAATTGAGCACTTTGTTCCTGGAACAGCCAGAAAGCTAGTGTCACTGAAGGGAACATCTCAGGGAGTAAGGTGTAAGAAGACTAAAAAGGCAGGAGGGAGCTTATTTATGAAGGGCTTTGAATGCCAAACAGAGCATTTTGTATTTGATCCTGGATGTAGCAGGGATTCACTAGTGCTGAGTAGGGTGGATGTGTGAGACATGATTGGAACTGAGCTTTATTGGCTAAATGGAGGATAGATTGAAGTGGGTAGAGACTTGAAACAGGCAGACACAACATCAGTTTATTGCAGTAGACCAGGTATGAGGTAATGAGAGCCCACACAAGAGTGGTGGCAGTGTCAGAGGACGGTAGGGGACATATTCAAGAAATATTCCTAGTGAAATTGATAGACCTTGGCAACTGTTCGGATATTGTGGGTGAGAGGTAATGGGGAATCCAGAGTGACTGGGAGGATGGTGTTGCCCTCCAAAGTAAAAGGGAAAGTATGTGTTTGGGGGGACAATTTTAGGAGAAAGATATTGAAATCTGTTATGAACTTACTGAATTTAAGATGTACACTTAACACCTAATTTGAGATGTCTGAAAGGAGCTGAAGATGTGTTCTGTCAACAGTCAATCAGAACTTCATGAAACTTACATGAAAGCTAAGTTTAATATGAGAGGAATGAGCATATTTGTGGAACCCAAACAATTTAAAATCCACTCAGAAGTTTATAGCATTACAAGAAAGGAGGGAGGAGGAAACAAAATCTCCACCTAAAGCAATATGGCATGTGAGGGGGAATGGTGCAATAAAGGTGGGAAAAGGAGAAAAAAAAACCTTCCTGGAGAAGACAAGCAAGGCGATGGCAAAGCCCACATTCTTTTTTCTTGGGCAGAACATGAAAATATGATGGTCTACTTATCTACACTTGTCCTAATTGCACAAGCAGTTTTTCAGCCTAGTGCAGATTGACTGGCACCTCTCTTGACTACCAAGAACACATAGAGAGTTCAACCTGAAATGCAAATAACAAATTATGTTAGCTTGGGAGGGCATCCTAGGGCCTCCTGCATACGTGACCAGTTTCGAAAAAATATAGTAACTCAAAAAGACAAGTTCAGGGGATCCCTTAATATTCTTTAAAATTTTAAGGTCAAAAAGGAGATTGGGGTAGGAAAGGTAAATTTGAGAGTCACCAACATAAAGACAATAATTAAATCCACAGGAGTTAATAGGACGGCCAAGTGAAGTAGTATAGAGGAAGAAGAAAAGAGGACCGTGATAGAATCTTTAGGGACACTTACAGATAGAGGGAATGATCTGGAGAAAGATCCATCAAAAAACATGAAGAAGGAGCATTCAGACAGGTAGAGGAAAGCCAGGCAAAAGTGGAATCTTGAAAAACTGGGGGGAAGAGAGTATCAAGGAGAGAGGAATCAACAGAGGCAAAGACTAAAGAAAGATCAACGAGAATGAGAGTTAAGAAAAGGGCATTGAATTTGGCAATTAGAAGATCATTGGTAACCCTGGAGAAAGTAGTTTTGGTGAAATGATATAGTTGGAAGACAAATTTTGAAGGGTTAAGAAGAGAATGAGTGCAGACAAAGAGGAGACACTTATAGATGACCTTTCTGAGGAGTTTAGCACAAAAGATAGACGAGAAATAAAATGACAATAGGGATGCAAAAATCAAGTGAGGGTTTTTTTCAGGATAGGGGATGCATAGACGTGTGTAGAGAGTAGGAAAGTAGCCAGGAAGAGATTAAGTGAAAGTGTGGGAATGGTAGAGGAAGCAATCTAATGGAGGACATGAAATAGTATGGTATCACTTGAAAAAGCAGAGAGGTTAGCTCTGTTAAGGAGTAAGACCATTATGTGAAACAAGATGAAAGAGGGGAAACTAGCAGAAAGTATCTAAGTGATAGAAGATGAGGAAGAGAGGAAAAGTGGGATTACACTGCAAATGGTGTCAGTTTTCTTCCGTAAAACATGAGGTTCTCAGCTGAAAGAGTGGGAATGAGGGGTTGAAATGATTTGGAAAAGCTGCTATGTAAAGTAGGATAGTGAGTTGATAAGGGTGGTATAATGGGATTGCTTAACAGCACTGTGGGTGCAGCTGAGGCTATGCAACACAAATTTTTAGTGGAACCAGTCAGAATGACTGTGATTTTTTTTCCACCTTAGTTCAAAGCAGCACATGTGTAAGTGCCAAGTCAAGAAATGGAAGGGGTGATCCAGGGCCAAGGCTAGCCTGGGAATTATTGATGACATAATTTATGGGGCTAGGATTCCAGAGAGGAAGACAATATAGAGCTGAATTGATTCATCAAGGTGTCAAGATGTGGAGATGAGAGAGAATGGCTATTACATGGAACATTATCTGGGAGAGAACTGAGGATTCAAGGGATTGGAAATAGAGAGCATAAAGAATAGGAATATGTAAGAAAGGGAAGAGGGAGAGAAGAAAAGTAAATAGATTTTTGTAGGCTAAGGGGATTTCTGAATTCTTCAATACTGAAGTTTTTTGAGAGGATATAATAGTGGGTATGACCATCTCTGTGTGTGGCTGAGATGGGGTGGAGGAGGTAAAGGGTTGGGAGGTAAGAAGGTTGAGGAACTGAGTAATTATAGTATTTGAGGGAGAACCAATATGCCTTTATATTCTAGTGGAAGAAAGCAAAACATAAAACAGGTATAAAAATGAAGAAAAAGATGTAGAGATATTAGGTACACAGTGGGTACAAAGCATGTTAATGAAATCCAGAGAGTGAGACGCAGAGCTGGAGATGAATGAAGGATACCTGTCCTGGACCTTTTCCCAAACTGAGGTTTGAGAAGGAACTCACTAATGGAAAAAGGGAGCTGAATGGGTGGAGGAAAGTGGCCTTCTCATTAGAAATGGTAGTGGAAGGAAATTTCCAGAGTGAGAAGGCAGCTGAGACTTGGGGGTGAAAACTGGAGAGTCAGAAGGAGAGCTAGGAGAGGAGAGATACATTGATCTCAGTGATTAATATATGTATGGTAAAGTACAACAGAAAGAAAAATGGATTTGAAATCAGAAGACACGTGTTCACATTCAAACTTCACTAGGTATTAGTAAGGTGACCTTAGACTAGTCCCTACCACTTTCTGAGACTGAAGTTTCTTTCTGTAAAATAGTTATTGTACTAAATGATTTTTAAAGATTACTTCCATTTCTAAGTCAATAATCATGTAAATGGGAAAAACCATTGATCTACCATGCCAAATATGAGATTTAAAATATAACAGATTCTGTTTTATCAGTTTCAAAAGTTAAAATGAAATAGCTGAAGTAGGATGACTATGCACTTCAAATTGAACCCTTAAAAGAATGTTTAACCATTTGTTTCAGCAAGCACCCTAGAATACACAGGGTGGCTGCTAGCACAGATTCTTACATCTGCTTTTCTAAAGGAAAGCAACTCAAAATGGGTTAACAATCTTACTATAATCAATCAAACACATATCATTTACCTAGTTCAGGGGGAAAAGACAGCACCCTGAACTTCAGAGAATACAAACAGAACACAAACACAAGTTACAAGAAGACAGAGAAACAGATCAGCAGACAGTCTTTTAACCATCTGACCTAATATTGCACCCATACCTATTCAGTTACCAGAGAGGGAAGCACTGGGTTTCAAAGCCGGGGTCTCAATGGCTTCCCAGAATCTCATCTGACCAAATTACACAACTCTTCTCAAAGTGAGCCCCAAAGCAAAACCTCACATCAGGGTGTATATATAGCCTTCTCCTGGATTAGAGAATGTCACAGACCTTTTGACCCACTGCCCAATCACAAAGCAACAAGGTGTGGTCATTCCCAAAAAACAAACCTCCCTCCATAGGCTCCATGTGACCACATTCAGCCTATTAGGGGGCAGAGTATACTTTCAAATCAGGGAAGATTCTCAGAGCCACTTAAGCCTATCAAAGGGCCAAGGGGCAGGGAAGATCTTCAGATTCCCATAACACCATTTAATATAATATCTTTACCTCAACCAATGGGAATCTCATTTTCTTTAGGACTTTAAGAGTACTCTTCAGTCCCCTTAAAGCTTCAGGGGGAAAATAGTAATGACTTTTTTTTCTGCCTGTTTATTTGTTTAATATTGAATATATGTCTAATGGGTAGATGATGACCAATGGACAATCATTAAAATGGAGACAAAGAAACTTCATTAATCAAATGAAGGTTTATCCAACATTCTAAACTCAAAACTTTGAATAGGAAAGAGACATCATTCAAAGGATAAATTTATGTACTTGATGTATGTTCATGGTGAACCCTGAAACTCAAGCAAGAAAATTTAGTTATCCACACACTTTTTACTTTTTCTCCTCCTCCTCCTCCTCCTCCTCGTCCTCCTCCTCCTCCTCCTCCTCCTCATCATCATCATCATCATCATCATCATCATTTTAGCAGCTGCCAGAACTAAGGATGAAGGTTTTTACTCCTCCTTGAATACTCTGGGATTTGTCATTTGACATCATAAATTAATTTGATGGTACTTAGATTTCATATAAGTAAAATAATTTAAAATCTCAATTGTATTAACAGCATCAGCCCTCCTTTCTGATGAGTTCTTTGTAAGAGGAAAATTCTTTGTTACTTCTTGAGTGTGTGTGTATGTGTGTGAGCATTTAAGATATAATCAAAAACATTTCCTACAACCCACCAAATTCTAATCAACCAAACACATCAGAGTTATTTTTTTATTGCTCACTACATTTGCGTATTTTCATAATAAAAACATTTTGCTTTATGTGAGAACAGATGTATTTGTGACTATTTGCACTAAAATAGCAAACATTACAGCAAACCACCAATTTACAGTTAGCTGGCTGCAATTTCTCTTTAGTACACAATTAGTGAACAACGAAGACCTCGTTACCTCTTATTTCAATACAGTCAAGGAAACAAACAATTAAAGTTAGCGATGTGAATACACATGTAATTTTTTTATCCTTTTTTTCTCCCTGAAACAGCAAAATCTTGGTCAGCCTACAGTGAAATCTATGGATAGGAGAATTCACAGAGATCTTATATTTGTGTGGTTCCTCTTCCATTCTTGTTGTGTAAGAATTCCAGAAGGTACAGAAACAGTATGGAACTGGAAGAACAGTATGGAACTTTTTATAAAATCTGATGTGTGTGCACGTGTATGTGTGTGTGTGTGTGTGCATGTGTGTGTGTGTGAGAGAGAGAGAGACAGAGAGAGAGACAGAGAGACAGAGACACAGAGAGAGACAGAGAGAGAGAGAGAGAGAGAGAGAGAGAGACAGAGTTAGAGACAGAGAGAGAAATCAGTAGTTAAAGAGATAAAGCAGTATAGTAAATACTCATTAAGCATTTTATACCAGGAATTGGGCTAAATGCTAGAGATAAAATAAAAATACGGTGTTTTCCCTCAAGGAGATAGCATTATACATAACGGGAAAAGAAAGACAACACATAATGGAGAGTTTGTATGGGTTTTAGATATATGCAGTGCTATGACTGAAGATGTCCAGGAAGTTTTGTGGAAGCCTGGAACTGAGCAAGATCTACACAAATTAGTTTTACAAAGCCCAAACATTATTATTTCCAATTGAGAGATGAAGAAACAGAAACTTCATATGAGTTGTGAAATAACTTGTTCATGGTTATAAAAGTGGTGAGTTTCAGAAGTAGAATTTGAATTTGAGTCTCTTGACTCTCAGTTTAGGACTTTCTTCCAAATAAGTACTCAGTATCAGGCTTGACAACATGCTTGACAACAGTATGGTCATGAAGTATATATTCCACTTGAAATCCAAAATAAGTTGAATAAAAAATGTACAGAACAGAGGATCTAAAGTTTCATAACCATGTCAGCATAACTAAACCAGTCTGGCTGTGTTCTCTCCTGCTCCTGCATTTTCCTATGGTTTCTGTGATGTAAATACCTGGTCCATTCTTTACCAGATTGAATGGAAATTTGGTACCACCTAACTGTTGTATTACAGAAGGCAGGACAGAGTAGGTATATGGGCTCTTGCAGTGACAAGTTTTTCTCCATTCTAGTCAGTCCTTCACCGTGATGCCAAAGTGATCTCTCTAAGCAAATCAGACAGTGTTAATTCCACACTCAATAATCTCCAGAGGTTCTTTGTTTCTAGGATTCTACCAGGTGTCCCAAAATTGACACCTTTGTTGGGCTTTTAAAACCCTTTCCAACCTTTCCTCCCCTTCTAGTCTCACTATACATTGCTTTTCTGTCTAAACTCTGCATGTAGACTAGTTTAAATGGTCTTCCCTCTTTTCTTTACATGTGGCACCCCATCTCCTGACTTTAAAGCTATTATCTCCCATGCTTGGGATGCACTCTCTCCTCAGCTTGGTCTCATTAGATATCTTGCTACCTTCAAACTTCAAATCAAATGTCCACCTTCTCCACAAAGACTTTTCTGATCCCCACAACTGTTAGTTTCCCCCAAATGACATGTATTTAACTACTTTGTATTTATTTTGTACGCTTGTGGAAGCATATTCATGTGGGCTCTGTTACACAACAGACTGTGAGCTTTTTGAGAGGTGATTGTTTCTTCCTCTTTCTGTTTCTTTTCCTCTTCCCTCCTTTCCTCCCATCCTTCCTCCCTCCATCCCTCCCTCCCTTCCTTCCTTCCTTTCTTCCTTCCTTCCTTCCTTTCCCCCCTCTTTCTTTCTTTCTATCCATTCTTCATTGATAGCTGTTGATTGACTGATAAATAGATAAACTCTTGGCATGTAAATCTTTATGCTAAAGCAGTTTCCCCCATTACTGAATGACCCTAGACTTCTAGACTTTCAGGCTGTGATAGTTGCCTTGTCTAGGTTTCATAGATTTTTATCCTGCTTCCAATGCCCCTTCCACTCCATTAGTTCTGTCAAACACTCCTTTATATTTCCATTACCTGAGAGAGAGGCATGGTGGGACAGCAGTTAGAAGACTGACCTTATAGTCAGAAAAACTTAGATTGGAGTCCTATTCCTAAGAGTGACCAGCTCTGTGACTAAGTACAAATTATTTAACCTCTTGGTGACCCAGTCAGCTCTCTAGGAAGGAGCCAGGGTCATGTAGCAGAAGGAATAATGTCCCTGGTGTGACTGGAACTGAGTTCAAATACTGGCTTCAGGATTTTTACTGCCTGTATAAACTTGGACAAATCTCTTAACATTTTTATGCTTTACTTTCCTTATCTATAAAATAAGGAGGGTTAGACTTAGATTGTCTCTCAGGTCCCTTATAACTGGAAATCTATGACAATATCCCTACAGGTTACTACTGATGAACTGTTGTTCTGCATCTGTGGAGTGAGTTTCTACACGGGGAGTTTTCACTGAAGATATTGTAGGTCCCAGCCAAGAAAATAAAAATATTCACATGAGGTTCCTGAATAGAGTATAATGCATGGACTTTGTGCTAGCTATTTTTGTTTGGTGTAGCCCAGAGCTCTTTTATTGCTTATTCCCAGTTTCCTGGCTACCTGCTGTTAAGATAATGAAAGTCTGACCACTGGATAAGTGAGCGTTACTATATTCAGACTAAAGAACCTGTATTTACTATATTCTATTTAAGGGCTGTGTTCTCTGAATGCCATACAATCGAAATAAATGATAAATTTTAAGCAAAAATATTTTGTCTCGATTAATATAGAACCAATGAACAGCTATGTTAGTAGCTCAAGCTACACGGTGAATGTATAGGCAATTTGTTTAGAAATTAATGTTCCCACTCTTTAAGTGTGAGGTTGACACTTTCACTTAAATTACATGCCTCCCTGCTGAGGCCCTATCCCTACTTTCATTAACTACAGGGCTCTAGTATAAGCTATAATCATAATAACTCATGTTTCCATAGCACTTTAAGGATTACAGAGCATTTTCCTCCAAATAACCCTCAGAGGTAGGTACAATAAGCATGCGTATCCTCACTTTGTGGGGCAGCTAGATGGCACAATGAGTAGAGTGGTGGGCCTGAAGTCAAGAAGACTCATCTTCCTGAGTTCAAATCTGACCTCCGACACTTACTGGTTGTGTGACCTTGGGCAAACCACTTAACCCTGTTTATCTCAGTGTTGTCATCTATATATACAGTGTGCTAGAGAAGGAAATGGCAAACCGCCACAGTATTTTTGCCAAGAAAATCCCAAATGGGGTGATGGAGAGTTGGACACAACCACAATATAAAAACATCCCCACTTTGTAGACACAAAGCCGGACACTGAGGAACTTCTCTACTATCACTTAGTGGTAAATGTTAGAGACTACTTCTAACTCTGGCTTAGTCAGTGCTCCGTTGTACCATACACTGCTTACTTTACAACTGCTACCCTTTCAGGGAAGGGATATCACATAATCATTTCTCAGTACATAAAGCATTCTAAAGGCCTAAAATGCTTTTGACATCTTAAAAAATATAGTAGTGGATTAGGAATGAGGACTTCTATATTCTAATCTTACCTTACCCCAGAAGTCTTTGCTGATCCTCAGTTGCCAGTGCTTTTCCTCCAAATGGACATATTTATTTTATACCTATTGAGCAAACATTTTTATACATGTATATGTATTCCCCCAGCAAAATACAAGATCCTTGAGAGCAGAGATTGTTCCATTTTTATCTTTGTATCCTCAGCACTTAACACAATGCCTGGCATATAGTAGATTTGAAATCAGGAAAACCTGGATTTGAATCCTGCCTCTTACACTTACTAGCTGCATGTGCTTCATATTACTATGGGACCATAACTTACCCTAAGGGGCAGCTAGGTGGCACAATAATATATTCATATACAAATGTATATTACCTGACGTCAACTGGAACCTCATTGAACATGATAGCACTTTTAAAGCTACTTAATTACCTCATTACCTACTCACCACAGTGGCTCTCCCAAATCTCCCTGTGAACTCCTCCAAGTCATAACTCTTTGCTTGAGAATAGGTGCTATCTTTTGATTTCTTTGAATCTCTAGCATTTAACTCGTTGCCTGACACATAGTAGGTGCTTGTTGTTTACTGTTTGTCCTTCGTTTTCAAGGAGGACCATGACATCAGGGAGGTGATGCCATGATGTGCAACTGAATTAGGTTTAACCGAGGGAGGTCTGTGCAAGGTCACTAGTCTCACTCTTTCCTTTGGAGCCATCTGATTCCAGTGGTCAGATATAGATCAAGATGAACCTCAGTAGATGCTTAAATATTTATTGATAGACTGATAGATACCATGTACCTTTGACTTCATTTCTACCTGTGTAGTTATTATCCTGCAATTATATTTTTCCCATCCCAACTTTTTGCCTTTGCTACACTATTTTTCCTTTAGATTGAAGGAAAGAAATGACTTCTTCCCTCCTTGATATCTCTCCAAATCCTACTTTTCATTCAAGGTCTAGCTCTTGTTGTACCTTACGTAGCTCCTTTATGAAGCCTTCTCTGATCACTCCATCCCACAACTGTTTTACCTTTCTCTTAATTGTTACATTTCTTTTCCCCATAAATTATTTGAGACATCATGTACCACGTGTTCCTTTCCACATAGATCTTGTTTCTTCAAACTGATGGCAAGTTCTTTGAGGGAAAGGCAATGTCATATGTGTGTGGATATGTATCTATGTATGTATCTATGTAAGTGTATGTATATACATATATACACACATTTATCTTTATTTATATTTATATGCGCGTACACACACATATCACATAGTGCCTAGGAAAATACTTTGTACTCAATGTTTATACAATTAAATGAAAGGTCCTTGGTTTTTAAGTGATTTCTAGCCATGAGATAATCAGGCAGCATTGAGCAGCATTTAAGCAAGAGAATAATTGACAGTGAACAAAATAACAATTTAATGAATTGAATCAATTCTCTTACTGAACAGGAAATCACCTAGATGAGCTAAAAAAGAAATAAACAACTAATTCAGGGTGTTCATTAAGACAACCCCACTACTTTCCTAAATGTAATGAATTTTTTTCTTAGTCTCCAGAAATCTGTGTAAAAGGAGTTCATCATGGATGTTTCCTGAAAAAGTTAATGAGTTTCCCAATCAACGTGATGAGATTATAGAATGTGGATCTTTGATTAGAAGCATCTAAGTGTCACCACCCTATAGGTGTGAGTATACCCACAGGCACCTTGCTGATAGTAGATCGAGAACTTCAAGATGTTTGATAGACTGAGAATGGAGAGGAGGAATCCCTTTCTAGGGAGTCACCCCTGTCCATGATCTGCGAAAATGACTTGACTGTCTACTTTGATTGCTTAGTCTTTCTCTGATTCTGTCTCTTTCTTCAGAAGACAAACAGGAATAACTGGAGGAAAAGCTGTTTTCTGAAGTGATGGTAGAGAAAGAGTGAGGAAAACTGTGCACAGGCATATTTTCCTACCATAGGAGAAAATTATGGCAATTTGGAGCAGGATCACATTGTAATGGTAGCCATGCTCACATATAGCTAGAAAGGGTATTTCATGACTCATTTATTTGAACCATAATCTTGCATGTGGAGGATGGAAGAAAGTAGAATTTCAAATTCCAGGAGCTGCATGATCTTAGCATGTAATCCTCTAGCCAGAGAAAGGAGATTTCTTAGGCAGTGCTAATTTGGGGATTTATATTGTTAGTATCCCAACACATGAGAGTTCCTAATATTAGAATGCAGGTGCCAATTTTCTGGACTGAAAGTAGATTTCTTTAATAACATACTCCTTAGAGAAAAAAAGTAGTAACAGTGGGGCTCCTGCACCTGAAGAATTAAAGCCACATCACGATAGGTGCAAGAGACCAGCACATTGCCATCCCTTGCTTTTATCATTAGTAACTTGGAGAGATCAGGTCTGATAGGAAGGGGATGGCTTGTTTAACAGCTCCCAAAGTATGTCTGTCCTACAGGGAGTTGAAAACAAAAGATAACACTAGGAATCTTAAGGGACTTTGTAAGGAAGCTGGGAAATAGAGGGTCCAAAGATTTCTTTTATCATAGTTCCAGGTTTGGTTCCTTTCAAAGGGGATTTAGAGATTAGTTTAGTGCCATATGTGTTTTCAGTCTCTATTTATATACTCCTTTGAGTCCTTTGTGCATTCTATATTTTCTCTGTGATGAGATAAAGGCTATCCTAATTTGTTATGTTACCTTTAATGCTTGTGTGGAGTTTATTACCTCCACTCCTATGACCTCCAACAAAGAAAATCCATATATTATTTATACCAGAAAAATACATATGGATAGATATAGATATGGATTTTCAAGGTGGAGTCAGTAAGTTAAAGAAAGAAAATGACCTTTTTAGGTCAGAGCCTATTATCAAAATAGTTCACTTCGTCCAGAATTTTAGGGCCTAAGATATCAGTTTCGTCTAATTCATGTGAAAACATTTATTGGTGACTTATTTTCTAGTTAAATTTGCTTACCTATTTATCAGTGAGATAATAATACCAAATATTACTTCTATGATTAGAGAGATGATTTTTGTGAAATATTTAAATAAACTTTTTTTGTGTGGGAGAGGAGGGATTGTGTATTTTATATAATTAGCACTCAGCTAGGTAATAATTGGGATGTCAAGAGTATAAAATATAATTTGTGATGTCAAGATAGTTACACTTAATTGTTTTATGTGTTTTCCTTTTTTTCCCTTCAACTGCACCATTTATAAGTATAGTAGGGGGCAGAGCCAAGATGGCAGAGTGAATACAGGAATCTACCTTAATTTCTCCATGAATTCCATAAACAATCTCTAAAAGTGAATCTGAATGGATTTTAAAATTACTGAATCCACTTGGAGATGGAGCATGCTAGGTTCCCATTCCAGGAAAGTGCCCACATAGGACTGGGCAGGAGGATCACAGAGTAGGCAGGAGCTGCACCAGGGTAGACCTGAAAGCAGGCCACAGTAGAGTGAGAGCAAGCCCTGGCCAGCGGATCTACCCACCACAAGGCAAATTGGAGATGCCTCACTGTGTGATGGAGGATTTGTGGGGACTGGGCAAGAGAAAGCACAGAGCCTGTGGCAGCAGCTTCTCCTGGGGCAATTAGCCCACAGCCTGGATGTTTGAAAATCACCTACCTGAACTTCTGGGAGCCAAGATGGAAGAGTAAACCCTAGCTGCTGTAATCCCTTTCCCTGACACTAAAAACCCAGAGATTATTGCTCAATCCAGTGTAAAAACCTGAAACAGTGGAACCAGCAGCAGGCTTTGGAGTCCTACAGGAAGGGTGTGACTGAGTCTGTGCATAGCCTGAAGTGAAGCATGGGAGGCATCCCAACAAGCCCCATGTCAGCTGACCAGCTGGAGATCCTGAAGCCTGGGGGGGGGTGGAGCCAGCAAACTCTAACAACAGAAGCCCAGGTGTGCCTTAGCACAACTTGAGGAACTTGCAGACACCAGCAATGCTGGCCACCAGCTGCTGAACCTGCCTGAGCTATAGCCTAGCATCACATAGGCAGAAACCTGAAATGGCAAGACCACCCCTGCTTCACACCTTACTCTGTGAGACTCAAGGTAACCCAAGGGAAACACTGAGAGTCCTTGCGTTGGCCTCAGTCTAGAAACTCAGAGGCTACAGTCCACAAAATAAAAAAAAAAACAGACCTCTAGCTCCCAGCTTGTGAAGCACAGGTCAGAACTCTCTGTACTCCAGAAGGAGAGATCCACTTTAAAAGCCAGGAAATAGGCAATAACAATGGTGAAAGGAGCAACTTGCAAAGAGAAAGCCAAAGACAATTGAATCTTTTTATTGTGAATGAGAAAAATCACTTTCAGGCGACACCATGGACTCTATATCAGAAGGAAATATGAACTGATCAAAAGACCAAAAAACATTCTTGGAAGAGCTCAAGAAAGACTTTAAAAGCCAAAATATAGAGGCAGATGATACATTGACCAATTCTTTTAAAATTATATTGGCCAGAACAGAAAAAAACATGTCACTGAAGAAAAAAAATCCTTAAAAAGTAAAATTTGTGTACTGTGAAAGGAGTTGCAAAATCTAACTGGAGAAAATACCTCCCTAAAAAGGAGCTTCAACAACTGAGGAAAATAATTCTCTAAAAATAAGAATCAGCCAAATTGAAGCCAAGGACTCTGGTGCATCAAGGATCAGTCAAACAAAACATAAAGATTGAAAAATTAGAAGAAAGTGTAAAGTATCTCATTGAAAAAACAATAGATCAGGTGAACAGATCCGGGAGAAATAACCTAAGAATTATTGCTCTACCAGAAAGCCATGATGAAAAAGACAGCCTGGACAACATCCTTCAAGAGATCATCAAAGAAAACTGCCCAGAGTTCCTAGAATCAGAGGGTAAAACAGTTATCAAAAAAATTACCCAAGCTTCTCCTGAAAGAGACCCCAAATTGAAAACTCTAAGAAATATATTAGACAAATTTCAGAATTTAAGGTCAAGAAAAAAATACTGCAACAGCCAGAAATAAACAATTCAAATACCATGGAACTACAGTCAGGATCACACAGGACGTCCAACAGCTTCTATATTGAAACATCAGAGGGACTGGAATATGCTATTCCACGAGGAAAAAGAGCTTGGACCACAACCAAGTATCAACTACACAGAAAAATCAAGCATAATATTTCAGGCAAGGAGATGATCTTTCAGTGGAGTAAGTGAATTCAAGACTTCCCTCATGAAACAGCCAGAGCTCAATAGAAAACATAATCTCCAAAGACAAGGCTCAAGAGAGACATAGAAAAGATAAAACAAGGAAAACACACAAGCGCACACACACACACACACACACACACACACACACACACACATAACTTGTGACTCAATAAGAGCAAACTCTTTACAGCCCTACATGGGAAGAGGCATAGAAATATACTATAGTAGAGTGAAAGAAGAGAAGGAGGAGAACATCAGATGAACTTTATTCTCATTTGTTCTGTTTCAAGGAGGGATTAACATAATCAGATTAGTTAAGGGTTCTAATGTGAAAAGACAAAAAGAATCTTTATAATA
>CM053596.1:221828285-221839973 GCA_028646575.1 Pseudocheirus occidentalis | reverse complement strand
CAATGTGTTGGAGGCTTTCTTCTAGTTTTTTCATTGTTTTTAATAGTTGGTGAATAGCAAGTAAATATCATTGTCCATTTTTAATCCTTTGCCCTTTGATACATGACCATCCCAAATCCAATGCCTTCCAAACAACTCTATAACACAGTGTAGAGACAACTGTACCTAGAGTTAAGAAACTCTCCCTTGAAATCTACCATTAGAAACTTACTGTATGAATCTGGGCAAGTCAGCCTCTGTTTACTCATCTGTAGAGATATTTAAAGCACCTGCTTCCCAGGTTGTTGTTAAAAAGTGAGATATTTATAAAGTGATTTGAAAAACATAAGGTTCACACTTTATAAGCTACTACTACTACTGTCATCATCAGCATCAGCATCAGCATCATCATCATCATCATTTCATTTATACCAATGAATAAGTCACTGATAATAGGCCACTGCCTATTGACACTGCACGTTATCTTTCCATTGCTATTTTGATTGCCTACATAGCTATGTTACTTAATTTCATGATTCTAGTCTACTAAATTTTCAACAAATTTAGTCCTTGGCAAAGAAATATGAAAGCAACAAATTTAACTGAGAATGACAGATTAAGCTACTAAAAGTGGCAATGGTCCAGTGGTAGTCTATTGCTTCCCTGTGCCTCTGTGTTGCCATAGCACAATGTGTCATTTTAGGTAATAAAACACCTGGATTATTATGACTTACATGGAGAATTACTACCCTTTATAGGCGACATGGATTTGCATCAAACTTTAAGTCTTAACAAAACGTGTAGAAGGGTTTTGGATATTTTTGAAAGAGTTAGTGTTATTAGCTCAAATTAATTTTTTATTTTTTTATTTTGCTTTTTGGAGGGGGGGTGGTAGGGCAATTGGCGTTAACTGACTTGCCCAAATGACTAGCAAGTGTTAAGTGTTTGAGGTTGGATTTAAATTCAGATCCTCCTGACTCCAGGGCCAGTTCTCTATTCACTGCACCACCTAGCTGCCCCTGATTAGCTCAACTTTTTAATAAGCAGAACAAATGAAAGAACAAGCTCATTGGGAAATACTTGTTAAATAATTAGGCTTTGGATACTTTACATTGATGATTTTGAATTAATTTGCTGTAAAGTTAAGGATTCCTTTATTTTACTTCTCTTATGTTAGAGCTAATAATTTTGATTAGCTCTAAACAGTTTTCCAATTTTAAGCACCATTTGTTAATAAGTCTGCTAATTTTCAAAGGCATAAAATTCTACATGTGAAATTTAACACAGTATCTCGTCATGACGTAATTCACTTTGTGATAGTACTTCTTTCATTTATTTGAAGCTTTTTCTATTAACTTGTAATGGATTATGCAACTGGTCTGCAAGGATCAAAAAAAGTAGTTTTAAGGGAAATTGGAGACTGGTTTGAGGAGGTAGCCTGGCCATGAAGATGAGTAAATGCAACAACTAAAGATATTACTATTGTAAACTTTAATCATAATTATCATCATCTCAATTTTTCATGTTAGTAATAACATCTCATATTATTCTTATTTTAACAGGATTTACAGGTTTGCCAAGTGCTTTCCTTACAACAGGTATTCTAAGTCTCATTATCCTAATTTTTAGATAAAGAAATGGTTCCTCAGAGAAACGGATTGAATTCTCTAGGACTACACAGCAAAAAACACAGTTAACATCTGAACACAGATCTTTGGATTTTAAGCCAGGACCCTGTCTACTAAATCACACCTTCATAATCCTGTGAATTGATTTTTGTCATAACTATGTGTTTGAAACTTGGGAGACAGAGGGAAGGGGGACCAGGGAGGAGGTGGGTCGAGAGCAAAGATAGATTTCACAATTAGGTCTCAGGTCAGTCCTATGAAAAGAAGGTCATTTGCATATATGAAGTCAACAGAGATGAAAACCATATTGACAATACCTGATATGTTCAGTTTCTGAATGAATTTATTCCATTGTATGCCATATTCTTTTTCTTGCTATTATCTTCTTTCATTTTTTAAAACTAATCTTGATAGCAGCTGTAATAAATTGATAATCTGACTTTATTCAGAAAGCTGATTCAAGGATGACTCCTATTTCAATAATAAGTTTCGTTTGTTTTTCCCCATCTGGTAAAAGATATATATTCATCTTCTGTGATGTTATTTGATGTTTGCCTTATCTATTTTCTTACAGACAGTATTCATGATATGAGACTTCTGGACAATCTACAAGTCTTGAAGGCAATTCTCATTCTTTCCTCTTGAGTCATGCTTTCCTACATATGTCTTGTTATTGTTACCAATCGCCATTTTGGCATATAAGTCACCAGTGGCTGAAGTGTATGCTTATTTAATTTGCAAGGTTTTATCTGATTCTTTGTATAACTTCTCTGCCTTTTCATTCTCTACAAAGTTGGTGTATAAAATGAAATTTTTATCATGATATACTTTTGCAAATTTTTGTCATTAGTACTACAAAATGTGCTGAACAAACACTGCATGAAATAACATTTCGTATAGCCCTTGCACATATAAAACTTCTTCCACCCACTCCTTTCTTTGTCTCTCCAAATTGTATTTGTTAGCCATTCTTGTAGTCATGATCTTTTTTTTTCACTCATTCTCCTTGGCTTATTGGCAGCTTTTGACACTGATGATCACCCTCTCTTTCTTAATATTCTCTTCTTTCCACCATTTTGAAAACCTCTCTCTGCTAATTTTCCCCCCACCTATGTGACTGCTCTTTTTTAGTCTCCTTTTCTGGACCATCACCCAAATCTTGACCCCTGACAATAGGTGTCCCTCATGGTTCCTGTTTTTTCTTGTCCCTCTACTCTCACTGGGTGATCTGATCAGCACTCATGGATTTAGTCACCGTCCATATGCTGATGATTCTCAAATTGACCTATCCTGCCCTAACCTCTCTGCTGACAAACAATCTTGCATGTCCAATTGACTTTCAGATGTCAAACTAGGTATCTAGCAGACATCTTAAAGTAAAGAGGTAGCTAGGTAGCACAATGGATCAAGGCCAAGTCATGGAGTCCGGAGGACCTGAGTTCAAATCAAGACTCAGACACTAACTGTAATCTTGAGCAAGTCATTTAACCAATTTGCCTCAATTTTCTCAACTGCAAAATGGGGAAATATTAACAACACTTACATCACAGAGTTGCAAGGATCCAGAAAATACTATTTGTAAATTACACAGTCTGGCATGTACTAAGAAGTATAAAAATATTTATTCCCATTCCCTTTCCTTTTAACTAAACAAGTCCAAACTAAAAATCATGATCTTTCCCCTTAAACTGCTGCCCTTCCTGCTTCCCTTATTACTGGAGAGGGTCACATCATCCCCTCAGTCCCTCTGGCTTGCAACTTGGGTTTCATCCTTGACTCCTTACTGTCTCTCACATCTCATATCCAATCTGTTGCCAAAGCTTGTTGATTTCACCTCTGCTAAATCTCTCCAGTATTCACCCTTTTCTCTTCTGACACTGCCACCATTCTGGTGCAGGCTCTCATCACTTCATACCTGGATTGCCATAATATCCTGAGGGTGGGTCTGCCTGTTCCAATTCTCTCTCCACTCCAGTCAACCGTCCCTTTATCTAACAAGATGATTTTTCTAAAGTGCAAGTCCAATTATTACTCCCACCACTCAATCAACTTCCCGAGATCCTTATTGCCTCTAAGACCAAATTTTAAAAAATGTTCTGCTTAGTGTCTAAAACCCTTTATATCCAGAACACTTCCTGCCTTCCCCACTGCATACTCTTCAATCCAGTGACACTGGTCTCATGGTTCTTCTATGAATAAGATACTCCATCTCTCAGATCTGGTCAATCTCTCTGGTTTTCCCTATGCATGGAATTTAATACCTCTCATTTCCACCTACTGACCCTTTTTTTAAAGCCACAATTAAACTTTCATCTTTTGTAGTCTTTCTCAACTCCTCTTAAATCTAGTGCCCTCCCTTTGTTAATTATTTTTCCTATTTATCCTGAATATCTTGTTTGTATATGTTTGCATGCATGTTGTCTCCCACATTATGTAAGCTCCGTGAGGGCAGTGACTATCTTTTGACTGTTTTTGTATCCTCAGTGTTAGCACAGCGACTGACATATTAGGCACTTAACAAATATTTATAGATCAATTATTTATTGACTTTTTCTACAACTTCCTTTTTCCTTCTGATCTCACTAATAGCAAGAATACCAATATTGACATGATTCAAGTCCTCCGGAATTCTGCCTCATTGTTCATTAGGCAAGGAACAAACATTTAGGGTACAAATATTTAGAATATGAATAATACATTTTATGGAAATTATTGTAAAAATTGCTATTCTTAGCAATCTTCTGTCTTCTTTGTTCTTACTGTGATATTGTAATTGTAAAAGTGGAAGTGGGGTATCCAGCCTCGAAAGACAGTCTTCAGTTTTCCTTTTTTGGTAGATTTCCATAAGCAAATATTCCATCCACAGGAATTTATTCTTACTTTTTTAGGTTGTTCCACAAAGAATGAATAAATTTCTTTCCGGGGTGAAAAATGAGGCTTTTCTGCTTTGAAAACCTGCTGGAGTCCATATTCCATTGAGAACCAAGGACCAAGATGAAAAGTCAGATCAGAACATATATTTGAAACAATTCGATCTTGAACTATTTAAACATAATTTGCCATTAGAAAGGTGACGAACAGCAGAAATTATGCTACACGCTATAATAATTGCATGAAGAATTTTAACCAATGTAAATTATTTTTCACACAAGAAAAAAAAAAGACCAAAGAAATTCAAGAAGAATCTTAGTCAGCAAATATCTGACTTGTTTGACAAACTATGTGACAGAATGCCAAAGGCAACACTGGGTTAAAATATAAACTAGCTTGTAAAATTTTATGAAGAAGAATGATGAACAGTTATGAGCTTATTCTCTCACAAAGCAGAGAGAATCTGCAGAGGACAAAACCAGATTGAAGAAAACTTGCAACCATTTAACTAAGCAAAGTTACCTGAAAGGAATTTAGAGACAGAAATGGAAAGAGGAGGGGGAATCTATGGAAAAGGTTTGTAGAAAAAAAAAAAACAAGAACAATATTAAAATAAAGCATTTGCTCCATCAAGGACACTGCAGCCCCTGAAGCTGGATCTTAATCTCAGTCCTGAATATGCTTTTAGTAGGGCTATGCAAGGCACTAAGGAAAACAAAAACAGTGGATGCAACCACATTGATCCCAATGCATATAGAGAAGCCCTTTGCTCAAGACAATACAACTATGAGGGCACTGAAGGTTCAACGTGAAGTTATCTGAAGAAAGGGCAGACACCAAAGCTGTGGAAAACAATCTCATTTGACCATGAGAACATCAATAGCTACTGACCTATATGCTTACATTCCCATTTAAACAAAATCATTATGAGAGCTTTCTATACATGAACTGAAGAGTCCTTGGTTGGTCTTGGTAGGGAACAAATACACTTTCACAAGTGGTATTCAACAATGGGTAATATTTCTACCATTTCATAATTGATTGAAATATAAAACAAATATACTGCAAAGCAAGGAGTAGATGAGCAGATTTCTGATCAAATGAGTTCCTGTAATCCATATATTAAAGAATGTAAGGACTGGATAACAGAGATAAGGAGGGGACAAAGTGTTACCACTTTAAGGTTTTGAGGGATTGGGGTGGCTAGGTGGCACAGTGAATAGAGCACCGGCCCTGGAGTCAGGAGGACCTGAGTTCAAATCCGGGCTCAGACACTTAACACAAAAACTAGCTGTGTGACCTTGGGCAAGTCACTTAACCCCAACTGCCCTCCAAAAAGCAAAAAAAAAAGATTTTGAGTGATTGCCTTTATAGGATGTAAATGGATAGGTAACAGAAACAGTGAAAGTGTGTACCCATTTTATACTTTGATTGGCCACAGTAAAAGGAGGATAAAGATATATTTGTACTTCATTCCTCTTTATGGAGATGTGAACACACTTCTTAACCTGAGATGGTACCCTGGTTTTTGGTTAAAGTCAGCCACAACTAAACACGAAGCAGCCAGTGAATGGCTAAAAGCTCTAACCATTTTGGCATAAATCAAACATAATGAAATAAAACTATGCAAAAACAAGGAAGCTACCAAGCTCTGAAAAGAGGAGTTCTGTCTGTTAAGAATATTCAGTTATGGAGGAAGAACCCAACTCTTGAGTCGGACTCACACATCTGACCTTTTGTCTTTATCCTTTTTCAGAATGTAGTGTGCTGTGTGGCTTTCTCTCTCCTTCTGCCCACTGCAATGGCATCTTGCAGTGTATCAAATCACCTAGTAATAGATTCTGTGGCCAGAAGAAGGTAGGCCCAGAGGTTATAGATTCAAAACAGAATCAAGCAAGCCAGGAAAAGACGTTGTGAATCTAGTGCCTAGAGAGATGAACCTTCTTGGGAGATGTCTGACTGGTGAGCCATGATGCTGAAAGAATAGAGAACCCAATGAATGACAAGTAAATTTAGAATCTAAGAGGAACTTAGGAAGCAAAAATATCATATCCTATGTATAGTGATGCCCTGGAAAACACTAGAAGGGATCTTGTGGCACTGGGAATGTAGATTGTCTGGGCTATATGTGTCCCTACTGTATGTTGAACTGCCCTTTTGATCTCTATTTAATTGTGCATTCTTCAAACTAATACTGTAAGTATTTGCAAGACAATATATTTCAGGTTTATAGTGGAGATGATTTGTTGTTTAATATATTACCATGCAGTTTCAGTAATTTCAAACCTTTACTTTGAGCTAATATGTCTACTCACTTAAAAATAAAATCATTATTGGGGGCTTATGGGCTGTAGTTTTAGCCATGTGGACACAAAGAATACACAAAATACTCTGAACCTGGGGTAACTGTTCCCCAGGGGACCCAATATGTATATGTGTGTATGTGTGTGTGTGTGTAAAAGAGTAAGAGAGAGAGAGAGAGAGAGAGAGAGAGAGAGAGAGAGAGAGAGAGAGAGAGAGAAAGAGAAAGAGAGAGAGAGAGAGAGAGAAGGGAGAGACTGTTCATTTTGTCGGTTCCTACCATAAAATCCTGTGCATTTATTATTTATTAATTTTAAAATATTTTCATTCAGTATTGTAAAACGTCTCCTTATAGGATCATTTTCAGTGATATATCTTTTCATATTATTAAAATCATTTAATATTCCTTGAAATATATATCATATAACTTAGTTGACTGATCCTATGCTCATAAACATTAGGTGAGAAATTAAACACAGAGGCATATGCTCACCAAAGTATCTGCTTCTGTGCAGACCCAGTGCTGAGTGTAAGATGAAAATGAATGTCTATGTTGTTGAGGTTCTCCAGATGCTTCAATTTGCAGATAACTGTGTGCTGAATGCATCAAGCCCTTGGGCATGTCAAAGCCTTCTAAAAGAAATCTACAATCCCTCAAAATGCTTTTCGTGATTATCCACATAGGGAAGATCAAGTGGATGAAGAATGTAGATTAAACAGTTAACACGCACTTAGATAGATAAACCATAGAGCTTCTCCATCACCATGTTTATTTAGAACAGATGTTAAAGATGAGCAAAGAGTAGGGCACAGACTTGAACAAAGCTGTGGCTCCAGATATTGATGCTGGGACTGTAACTTAACAACTGATAATTTTTCCTAAGTTTTTTAAGACTTGCTGATAGAGTACATGTAAAGTTTAAGGATACACACTTGCAAACTTGTTGCTCCAGTTCTAGTAATTTTTAAAGTCAAGTTGATCTGCCAGGATGGAAAGCAGAGATGAGAGGACTTAACTTACATTCATGAGAATTTTGGAAGTTTGAAGTTTGGAAAATGGTCACAGAGAGTGTTTGCTATTTGTTTCTTACTTACTGTTACAACACTTGCTTTTCATTTCAATTACATATCCTTTTAAATTGCTTTGATGTCATATGATTCATTCCAGCTGGTTGAAAAAAATTCAGGGGAAATAAAATGAGGGCTCCTAGTTTTAGGATGTTTGAACAGGAAAGGAACCTGAACATAACAATGGCAACACTAAGCAAGTACTACATCCCATTTTTACGAATAAGAGAATGGAAGTTCAGGGAAGTGCGAAGTAAAGTTAACATCTAATAAATAGCATGTCTAGGTTTGAATCCAGGTTTTCAGACTTCAAGTTTTATACATGTTCTACATCACCACATCTAATAGGCTTGAGGTTATATTTCATGTGCCTCCAGCAAATTCACCAGATCATAACATGTCAACCACTTAGTAATATAATATCAAGAATTCTAGATATGGAGTTGGAAAGATCCTGGTTTGAATTTTACCTTAAACACTTAAAAGTTGTTTGAGCAGGTCAAATTATTTAACCTCTCTGAGCCTCAGTTTACACATCTGAAAATTAGAGATAATAACAACTGTCTTATATATGTAAATGACTTAAAAACTTTACAACTCTAGATAAATGTTGATTGTTATTATCTTCCTCTTAGATTTCAAGCGGGGCATTATTTATTTATGTATTTATTTTTAGACCGAAGACTTCTTACCTCAGAAGTCTAAGCATTCTTTCTTATACATATCTATGTGTTCCCTTAGCCTATAGTACTTAGATAGGGTACAAAGGTCATACAAATATAGTCTGGATATGGAAAGTAAAATCTAGTGGGGATGTGGTGAGTGCAGAGATTGAGGAGATTAAGTTGAATAAATCAGCAGTATGTTGATTATGTTTAATCTGAAATTCAGCTTAAATCAACTTTATTCCCCATCTGAGAACAGAGGAAGATGATCGATTTTTTTGGTTTAGAAAGGCAGCTTTAAAAATAAAAGAGAAAAGTTTACATATGTGATTCAAATTTTAAATATAACCTGAAAACATCACTGTAGAAAGTCATTATGGTATAGTGGACAAAACAATAACATAAGATGATCTCTGAGGTCCCCTTTCAATGCTCAGATTCCATGACTCTCAGATTGGGATTTTGAATTTAATACTATTTTTGGCATATTGTCACATGCATGCAAGTCACTTTTTCTTAGGGACACAATATTTTCAAGTTTAAATGAGGTGTTTCAATGTGATCAAATAAGGTCTCTTCTTGCTGTAAGATTCTATGGTCTTAACACTCTTTTATGTCCTTTGACAAATGGTATTAATTGAGATTGTGGAGAAATTAGCCTCAAATCAGAATGGGGGACTGAAGGAAGGCACTAAAAGAAGACTGGAAAGTAAGAACTTTGAAAAGTAGAGACAGAAAAAAAGAACAACACATTATCTGGTCATACTCTCTGAAATGTAAGAAGGACTGAACTCTCTAGACACCAATTTAGCACCTCTGAAAATTTACAGTGACACTCTATTTGTTTCTATAAAATAAGTTATTATGCATTACATTTGAATAGTACTATCAACTTTTCAAAATACCTATTATTTTATTCATAAAACAACTTTATTAGTATAGTGGAAAAGTTTTCATGCTCCCATTTTACAGATGTGGAAACTAAGGACCAGATGGGTCCAGTTCCCCAAAGCCACATAGGCCAAGGTACTATCCACTAGTGTATGCTCTGTCTTGTTTTAATTTTTTTTCATTCATCCTTATTTCCTCTTTAATTTTCTCTCATTCCATATCTTTACTCCTTCTTTCTACTCACCCCATTCTGTTTTTTATTACTCATGAGAAGCATTCAGGGCTATCCACTTTGCTGAGCCCTGCTTTAGAGAAGGCAACAGGAACTGTGTTCTTCAGCCATCCCTGCAATTTTCTCTTTTCTTTTCTCCATATTACTAGCCCCTCAGGCCTCTTCCCAGGACTATTTCTCCCTTTGCAATGCAAAGCAAAACTTCAGGGCCCTATCAAAAGAAAACAGAGTGGCAGGAGGGAGCACAAGAGTAATTTCTTTCTTCCTAATATGATTCCTTAAGTATCTTTCAGCTACCACTTGGGTACAACTAGAACCTTTACAAGCTGATGCAAATTAAAACAGTTGGGCTTCAGTTAGCTGTGTAAACATCTCCCAGAACACACAAGAAGGTCCCATGTACCTAATAGAAGTCAAAGAGCTGCCAAAAACAACATCTGATGCATTTTTATAACCCAGTCTGTGGAAATGTGTAAAGTTTCCACAAGACTTGCCCTACAGAGGTAGAAATCCCCAGTAAAGAGTGAGGATAGCAAAAAAATGTGTTACAGTAGAACCTCTAGATAGAGGCCATTTCCTGATTATGCTTAAATTCAAATTTTCAAGGGGCAGAACTTGATAACTGGGTTCCCTGGAAGTATTAAAATTACAATCAAAAGATCTAGAAGAATTTCCGGGAAGGTAGCAAAAGACAGGTATTCTCTCTTATTGCTCTTCTTAAGACCATGGAGAAAAATTAAAGGAAGGTGATTTACTCTTCCCTTTATTCCACTTACCCATTTTTTCCTATTCCTAGGTTTGCTTACAGTTCCCATTTAATGTCTGAAAGCATTTTCACATCTAGAATTCTATCTAGGAAAATATTTTCATATCTAGAAGAATCATCTGCTTTTAGGGCTTTTAAATCATCTGGTTCAACTGTCTACTTTTGTTGAACGAAAGAGAGAGAGAGAAAGAGAGAGAGAGAGAAACAGAGAGACAGAGAGAGAGAGACAGAGAGAGAGACAGAGAGAGAGAGACAGAGAGAGACAGAGAGAGAGAGACAGAGAGAGACAGAGAGAGAGAGACAGAGAGAGAGACAGAGAGAGAGAGACAGAGAGAGAGACAGAGAGGGAGAGACAGAGAGAGAGAGACAGAGAGAGAGAGAGAGAGAAAGAGAGAGAGAGAGAGAGAGAGAGAGAGAGAGAGAGAGAGAGAGAGAGAGAGAGACAGAGAGAGAGACAGAGAGAGAAACTTTTCCAGGGTCAAACCCCTAAAGAAGTACTGGAGCTAGAACTGAGAATTGGAGAATGCTCAAATAGGGAAAATGAATTCTAAGTCATTGTGTCCAACTCCATCATTTTACAGATTAAAAAAATTGAGGTGTATGGAACTCAAACAACTTGGTAATTGTCATATCAAATAATAAAGGGAGTAAACTAGGCCTAGAATGCAGGTCTTTTGAGTCCTTGTCTCTTGTTTTTAGGGTGCTTTTCTACTATGCATTGCTGCCTTTATATTTCTACTGTCATCTCATTTACCCTGGGTAAAAAAAAAGTGCTATTATCTCTATTTCACAAGTGAAATATCAGCTAATGAAAGGTTGAATTAGTTGCCCAAGGCCATATGGGCACCAGAGCCATGATTACTACCCAAGTTCCCCTAAGTTACAGTCTTTGCTCATTCTCCTAAATCACATATAAGATCTAAAATCTTATAAGGTCTCATTCTCACCTAAATTTAACCCTTGAATATTGTTACCCTTCCACCTGCAAAAAGAAATTCCAGAATACTTCAAGTTTCATGTATGGAATTCTGTTTTTCATTGTATTCATGAGTTTTATAGAGGGAAAATTGCACTTAAAAATTCTAAGTCCAGGAGGAATATGAAGGAAAAAGAAAACAAAAAAACAAAACACTGGTAAGTCCTAGGAAGGAGTAGTGATTTTCTCAGACAAACATGGAGATAACCAGCAACAAAAAACAAAATGTTATCAGGCTGACAATCAAAAATAATTAAATTTAAAAAGTAATGGAGAAGATAAGGGAATAGTTTAGAAGTAAATGATGTAAT
>CM053596.1:221778707-221811088 GCA_028646575.1 Pseudocheirus occidentalis | reverse complement strand
TTCCAGACAGAGCTCACACCTTCCTGACAGAGCTCATACCTTCCATACTTAGCCCTAAATATCCAACACCTTTCCACCAATGGACAGAGTTCTATACTTAGCCCTAAGTTACTGATCTATTTAGCCCTAAGTATCTGATCTACTTAGCCCTAAGTATCTGATCTACTTAGCCCTAAGTATCCTATCCACTTAGCCCTAAATATCTAACAAACTGATTACCATTACAAAGGAGGGACATATGATTATACTGTCACAATATGTCCACTGTGAAGATGTCATTTAAAATTACTGTAGACATTATAAAATATTTGGGAATCTACCTGCCAAAACAAACCCAGTACCTTACTACAACTACAAAACACCAACTACAAAACACTTTTCACACAAATAAAATCAGATCTAACTAATTGGAAAAACATCAGTTGTTCGTGGCTGAGTCGAGCTAATATAATAAAAAATGATAATTTTACCCAAACTAAATTATGTATTTAGTGCCATATTAATCAATCTACCAAAAAAATTACTTTATTGAACTAGAAAGAATAGTGACAAAATCCATTTGGAAGAACAAAAAGTCCAGAATATCAAGGCAATTAATGAAAAGAAATGCTAGGGAAGGTGACTTAGCTGTTCCAGATTTTAATCTGTATTATAAAGTAGCTGTCATCAAAACTGTTTTGTACTGGCTAAGGAATAGAGTAATGGATCAATGGAATACATTGGGTAAAAAGGACTCAGTAGTCCATGATTATAGTAATATACTGTTTGATAAGCCCAAAGACCCCAGTTTCTGGGATAAGAACTCACTACTTCACAAAAACTGCCTGCAAAATTGGAATACAGTATGGCAGAAACTGGGCATAGACCATCATCTAACACCATACACTAAAGTCAAGTCTAAGTAGGTGGACAATCTAGGTACAAAGTCTGATATTGTAAATAATCTGGGGAAGCAAGGAATAGTTTGCCTGTCAGATTTATGCAGTAGGGAAGACTTTATGACCAAAGAAGAGTTAGAGAGCATTATAAAATGCAAAATGGATAAAATTGATTACATCAAATTGAAAAGTTTGTGTATGAACAAAGCCAATGTAACCAAGCTTAAGAGGGAAGTGGGAAATTGGGAAAGAGTTTTTACAATCAGCATCTCTGATAAAGGTCTCATTTCTAAAATATACAGGTAATTAAGTAAAATGTATAAGAATATAATACATTCCCCAATTGATAAGTGGTCAGAGAATATGAACAGGCAGTTTTCAGAGGTAGAAATTAAAGATATCTTTAAGCATATGGAAAAATGCTCTAAATCACTATTGATTTGAGAAATGCAAATCAAAACAACGTTGAGGTACCACATCTCACCAATCAGATTGGCTAAGTTGACAAAACAGGAAAACGACAAATGTTGGAGAGAATGTGGAAAAATTGGAACACTAATGCATGGTGGAGCTGTGAACTGATACAACCATTCTGTAGAGCAATCTGGAACTATGCCCAAAGACCTATAAATAATTGCATGCCCTTTGACCCAGTAATACAACCTTTGGGGTTGTATCCCAAAAAGATCATAGAAGTGGGAAAAGGACCCATATGTTCAAAAATATTAATTGCAGCTGTCTTTGTGGTAGTAAAAAACTAGAAATTTAGGGGATGTCCATCAATTGGGTAATGGCTAAACAAGTTGTGGTACATAAATGTAATGGAATACTATTGTGGTATAAGAAATGAGAAGGAGATGGACTTCATAATTACATGGAGAGGCTTATACAAACTGATCCTAACTTACAAGAGGAGAACCAGGAAAAATTTGTACACAGTCAGAGACACATTGTATTTGTCACAACCAACCTGGATAAACTGGACTCTTCTCAGCAACACACAGCTATAAGACAACTCTACACATCTCAGGATGGAAGGAGATATCTACATTCAGAGAAAGATCTAGAAAGACCAGCGTTTAAATGCAGACTGAAGCCATGCATGCCATTGTTCTTTTTCATGTTTGGTTTTCTTTCTTTTTTCCCATTGTGCACTCCATTTGTTACAACCCTCCTATACAATCATACTGTTGTACTGTTGTGCAGAGAATAAGAGTGAGCTGAGACCTGGGTTCAAGATAAATTTAGGTGTGGATTTACTGATTAAGCACGTGGCTACCCGAGTGTATCCACTCAAATGAGTAGTGATTATTAGGTCTTACAGGCTTGATTATATAGGCCAAAAGTGCCAACAACAATCAGGGAAGGGAGCTAGCAGAAGCCATTATGTACAGAAGCTAAAAGAGCAGCCATTGGTTAGCTCTATAGTTCAGGGCTAATTTTGGAATATAGTATGAGGGTACTAGGGTGCAGTTTTCCTGTGACTCAGGTGTCATTCAAAAGAACAGGGGTAGTCAGCTCTTTCCAGAACAGGGTAGTGGGTCATGGAGTATGAGGGGGAAGTGGAAAGTCCCAGGACAAGGTAGGGTTACGTTCTGGGCAGAGGGTGTGGGGACCCTATTTGGTTAATGGAACAGGACAGGGTCTCTATGTTGTGCCATAAACCTGAGCTGCACTTTATACACTCATAATGATTCAAGGGAAATATATATATAATAAAAGGGAATTTTGCCCTGATCAATGCCCAGTCATGCCTTACAGATCTTCCAAGCTATAACAGAATATCGATAGTGACAGAAATAAAAATAAAATGGGCTTAATGGTGGGGCACAGGTGGGCCATGAATCAGGTGGTGGGGAGATGACTCAGGACTTGAGCTTAGGCACAATATTCCTCACTTTCTTTTTGCAGGAATGTCAAACCATTGACTCAACTTCAACCTCACCCTCAACCAAAGGATCAATAATAGGGTAAGGATATGGAACTGCAGCTATAAGGGCCAGCCTTATACCTAACAGTCTGACAGAATTAATATGATTTTTGGTAAAACAAACAAGACAATTCAAAAGGCAAGGCCCAAAAGTCGGGATAATGATCAAAAGGAGAAGGGGGCCTGTGAGAGCAGACAACCACAGGGTAAGCCAAGAGGAGGTTCTGAACAAGGACAAAAACCAGTTGCCTGAAGTAGCTTGTAACTCCTTTTGTCTAGCATCAAACTGTTGACAAACAAGTGCAAGATTTTCCCACACAACCCCCAATCAGTTGGCATAAAAACAACAGGCCTCATTTAAGGCAGCACACACCCTGCTGAATGAGAAGGTCCAGGCCTCTGCGATTTTGTAGGACCACTGCAGCCAGGGATTCTACCTGCCACTCAAGATGTGAAATTGCTTCCTCTAGGTTAAAGACATCAGTAGTGACCTGTGCACTCAAGGTCTGATATTCTGAAGCTCCCTTGGCCGGAGCCTGTAGAACCTGCAATCCCCAAAGCTATAAAATGGGTGATGAGTATTGGTATGGCTCATTGCTGCTGGTGGCCTATACTGGAGAAGTAATGCCAACCTCCTCACCCTGGAGGAGGGAGACTCGGTGGAGGATGGCAACCAAGAGACACACAGGGCCGTCAGAATGTTCAGCATCCTCAAGGAAGGAAGTGGCCACCACACAGCATGTGAGGCCGTCAGGACATAGCCACCAAGCCCCAGGAGGGGCAGGAAAGTATGGCTCATTGCAGGGGTACTTCTCAGAGTTTGGAGGCACTACATCAAAACCATTCCCACAATGGGGCATAATCTCCAAGGTGCCATTAATTCTGGCATTGCAGGTTATCAGGCACAGATCTTTTCCAGTAATGTCCATGTGGCTTAAGCGCAAACTCTGAACTTCACAATCATCTGGGGAAGTAGAGGGAATAATAGAACCATTTAATGGCTTAGGTACAACAGTACAATGTGAAAGTGTTTGCAGATCCTGTACATGATTGCACGCCACCATGGGGAGGAGGGGGAGGGAGGAGAGAAAATTTGAAACTCAGGGATTGTGGAACTGAATCTTGTAAACTAAAAGTAAATAAACAAGTCAATGAAAAAATTTAAAAAAATAAAAATCTAATCACTCTTGAATAACAGTCCTTCAAATATTTGCGGATCATTTCAATATTCTAGGATAAACATTGCTTGAGGTTAGAGCATACCTTATCTTCACTCTTTTGTCAACTCATTCTGTGTAGTAGTACAATTCTGGTACTAACCCTAGGGTTGTGTTCCTCCAGGGTCTTATCACATTCTTGTCCCTCTCCTGGGATTCCTTATTTAACAACTCACTGCAGCAGAGACTCTGGAAGACAGTTAACTCCCCCTCCCAATGGGACTGTATTTTTCCTATATATCACTGTTCTGATTTACTAGACTAGTGACTAGGAAGAAAAAGTCTAATCTTTTCTTGATGAATTCATACTGGCTTTTAGTGATTGATAATCACTATTTCCCATGTTCACAAAAATCTCCTTTCATTATCTCGCTGCAGCATTTTGTCAGTTAAGTCAAATTCATAAGCCTGTAACTTGAAAAAACTTACCTACTTACAGTCATCTTTATCTTCCCCTTCTTTCTCCTTGTCTTCCATTTCCTCTCATTCCTCTTCTTTGTCTTTCCTTTCTTCTTTCTTCTTCTCTACCCTTTCCCAGTCCAATGGCACACAAATCTCCTTTACTTGCTCAGTAATCAGTGACAATCATTTAGCAATCATTTTTGAGGAATCCTTTACTTCTTAGGACTCTATTTTGTGCAAGCTTAATTACTTTAACTCATTAACTGTCATTAAATTAGGATTATTTTAATTTAAACTCTTTGTAAACAATTTTTGTGCTATTTTTCCTTTTTAGATGTGTCTCCTTGTTAAAGAAAATTGAATAGGAGTGGTGTTGCTTTGCCTTCGGTCCTCAAAGGCATTACCTTCATCCTCTCTACCCCAAACATCTCTCCTATTCTTTCATTTCAGGCCTATCCCTTCTTTTAAGTACCTTCCTAGTCTGCTTCCCACTTGTCTGTCCAGATTTATTTTCTATTACTCTTTCATAAATGCTATTCTATCTGAACTAGCTTGCTTACTATATAAAAATATATTCTCATGAGCTTCCCATTGCTTTTGCTTTTACACCTCTCTAATATGTTTATCAATTTATATGACTGTAATAGTTGCCTTGCCCTGTATGTTATCACAGAATGTAACAGCAAATAAAAATGCAACAAGATATTAATATATGGACAAGGAACAAAAGTCCACAATACTCTATATCTAATTATCCTTTTCTAAAGTGTCAAAAAGTTGTGTTTCTTTTGATTGAATTGGAAAGGGAGCATTGATTGAAGGTTGATCAGGCACTAGAAGGCCTTTAGAAATCTAAGCCAGCCAAACCCTGGAAAATGAGGATCGGTGTAGATATATTCGATTTCAAGGAAAAAAAACTTTGTAGAATGTGACCTCTGTATCTTCACCAGAAGGCAGCAAGAAGGAGTTTGTCCATTGATTGCATTGTCCTCCCTCATAGCCATTCTCTGTAGGAGACCCAACATCCAGTAGGGAAAACAGAAACACTCCCAGATATACAGACAATTGGGATGCAGCTTTGAGGAGTGTGAGCAAAGAAGAATATGGATCCAAAGAAAACTGGGTCTGAGAACTGAGCATTAAGCTGTGAAGAGAGTACGTCTGTGTTACCCACCTAGCAGAGATGCTTTATCCAGGGGAAACAGTATGATGTTAGGGATCTGAAGTGTGAATTATTCATGGGTTCCCTATTTATATGCCTCGCTACCAGAGAGAAAACAAGAGTCAATAATGGGAGAGATGGTTTTGTAACAACTATTCTTACAAGGCTCTCTTAACAAACTTTTTTTTTTAAACAAATTATGTCTTTTGGATGACTATCAAAAGTAGATTCATTGGAGAGTAAGTTCTAGCTTTAGGTGTAAGGATCCACAGAGAAACTTTTGAATCTTCAAGTGATTGCTCCTTTATATTTTACATATCTATGTCTTTTCCCCCTACTAGACTAAAATTTCCATAGCCTCAGAGACATGCCATGTCTGAACATTAAATTCCTCTATCTTTATCATCCAAAGTACTGTTCTGTACACAGTAGGTACCTAATAAATGTGGGAATATTGGATCTGTTTGTGTATATAGCTATCTACTCCTTGATGTTGTTTTCCTTATTCTAGATTTACTGTTGTTTATTATAACATTTTTTGCTATTAAATTTTATTCTGAACTCTGAACATGGTTATTCAACTTTTTTTGTTTATAATACCTGCAAAGCACCAGACACTATACTATATAATGATTTGTACATATGCTGATAATTTTCATTACTATTAAGTTACATACTTGAGACATAATTTTAATTTTTTATATCAAAATATGTTTTCAATATACAGGAAATCTTCTAGATTTAATCATAGACTTTCAGCCCATGTGGGCCTCTTCCTCTCTTTAATTGGTAGCATATGCTTTCAAAATCTAATCTGCCCACAAAAATAGGGGACATTAAAACAAAGATATAATTAGCCCAAGTGCTAAGACAAGTGATGGCTACTCTTTTCAAAGATCAGAGATTTAAAAAAAACAAAAAACTTTTTTGGCTAATGTTATTTTTCACTGATCAACCTCTCATACCCATAGGGATATCTATTTTTCCACACCCTAGAGAATCTAGAAACTTCCTTGATACTGGATGCATTGAAAATATTTGTTTGATCCTCCCCATTTTAACTGATGCCCTAAACTTGGCCTAGATGTGAGGTTTCTAATGGATTACTTTTGGGTTAAAATCTCAGCTCTTGCCTCTCCTCTCCTGCTCTATCCCATTGCTGCCAGGAATAGGTTTTTCACAGTATAGCCTTATGGAGACAAACTATGAAAATAGATTTTAATTGAGCAGTGGAAGCTGGTGATTGTAACATCTTAGATATATAGTCAATTTGTTGGGAAATTGTGATTTGACTGCCACTTACATATTGCAACAGATTTTAGTTAAGTCAAGCTAAGACATGATTGGAACAAAAATCAAATCAAACATCTGCCAAAACAGAATTTGTGTCAAACCCCAAAACAAGGAAGAATTTCTCTAATGATTATAACATCTGAACAATGGTAAAAATTAGAATTTTTTTTCAATTTTTCACAAAATTCTTAATGTTTTATGTATACCCATGAACATGCACAGCATGTGATATTTTCAACACTGTTTTTCATTCTAACATCATTATTATAGAATAAACTTGAGAAGAGATGTTCTGATGCATCAAAATATAGACTATTCAATTGAACAACTACTTGGAA
Source organism: Pseudocheirus occidentalis (assembly GCA_028646575.1). Lineage (NCBI taxonomy): Eukaryota > Metazoa > Chordata > Mammalia > Diprotodontia > Pseudocheiridae > Pseudocheirus > Pseudocheirus occidentalis. The sequence continues at coordinate 221,803,868 of CM053596.1, read as the reverse complement.
TGATAATGGCTTGAAAACCACCTGGTAAACATGTGGAACACATGTCAGTAAGACTTTGTCAACATGACACAAAACATATGCACAGAAAATAAAAACTTTGCAGTTCCAAAAATCCAGATAATTGACTGGCTCTTTTTTCCTGTTATTATCTGGGTGTTTGGTACCATGTAGAATAATTCCAGACAGAGGAAGAATATAATGAGCATCTCTTTGAATGGTTAGGACTTCTGCATAGGCCTTCTCTCCTTCAAAGGAGAGACAAGGCTTACTCTTATTTAATGCTTCCTAAAGGACATTTTTCTTTAGCCCCAAAAATGGGCAGGCAAAAAAATATATTTACATTTTCTTAAATGAGGAATCATACTAATGAAGTAGATGCAGGGGTAAATTCAACTCATGATTATAGGTATTAAGTGGGAATGAGAAGAAAGAATAACTCTGGGGAAAAAAAGTTCAAAATAGAGTTCTTAACTTAGAGTTCAAGAACTTAAAATATGTTTTGATATCAGTATTTCAAATCATATTTTTTCTTTGTGATCCTATGTACTATATTTTATTCAATGAAAATATTATTTCAAGACACCCACAGATGGGTGTAAAAAGAGCTTACTGAGCTCTGAGTTTACTGACAGATTATTTATGGAAGGAGGAAAAATAGAGTCAAAGCATTTTTAACCTGGAAAATCAGAATCCAAGCTCCTTGAGGCCAGGGAATATCTCACTTCTTCCCACTACATCCCAATAAAGATAGCATGGCCTATGAACAGTTTATATTTAAAAGATCCCTGAGGCTCTTTATGATCACAAGCTCAATCTGAGTCAAGTATGACATGGCAGTCAAAATATAGAATGCTGTACCAAGTAGTGTAGCTAGAATGAGAGAGGTCACAGGCCTGCTGTACAATTGCTTTAGTTAGACAATTTTTACAGAATACTGAATTTTATTCTGGGCATGATATTTTAGAAAGAACACTGGAAATTCAAAATGTTAAGAGGATATTGACAAATATGGGGAGAAAACCTGAGACCATGTCATAACATGATTAGGTGGAAGAAGTAGGGATTCTTTGTGAGGATCAGAAAAGACTTAAGGGGACAGACAGTTGTCTTCATATATCTTGAAGGACTGTCATGTGGAACAGGGATTAATGTTGTTGTTGGTCCTACAGGGCAGAATTAGGAGTAGTCACTGAAAAGAAGCTTTGGATCACCACATTTTGTGAGGTTTTATATAGAATTGTCACTCAACTAAAGTTATACTAGATAACCAGTGTATGACATAAGCAACACATATGCATATAATTATTTCATCATTAAATTGTAGTTATTTGCTTGGAGACTAGGAAAAATTCAATTTTAGGAACTGCAGTGTAATGCCAAGCAAAGGCAACTTCCAAATTTTGGATTGCCAGCATAGCAAACCCCATTTACTCAGCAAACATTCACAGAACAAAGAAAGTCAAAATGCAGTATAACTTGTTCATTTAACAAGTAAGTTCTCAATTCAATCCAGGTACTACTCCACCCCTAGACAGTACTTTCATTTAGTCAGTCAAAGTCTCTTCTCAAATGGAGATCAGTTTCCAATCATCATAAACAAAGTACAGTCATTTGGTCAATCAAAGAGCACAAAAAGGCCAAAGGTTTCCCACCCCTGGACTCAAAGTAATTACAATACCATCTATTAACACCAAGCACTTTCTCAAAAGAGAGCAGGAGAGCACAAAAGGCCATCCACCTTAAGCCATAACAAGGTTAAGATAATATCTCAGTATTGAAAACCAAGGAAAGGCCTTTCACTCAAGGTAAGCCCTCAGCAATCTCAGTTCCTGGGGAGACAAGGCTCAACAAAGTCATAGCCAGTGTCCTCATCAAGTCACTCTCTGCCCATAGAACAGTCCCAGAACCCCTGAAGACATCAGCAAGGCCCTCTTCTAAGATTTCTGTGAACATACAACAACAAAATCCTTCTTCAGGGCTTCTGAACCAACAGCCAGGTTCCAGGACCTCTATAACAGCAGCATTGTCCTTCATCATCAGGCAAATCTGGAAAAGCAATATCAAAACAGAAAGGTAAAATACTGGTATCACAGCCATGCCTCCTCAGTTCTTAGCAGCTCCAGGTGACAATTCTCAAAAGTCCTAGGCAGCTCCAATGGGCTCTCAGAAGTCTTTATCTCATCAACTCAGGTTCCAAGATACTGGAAACTGCTATCCCAAAAGTCCTTCTGGCCTTGGGCCTCTTTCCCAATTCACAGCTCCTCCAACTTCAGCCCTGTCTCTTCATGTCAACAAGTCCATCCCACAATTGAGCTCTACAAGCTCTGGGTTTTTACACTCAACCCAAAAAACAATTCAACTCATAGGCATCTCCAAATTCCATTACCATTACATGCAGCAACTACAAAAAAGAACAAATATAGATGCTGTCATCTTTGTTGGAGTCCTCAAGTATAGCTAGCTCTAGGTACATTGTATATGTCAGACGTACCTAACAAGTGTCTTCTTATATAGGGGAGAAACAAGAAACCAAAAAACCTTGAAGCAGCCAAGCAAAACTTGGCACGAAACCAAGCTAAAAGCTTCTTCCTCCCTAGACTTCATCTCAAACTTGCAATTTCCCCTTTGCTCTTAACCCCGCTTCATTGCATGAGAACATCAGAAATCAGAAGCCAATGTTTATAATGCATTTTTATGGACTCAGGAGGTTACAAGGAGCATACACACTCCTGAACTTTTGGACAAATTAACCATCATTTTGTTTCTGAAGGCTCATTTATGATGAGAGTTTAACAGCTAATACAATTCTCTTGTGGGTATTTTCATCTGAATTACAAACTGTGTGTTTTGTTCACAAGTCTAATACTTGAGACACTCTTCTCTTTACTTAGATTAACTACTTACTCTTTCAGTTACAGAACAAACTTGAGCATTCTAAGACAGCCTTATCTAAATTGCTTTAAGGTGTAAACAGCATGTTCCAAAAGGAAGGTCCTCCTTACTTTGGTTAGTCAAAATTTGAAGGACAATTTGTGAAACAGGGAGAAAAGGATCTATTGATAAGAAACCAAACTTTCACTTTGTTGGCATGAATACCAGCTATCGATTCCTATACTTTGTGCCCTTTCATACCTTTGTAAGATTCAGAGCTTGCCTCTTTAGTAGAAAACTTGAGAAATATATTTTAAGGAGATTAATTCTAATGATGAATATTAAGCTGTATCAATATATTATGATATAATGTTATGATATAATAATGAATATTCACTGTATATGAATATTAATGATGAATCTAAATTAATCTGCTTAAAATATCTTTCCATTAAAGATACAACCATAACCCTAATCATCCAAAAATATACTAAATGGCTACTACATTACAGGCCTTTTGGGGTTAGAATTGTTTTGATTCGGCAGTTTCCTGGCCAGCATATCTAAGCTGTTGCTCCATTCAAATAATTTTTCTTCCTAAATATCATCTACATCTGCTTCTTTTGCATGCATCTCATTTCTATTACCACTACTCTAATCTAAGGCCTTGTTATTTCATGCCTCCATTATCAGTTAATCTTGATGTAGTTTAATCCGTCCCATAACTCAGTGCTATTTTAAGCTTTAGCCTTCTACACAATCTAGAAATGTTCTATTTAAGTGACAATTATAAATTCTGCTGCCTGAATTTCAACGAGCTACCTAAATTGGTCAAAATGTAGCCCTTGCTTCCCCTGTGCCCCTACACAAACTCTTGTTTTAGTCAGCCTATCCTCACATGTGCAGCCTCTATACCATATCATTTTTATCTTTTTTCCCCAAAAATAGAAATCTCTTCTGTTTTCCATTTTGCTTCCACAAATTCTACCTATCCTTTGAGAAACAACTCAAAACCCACCTCTTCCATGAAGTCTTTTTATGTCTTATTTGTTTTAGGGTTCACATTTGGTTATTTATTACTCTGTATTGTTCTTTAATATTCCATGCTTTTTAGTTTTGTATCCCTGACTAGATTGGATGCTCCTGAAAGGACGAACTGGGTCAATCCTGTTTGATATTTACCATAATAAAGTGTATTTTTCTGGCTATAGAACAGATAGTCTAATCAGTAGGTACTGATTCTTTGGATGACTGAATGAATAATCCAGCTCTCAGCCTCCATATATTTTTGTAGTGTATTCAATAACATTTTCTTTGATTATGTTATTTATACTAGCTCTCATATTTACTAATCTACAAATTTAAGAATTCATTAAGGTGAATTAGTGAATGCAATTCATTCACAGTCTGCCTTAGATTTCATGCTTAAATGCTAGTTCAGATAGGCATTTTGAAGTGTTGGGCATTATAAAAAATGTTTAATTCTCCTTTGTTATTTTTCACAGTTACTTTCCTTCCAGTCTTCACTAGATAGAAGTATAATGGATCATTTTAGGTGCAAGAGGGAGTTGGGTTGTAATGCTATAATAACTAAAGCAATTAACCTCCATTATTTTCATTTCTGAGATGCCTCTAAGGTTTCCCTATCTGCCTCAATCCAAGAACCTGTCACTTGCCTAAACTCCTATAGCACTTATCTTTTGCACTGCTCATTTAATCCTTCCATGTGCTACCTGGTATTTTGAGCTATCTCTTTCTATCTAGATTTTGTCTCCTACATAATCTTAGTTCCTATGTTACATATACCTCACACACAGTAGGGGTTATGCTCAATTGTGGGCACTGCAGTTTAGAAAGACTTGATAAGCTATAAAGCATCCAGAAGAGGGAAGAGCCTTAAGTCTACATCCTAGAAGGACCATTTGAAGAACCAATGCCATCTAGCCTAAAATAGTCTTAGGACATTATAGCTGTGTTTATGTATTTGAAAAGTTCTCATATTAACTGAATTATGGTAGAACGGAACCTATTTGGGGCCTTAGAGACATGAACAAGAGAATGAATACGTATGGCAAGGAGACCCAGTGTGATGTCAGGAGAAACAAAAATAAACAAAAAATTCGTAACAAAGTTGTTGAAAATTTGAGGTGATTGGTTGTTCTCATTATAGCTCTTTAAGAAAAGACTCGATAGAGTTCTGGGAGTCAAAATGGCAAAGTAAATAGTAAAACTCTGTAACTCTCCTAAATTCACCTCCAAAAAACATAAAATAGCACTCCCAAACAATTCTGGAACAAAAGAACCAACAAAAATACAGGGTTAAATAATCTGTTAGCCAAAGAACCTTGGAACACCAGCCAGAAAGGTCTCGCTCACTCAGGTAAAAGACGAACACAATCCAAAGACAGGAAAGGCCCCTGAAAGCCAGAAACAAGTCCCACTTCAGCAAACCAGCAGGAGATCCTGAGCCCCAGTATAGTGGAGCAGGCAAATGCCAACACCAGAAACATCCCATAGGTCTCAGCACACACCAGACATGCACTAGGACCCTAGCTCAGCACTAGGTAAGCTGCCAGACCTCTATGACCTGCAGTAATACAAACCAACACCCCCACCCACCCACCCATTCCACTCCCTCATCAGAGCACCAGACACAAGGGTCCTCCATGGGCCTCAGAGCAACATCAGTTCAGCATCAGGTAAACAGCCAGGGCCTACAGCCCCTGGTACAGCAAGCCTAGGACCAGTGTCCCTTCCACCACAGGAGCAGAGCTCAAATTTAAAAGAAAGGGGAAAATTCCATAAAGATAAACAAAAAACAAAAAAAAAGCAAAGAATCTGATCATAGAACGTTATTATGCTGACAAGGAAGGTCAAGACATAAACTAAGAAGAAGACAACAATGTCAAAACACCTATGGGCAAAAGCCCAAAGACAAATGGTTAGTAGCCTCAAGTCCAGGAAGAACTCATGAGAGAGCTCAAAAAGAAGCTTAATAATCATATAAGAGTGGTACAAGAATACTTGAGAAAAGAAATGAGGTTGATGCAAGAAAATTATGAAAAAAGTTAACAGTTTGGAAAAAGAAAATAGGTGTTTAAAAAGTAGAATTAGCTGAATGGAAAAGGAGATACAAAAATACACTGAAGAAAACAACTCCTTAAAATATAATTGGTCAAATGGAAAAAAATACAGAAGCTAACTGAGGAAAACAATTCCTTAGAATTGGTCAAGTGGAAGCTAGTAACTATGAGACATCAAGAATCAATCAAATAAATTCAAAAGAATGAAAAGATAGAAGAAAATGTGATATATCTCACTGGAAAAACAACTGATCTGGAAAACAGATATGGGAGAGAACACATCATTGGACTATACCTGAAAGCCATAATCAGAAAGAGGACCTAGATAGCATCTTTCAGTTTTGTAAAGGAAAACTACCCTAATGTCCTGGAACCAGACAACAAAATAGGCATTGTAAAACTACTCCAATCAACTCAGAAAAGAGATACCAAAGTAAAAACTCCAAGGAACATTATAGGCAAATTATAAAACTATCAGGTCAAGGAAAAAACAAACACTTTAAGTGGCCAGAAAAAAAAATCAAATATCAGGGAACCACCATCAGGATTATATAGGACTTACCAGCTTCAGCATTAATGTATCAGAGTTCATGAAATACAATATTCCTGAAGGCAAAGAAGTTAGGACAGAAACAAGAATCACCTATCTGGTAAAATTAAGCATAACATTGCAAGGGGAAAAAAAGCTATTCAATGAACTGGAAGCTTTCACAAGAAGAAGACCAGAATTGAACAAAAATGTGGATTTCCAATATAAAGACCTAAAAGAAGTCTAGGGGTGGCTAGGTGGTGCAGTGAATAGAGCACTGGCCCTGGAGTCAGAAGTACCTGAGTTCAAATCCGGCTTCAGACACTTAACACAAAAAAAAACTAGCCATGTGACCTTGGGCATGTCACTTAACCCCTACTTCCCTCCTAGAAGTATAAAAAGGGAAAAAAAGAAAAGACAACCTAAGGGATTCAGTGGAGCCAAAATGTTTACATTCCAACATAGGAAGATGATCCTTGTAATTTTTAAAAATTGTACCACTGGTATTATAGGAACACACATGGACAAAGGGTATGAGTAAAAGGTGAATTTGAGGAAATAATATTACAAAATTAAGGAATGAGAAAGGGGGATACATAGAGTGTAGAAGGAAGGAAGAGGTAGAATGGGGTAAACTATTTCATGAGAAGAGGTACAAAAAAAGTGGAGGGAAAGATGGAAGGATGGGCAATGGGCATTGCTTGAACCTTACTCTCATCAGCATTGGCTCAAAGAAGGAATAACATACACAATAAATTGAGTATAGAAATCTACTTTAAGCAACTAAAAAAAGTAGGAGTGGAGGAGATTAAGTACAGGAAGGTGGGGGGAGAGTGGTTGACAGAAGAGAGGTCAATTCTGTGTTCAAATGACTCGAATGTATTGTGCTATATTTATTATTTGTTATTCTTATCTTATATAAACATATGTATATGCATATGTAGGTTATTTATATACACACATAATTAGGTTATATCATATATACAGAGAAATACAGAGGAACAGGTATATGTATATACACATATATCTATATATGTATATATGTTTGTATCTAATATATACATGTATATATGTCTAAATGTAAATACTCCATATAAAATATATAATGCATATGTGTATATATGTTTGGATGTATTTATTTTTATATATAACCTAATTATGCAAAATTATTTAAACATATTATCTCATTCAATCCTTGAAAGATGCCTATGAGGTAGATACTGTTATTACCCTTATTTTATAGATGAGAATAGGTAGATAAATGTACACAAAATATATGCATGCATGCATTCATACATACATACATACGTACATACATACATATTTCCTAGTTATTCTAGTTACTAACATGTCCTCTGTGGATAATGAAAGACTAAAATATCTCTGGTTTCTTCAATTATTCTTAATATTACCTGTTTTCTAAACCTGTTATCATTCTAGGTACAACCATTTGTACTGTAACTAGTGCTTATAAATGTTTTTTTCTTTGAGCTGCTCATAATTGAATGTGATATTCCAAATACAGTCAAATCATTGTAGAGCACAGTCAGATCATACAGTACATTTAGACATACACACAGATCATCCCCCTTGTTCTTGACACCATGCTTTAATATGCTAGCTTAAGATCACATTCATATTGGGCAATCATAGAAGTTGTCCATAAAGACTGAAATTTGCCAACTAAAGACAAATAAACTTGGGGTCTTTTGAACTGAAATGGTGCTTTGCCATATTTCCCACACTTCTGTTTATTGTTTCTTTTAAAAAACTTCAATGCAGTTAAATTTGCCCTGTATTTCCAGCCTATTAAGATCTGATGCAATGGAGAAGCACTCTGCATTTCAGTTTTATTGCTTACTGCATATGTGACTTTAGGCAACTCATTTTATTTCTTTGAGCTTGAGTTTCTTCATCTGTAAAATGGGAGTAATAGCACCTATCTCATGGGATTATTTCAACAATCAAATCAGATAACGTGTTGGAAAGCACTGCAAACCTTAAGATCCTATATAAAGGTGAAATTTGGTTTTTTTCCATATATAAAGCAAAGGTATTAAACTAGGTGACTGCTAAATTCTAACCTCAATTAGTCTTTCAAAGTACCAGCAATGTTTTCCAAATTTCCACCATCTACAAATTTGATTAGCATGTCTGTTATTGTTTTATAGAAGTCAATTTTATAGAAAGAAATCATGTTCCTCTGTCACAAAACCATAAAAAGCTCCCTTCAGGCTGACACTGGTCAATCAGCATCTTGGGTAGAGTTCAATCTGTCATTACGCTACTTATTATGAATTAGTCTATCTTACATAAACTATTTTACAAAGTTTAAAGAGAACTTTGTTAAATGTTTATCCAAAATAACATGTCTACATCCTTCCTTTGACATATTAGGCTTGTTACTCTGTTAAAAAAATAGGTTAGGTTAATTTGGCATATATTATTCATAGCGATTTTTCGAGGTCTCCTAATGATTACCATTTTCCTTTCTGAGTGTTCATAAACCATTCATTTAATATAATCCATTTTACAATTTTGCTTCTTATTTACATTAAAATTGCTGGCTGTGTGGTACACATTTTTCATCCTGAAAAGCAGAATATTTTCCATTTTCTACTCTTCTGGTTCCTTTATATTTATTCACTATTTATAATAGCACAAACATTTGTTATGCACCAACTGTGTGCTAGATATAATGCTCTTCACATTGATTGTCTACAGGGGTTCTGCAGTTACATCTCTAACTTCTAACACCTTGAAGTAGTCAAGAATAACAAGTCAGATAATAAGTATTTATTACATACTTATGTAAGATGGATAAAACAGACCTAGCCCTTTTTTTACACAACATGTAAATAACTATGTGTGTGACTCTGTGTGTAAGTATGTATGCATGTATACATACATACATATATGCATATATATAATGTATACACATTTAAACGCACATATATTTATACCATATGTGTATTATTTTGGTATATATGTGTGTATCTACATATTCATCTATATCTAACTTTGTGGCTATGTATATGTGTGTGTGTGTTTGTATGTGTTTATGTATCTGTCTATGTATCTATAGTAAATGGAAGGTATACTCTGAGGGAAGATACTAAGGGAGCTGAGGGGACAAGAAAGACCTTTTATAGAAGGTGGGACTTGAGTCATAAAAGACTCAGGGAAAACAGAAGTCAGAGGTGGTCAAACAGAATACTCCAAGCTCAGAATCAGCCACTCTAAAGGCATAGAGATAATATATGTAATATATTATACAAACTTCAAGGAGGCCAGTGCAGGTTGATTTTAGGGTATGCTTACAAAAAGACTGGAAAGGTAGAAAGGAGAAAATTATTAAGTGACAAACTGAAGAGTTTATATTTGATTCCAGAGGTAATAAGGAGCCAGTGGAATTCATTAAGCAGACAGAAGACACAGTCAAACTTAGGATTTATAAAAATTGCCTTTACAGCTAAGTAAAGAATGACTTAGAATGGGGAGGGATTCACATAAGGGATACAAATTAGACTTGCAGAATAGGACATGTGAAAAGTGATGAGATACTGAATTAGGGTCATGGCTCTGTCAGTGGAGAGAAAGGGAAATATATAAAGGACATTGTGATGGCAGAAACAAAAGGATTTGGCAATGAATTAGATATGTAGAATGAACGACAGTAAAGAGTAGTAGAAGGTGAACTAAGGGATAAGATAATGAATTCTGCTTTGGACATATTGGGTTTGAGATGCTTAGGGAGGCATCTAATTCAAGATGTTCAAGAAACAGTTGGTTATATTGTGACTGTAGCTCAGGGGAGAAACTCAGGCTATACATATATATATATATATATATATATATATATATATATATATATATATATATATACACACACACACACACACACACATACATATATATACACACACATATTTATATATTTATATATATACACACACATATATACATATATATGGGAATAATCTGCATAGAAATGATAATTGAACTCATGGTAGCTAATGAGTTCACTAAATGAAACAGTATGTAATGGAAAAAAAAAGACATCCCAAGGTGACTCCTTAGGGGGTCACCCATAGTTAACACTGATAATGTAGCATTGATATTGACATTGATAGAGAATAAGAAAAGGAGGCTAAGAAGGTATTGTTTGACTGATAGGAGGAGAACCAGGAGAGAATCTGGGACAGATAGGAGTACACAGAAAGATAAAGTGATCAATCATGTCAAATGCAGGAGAGAATTTAAGAAGAATTAAGATTGAGAAAAAAAAACTTATTATTTGACAATTATGAGATCACCAGTAAGGGAGAAAGCAGGTTTAGTTGAATGGTGTGGTTAGAAGCCCAATTGTAGCTGGTTTTGTAGTGTTAAAGATGAATGGAAACAATCAAATGGAGATCACTTTCTCAAGGAGTTTAACATAAAGAGAGGGAGAGTTAGAGAATGATAGCGAGTATATTAGGAACAATAAGGTGCTAGATTTTTGTTTGAGTTTTGTATTATTTTTTGGATAGAGGAGACATGGACATGTTTAAGGGTAGTAGGGAAAGATATAAGAGATACAGAAACAGTGAATATAAATGGTGAGGATAATGGGAACAATGCATTGGAGAAGTTGAGAGTAGATTGCATGAAGGATACATATACAGGCATTGGCCTAGGCCAAGAAAAAGAATCACCTTTTCATCTAAGACCAACTGAAGGAGACTGAAGGAAGATTTCTAAATGACTAAAAATTAGTAGGCAGGAAGAAGGGGAACCAGTCCAGGAATGGTTGCAGTGTTTTTTTGTTTGTTTGTTTTTTGATGAAGTATGAGACAAGGTCCTGAGTAGAGCCAGTGGGAGGTGTCCCAGGTAACTATCTAAAATTATTATGATAAAGTAAGTACTTATATGCATTTCCTTACTGTTAAAGGTAAGGAGAGGTCCATTTTTGTCTTTTTATTCGCAGGCCCTCATCCAGTGTTTAGCGCTTAAAGGCATTTAGTAAACACTCATTGACTGATTGATTGGGAATCTCTTAAACCAATGACATTGTAGGTCTGGTTCAAATAAACAAAGAGCAAAGAAGAAAGACTTTGAAGCCTTAAGTTCAGTAGATTCAGTTATAGTACCTTGCATAGATGTGGTTCACAGTTAAGTCTCTAAATAGGCTCCCTGAATATATGGGTAATACTGCTTGTGGCAATAGTGTGTTCCATGCTAAGAGTACCACCAAGCTAGAAATAGGAATGAAAGAAAGAGATGGATCATAGAGAAATTTTGGGGATATCTATCAAGTGGAGGCTTTGAGATCTGTTTTCCATGGAAAGGAAGATTAAACTATAAACCATGTATTATAATGTCTATTGCCAGCTATTCCTAGTATTTGAAATTCCACACAAATCAATAATCTTCTGGGTAATAAATGTTTTTCTTTTTAACCCCTAAAAAGAACAAAATACTAAAAATGAAACTACATCTAGAAAGCTAACTCCTTGAATCTTTAATATCTATCATTTTAGAAATATTTAAGAACCCATAGCAAATGATATATACATCTGAAGTATGGAAAGAAGAATGAAGGAAGAAATAGCTAATATAAGGGCTATGAAGGACCCCCAAAACATGCTTCCCTCTTTCATAGTTTGTCATTGTTGTTTATATTGTGGGGTACAGCATCATTCAGAGGCCTTCTTTGGTTTTCTAGTACTCTAGGAAATGGACCTTGACCCAGTGAGTCAACTTTAGCCTCCCATCAGGAGGATTAAAAATTTATTTTGGATTAGATATGGTATTTCACAATATATAACTTATTTGAGGTCACTGTCTTTGAGTGACTTTCTCCATATATTAATCTCTTTAATCTCAGTTCTTCATAAATCTGCATTTGAGAAGCAGAGAATAATAAAGTAAGTTAGGTAGTGAAACTTCTATTTTATCTATTTGATGCATCTAAATCTGCATTTGAATTTCAAATATTTTTCCTTGTTCATTAGGCTGATTTTCAGGAAAATGATTATTTCCCATTGTCTTCAAAGATGACTGAAATCTTTAAGGGCCTAATTTTCCTAAGGAATCTGTTATTTTTTGAGGTTAGAGAGAACTTTCAGAAACTCTGAAGCTGAAATGTGAGTGCAACTTTAGAAAATTTCTTCTCCCTCCCATACTTCCACCAGTAAGGGCTTGATATACATTCAGCCTTTTTTCTTCTCTGTTCTTGGCACCACCCTAATCTAGATCCTCATCATTCTATGTACATGTGGTCTATTGGAACATTTTAACCTTGCTTTAAAACTCCTAGCCAGGTGGTACGCTGCATAGAACTGGGCTTGGAATGAGGAAGACTCACCTTCCTGAATTTAAACCTGGTCTCAGACACTTACTAACTGTGTGACCTTAGGCAAGATACTTAATCCAGTTGGCCTCAGTTTCCTCACTTGTAAAACAAGATGGAAAAGGAAATGACAAATCACTCTATTTTCTTTTCCAAGAAAACACCAAATGGGACTCTTGTCCAACAGAGAGTTAGACAAGACTGAAATGAATGAACAACAATAACCTTTACCATATCTTCTTAAAATAATCAATTTCATCATGTTACTCCCTTGATGATATATAATAATTTCTTATTACATCAAGTTCGTATTTTTCTCTTTGTCTTTCGAGTCCTGATTCTAACCCTATTCTTCCTTTTCAAAATACTTTTCCACTATTTTGTAAAAGAGACTCTATTACTTCAGAATATTTCTTCATTATTCCTCTATACTTCATCTCAAAGCTTCATCTCAACCTCATTCTCTTTCTCATTCCCAACTTCATGCTGTTTTTCATTTATAGAATTGCCTCCTTCTTTCCTTTCCTTTTATTACCCCATTCTTACTTATCAAAGAACAAACTCAAGCCACACACTGGATCATCCTCTCTGGGGCTACACCCAACAACTCACACGCACACTGGTGGACATATTTCTCAGATGGTGACAGACTGCGACTTTTTCCTTCAGAATGTAAGGAGTAGCTCCAAAGGGCTTGGTTTTCCTAGTACTCTTACTCCAACTCTCCTTCTGGTTTACTTCCCCATTATTTTTCAAACTTAATTAGCTTTTAGGCAGAGTATTTATTAGCTAAGCAAGGTATAAGCAGGATAGCTGGCATTCAAATTCACTCTTCCTTATCTCCACTTCTCTGGCCCTTTAGTTTTTCTTCTTTAAATTTTTTATTTATTTTATATTTTAATCTTTTATTCATTTTTAGTTTTCAATATTCATTCAACAAGATTTTGAGTTAAAAATTTTCCTCCCCATCTTTTCCCTATCCCCATCCCAAGATATCAAGCATACTGAATACCCTTTCCCCCAAATTACTCTCTCTTATATTCTCTCCCATCACCACCCTCTATGGCTTTCTAGTAGGGCAGGATGGATTTCTGTATCCCAGTGCCTGCATACCTTATTTCCCAGTTGCATGTAAAAATAACTTTTTTTAAACTTTTGGTTTTAAAACTTTGATTTCTAGATTCTTTCCCATCTTCCCTCCTCACCCACCTCCACTGGGAAGACAAGCAATTCAATATAGGTTGTACATGTGTAGTTATGCAAAATGTTTCCATAGTAGTTATATTGTGAAAGACTAACTGTATTTGCCTCCATCCTACACCTCCCCCCCCCATTTATTTCATTTTCTACTTTGACCATATTCCTTTGTAAAAGTATTTGTTTCTAACTACTCTCTCCTCTAATCTACTCTCCCTTCTATCATCTCCCCTCTTATCCCCTTCCCCCCTACTTTCCTATAGGGTTAGATATCCACTTGAGTGTGTAGCCTATCCCCTCCTTAAGCCAAATTCAATGAGAGCAAGGTTGAGCCATTCATTTTGACCTTCCTGCTCTTCCCCTACGTTGTAATAGTTTTATCTTTCCTCTTTTATATGAGACAATTTACCGTATTCTATTTCTCCCTTTCTCCTTCTCACATTATATTCCTCTCTTACCTCTTAATTTTACTTTTTGGATATCATCTATTCCTATTCAACTGATCCTCTACCCTTTATGTATACATATACACACTCATATATGCATTTGTACACAAACACACCCTCCTATACATTCATATATATGTATGTGTGTGTGTGTTCCCTTCAACTGAGAAAAGTCTCATGAGTTACAATTATTGTTTTTCCATGTAGGAATGTAAATAATTCATCTTTAATAAGTTCCTTATTATTTCTTTTTCCTGTTTACATTCTCATGCTTCTCTTCCTTCTTGTATGTGAAAGTCGAATTTTCTGTTCTGCTCTGTTTTTTTTTCAACAAGAATATTTCACTTCAAAGTCTGTGGTGGAGCCAAGATGGTAGAGCAGAAGCAGGACATTGCATGAGCTGCTGCACCAACCACTTCCAATACCTGTAAAATATGACTATAAACAAATTTTAGTGGTACAGAACTCACAAAGTGAGAGAGAGAAACAAATCTCCCACTGAAGGCAGCCTAGCAGGCCAACAGAAAGGGGATATTTGACTGCGCTGGCAGCTGTGGCAGTTTCAAACCACAAATGCCAAAGAAAAAGTAAAATGTCAGTGGGGGACTCTGTGGAACTGGTTGACAAAAGAACATGGTTCAGTCTCTACCTCCCCCCGGTGAGAGATGGCAGAGGCAGGGCAGCTGCAGATACTGCCATGTGACTGCCTCTGAAGCTCCTGGCATACACATCATAGAGGGTTCAAGTGACCATTAAGAGGGTAATCACTCTTCCTTTGACCTGCTTGGATCTGGATCACTGTCATGGAAAGTGGTTCTGGGGAGAGGAATGCCAGTGAGCCAGAGTTTGTAGTGGCTGTGGAGAGGGTGCCATCCTCAGACCTCTGAAAATATTTGTTAAAATCCCAGTGATTTGGGACAAAGCTGTCCACTCTAGAAGCAGAGTTCTACCATGGAAAAGAGTTCAAAAGTCAAGTAATTGGTTTGCAAAATGAGCAAGCAGAAGAAGCGCAGAGCACAGAATCCTTTTTGGGGGACAAAACATGGAATCTGAAGAAGTCAACAAAATCAAAACTTCTGCATCAAAAGCTTCCAAGAAAAATATGCAGTGGTTACAGGCCATGGAGGAGCTCAAGAAGGAGTTTGAAAATCAAGTAAGAGAAGTCAAAGTAAAATTGGGAAGAGAAATGAAAATGATGCAAGAAAACCAGGAAATGCAAGTCAACAACCTGCTAAAGGAGACCCCCCCAAAATACTGAAGAAAATAACACCTTGAAAATAGACTAACTAAAATGGCAAAAGAGGCCCAAAAAGCCAATGAGGAAAATGCCTTAAGAAGCCAAATTTCAAAAAAGGAATTTCAAAAACTCACTGAAGAGAATAATTCTTGCAAAAATTAGATTGGAGCAAGTGGAAGCTAATGACTTTATGAGAAGTCAAGATACTATAAAACAGATCCAAACAAATGAAAATATAGAAGGCAATGTGAAATATCTCATTGGAAAAATAATTGGCCTGGAAAATAAATGCAGGAGAGATAATTTTAAAATTATTGGACTACCTGAAAGCCATCATCAAAAAAAGAGCCTAGATATCAAACTTCGAGAAAATCTGAAGGAAAATTGGTCTGATATTCTGGAAACAGAGGACAAAATAGAAATCGAAAGCATTCAATGTTCACCTCTTGAGAAAGAACCCAAAAAGAAAACCCTAGGAATATCATAGCCAAATTCCAGAGCTCCCAGGTCAAGGAGAAAATGTTACAAGCTGCCAAGAAGAAACAATTTTGGAAACACAATAAGGATGACACAAAATCTAATAGCTTCTCCTTTAAAGGATAGAAGGATCAACCTTGATAAATTGGACTCTTCTCAGAAATGCACAGTTAAAAGACAACTTTACAAGTCTCAGAATGGAGGGATATATCTACATTCAGAGAAAGATCTAGAAAGACCAGAGTTTAAATGGAGACGGAAGCAATACATGCTATCGTTCTTTTCTATTTTTCGTTTTGTTTTTTTTCCCATTGTTCACTCCACTGGTTACAATGCTTCTATACAACCAGACTATTGTACAATGTGAAAGTGTTTGCAGATCCTATACATGATTGTATGCCACCATGGGTGTGAGGGAGAAGGAAGGGAAGAAAATCTGAAACTCAAGTGATTCTGGAACTGAGTCTTGTAAGCTAAAAGTAAATAAATAAGTCAAATATTTTTTTTAAAAAGGATAGAATATGATATTACAGAGGTCAAAGGATCTGGAATTAAAACCAAGAATCACCAACCCAGAAAAACTGAGTATAATGCTATTTATAAGGTGTTATTTTCTTCAGTATTTTTTTTGGGGGGGAGGGATCTCCTTTAACAGACTCTTGACTTGCTTTTCATGATTTTCTTGCATCTTCCTCATTTCTCTTCCCAATTTTTCCTCTACTTTTCTTACCTGATTTTCAGATTCCTTCTTGATTTCCTCCATGGCCTGTAACCACTGCATATTTTTCTTGGAAGCTTTTGATTCAGGAATTTTGACTTCTTCTGGTTCCATGTTTTGATCTTTTTTATCCCCCAAAAAAGGATTCTATGGTCTGTTTGTCCTTCCTCTGCTTGCTCTGGAGTGTGCTGCTGGTTGGGGACACCCAGGGTTTGGGCCTGGGTGATTCACACAGGACTGTACTAGGCTCCTATCTTGGTGTGATCAACCCTCCCTGTGGGACTGCCAGGCTGCCTTCACCAGGAGATTTGTTTCTCTCTGTCACTTTGTGGGTTCTGTAGCTCTAAAATTTGTTTACAATCATATTTTACAGGCATTGTAAGTGGTTGTAGCTGGAGCTCATCCAAGTTCCTGCTTTTATTCTGCCATCTTGGCTCTCCCCCAGTTTTCTTCTGCTAAATGGATATAACAATATCATCTTTTTCTCAATGGTATTGCAAGAATCAACCAAGACAATATATTGTGTGTCATATGCTTTTCAAACCTTAACCTGTGTATTGTTAGCTATTATTAGGAAGGTGATATAGGGGAAGGGAAATAATTTTGAAGTTCAGTGATTTGAGTATAAAACCTGCCTGTGATGCTTATCAATCTCAACAAGTCATTGAATCTCCCTGGGTTCAGCACTGTAATTTGTAAAACAAAAAGGCTGGATGAGAGGCACTTTGAGATACCTTTCAATTTCAGTCTCTGATGCTGTTAAGCTTTTTTCCTGATCCCATGGTCTAGCATGGAGCTAGATCATAGAATGGCACTAAATCCATAGAATGGTAGAACTGGAAGGACCATAGAGATTCTAGAATCTAGCCACCTCTTTAATCTGTGGAAGAGGCAATATACAGCTACTAGCAGGTAGTGTTAAAGTTGGAGTTAGGAAGACCTGAGCACAAACTCTCCCTCTGCTTCTTATTTCTTGTGTGATAATGGTCAAGCCACTTAATATCTCAGATTGTTTCCTTATATGTAAAATGGTAATTGTAATACTAAAAGTGGTTGTCTCAGACATTTACTAGTTGTTTGACCCTAGGAAAGTCGCTTGACCCTGTTGGACTCACTTTCCTCATCTGTAAAATAATCTGCAGAAGGAAATGGCAAACTAGTATCTCAGCCAAGAAAATTCCAAATGGGCTCATAAAGAGTCAGATACAACTGAAACATGATGGAAAAGTTGTCTTAGAATGTTTTCATGAGGCTTAAATAAATTGTTTTATAGGAAATAATCTGCAAACTATAAATCACTACAAAAATCTTCGTCTTTATTATATTAAATGAGGAAGTTGAAGCCCAGAGAAATTAAATGAGTTGCTCAAGGTCACAATGTTGATTGGCTGCCCCTTCCCTGGAAGTTCAAAAGGGTAGCTTGTCCAAAGAGGAAATAAGTGTCTATGGATGCCAAGTTCAGTAAACCTTGTCCTTTGATCTTCTTTTGCTTTTCTCTGCTACATGTTACTCACCCATGAATTTGTTCCAGGTCAGAAATTTAGCTCATCCCCAACAACCCCTCTTCCCTCTAATCAGGTAAACATTTGTCAGCTAGCTAAAAAGAAATGCTTTCTATCCTATCATTTTTAGACTGCTGTAATGGTAATTAATTTACACACACACACACAGCACTGGCTTCCTGTTTCAGCCAAACCCTTCTTGATATGTTAGCAACAGGAGACAGAGTTCACACCCTCTGCTTCTTTCACAGAGGCTTGACTAAGGTCTAAGTACCTGATTACTTGACATATCAAAAAAGGGTCTTCAAATTTAAATTAATTACCATTACAGCTATTCACTGTTTTAACATTTACAACTCTTTTTCTTTCCCTAAGGAAAGGTTCCTGAATGTGACCCTAAAAGGATATGGCCAGGTCCCAACTTCAAGCCCTGCCAGGAATGTGCCAGATGGAACAGAATACCAAGTCTAGAACCCCATCAGTCCAAATTCCTAGTTTAATATGCTTCATAAAACACTGGACTGACACCAATATATCTTTGTTTAGCTAATTGATAGTAAATATAAATTAATTATTTTCAAGGATCATGTTTATCAAATTTTTAAATTTCTTCCTATAAAACATTTCTTTCTTTCACATCTAAAAGAATTAAAAAATGAAAATACCACCCATTAGTAAAGGTCCATAAACTATGGAATGTCAAAGCATGCAGACTTCAGATAATACTTTATAGATGATTTGATTAGTTATTTCACCTACTATTAATTATGAGGAAAGAGAGGATAAGAGAGAAGTGAAGTGGCTTACCTAAGACCACTTAGTTTTTAAGTGGGAAAGCTGAAACTTAAAACCAAATCTTTTGACTCCAAATTTACTATTTGCTTTGTTATGTCACACTCCCCCAAATGCCCACAGTTTAGACTCTTTTTCAAAATGTTTATATAAATAATCTCTCCTAATATCTAAGGCTGTGTGTGTGCATGTGTGTGTATGCATGCATGTGCATGCATGTGAGTGCATGCACATGTGCACAGTCAGGGCGTGTAACAATGGATGGGATGGTTATTCTCCAAATTTTCCATTTGCATTGATTCACAATGTTAGAGCTAAAAGGGACTTTAGATATCATTTTGCCCGAATCCAAGTTTTTACACATGGATCCAAAAGCCTAGAAATTTTCCCAAAGTAAGAGGGACAAAACAGAATGTGTAAGATGCTGAGAAGTGAGTTTTCCACAATTGATTAGTGAGTGTAACATCAGTTTAGCAGATACTTAGCACTTAGTAATTTGGGGCTAAGCATGGAAGGTGTGAACTGTGTCTCACTGGTGAGAGGGCATTAACTCCCCTATTGATGTGGAAGAAGGGGACTGGCTGAGACAGGAGGTCAGTGTGTATATATAAGCAAGAATTCCACAGAAAGAGAGACAGAATTGGAATGTTGCTCCTGGTAAAGGAAGAATTTTGGAGACCGAAGCCAGGAGAGAGAGAGAGAGAGAGGAGGGGGGGCGGGGAATATAGAGTTCTCTCCTAGCATCTGGCAGCTGAGAACTAAGTTGGAGTTTTCTTAAGAGAAAGAGAGAGAGAGAGAGAGTGAGTTTCTCTCCTAGCATTTCCAGAAGCTGATTGAGAACTGAGATGGAGTTTTACTGAGACCAGAATCTGGTGAAGGCCACCTGGAAGGCTGAGAGGGCTTTCTTGGAAGGTCACCTGGAAGGCCAATATTCCTTCTAGGTCCTAGGCCAGCTGAATTGCTGGAGGACTGAAGAAGCATGACCATGATAAGACTTTGTTCATAACCTGGCTGATCCTTGGGTTCCAGGCAAGAGAAGTGGTGAAGGGTTTGAGATGTGCTGGACCCTGTGCACTTCACTGTGTGCCAGAGACTGCCCTGGGGACTGGACAAAGACCAGGTAGCTATATGCCTCTGAATCCAGGTGACTGTTTGGTGGATTCAGGTAGGAACTAGGACCATGGAAGGGGATCCAAAGAATCAGAGACCACCCAGAGTCAAGATGAAGAAAGGGCTTCCCCTTGGATGAAACTTAGGTTTGCTGGACACTGAGGGGTAGAGGGTTTCTGTGGTTTTCTAATGACTGTACTAGTGATTAATGATAGTTAATAATAATTAGGAATCTAGACTAGTGAATGATTAAGTTAATGGTTGCTCCATGAGTGGAAGTTTAATTTTTGTATTGTGAATTGATTGAATAATTAAGTATTGATTTGCCCCATGAGTGTAAGATTGATTATTGTAATGTGAATTGATTGAATGACTGAATATTGCTTACTGTATTATGAATTGATTGAATACTTTGTTCTAAATATTGTGGCCACTGTAGTGAAAACTGTGTTGCCATTCTAATGTTAAGCTGTTGTGAACACTGTATTGTGATTTTCTGTGATAAGATGTAATGTTGTGAATATCATATTGTGATATACTGTGAATGTGTTTGCCTTAATTTGTAATGGAATAAACAGAGTGTTCACTATACTGTGTAATCAGAATCTTAAAAGCTGTTCAGAGCGGCATTCTTTTGGGTATCTACTGGTGTATGGTGTTACAGTGAGCAGAGACAGAATGGGGAAATAACATTTCCCTACACCTACTCTGGTGCTGGAAGGCCTGGAATCTGTTGACTGTGCATGAGATTCTGATCATGAGCCAAAACCAGGGATGAAAGTCACTGTGAAAGAGGATGACGAATGCTAAATCTGTCAGCTATTGTGAACCCTATTGAGCTAGCTATCTGGAAGGGATGAATGATTTACAACACTGTGTTCTGGATTTTTCCAAGTTATACTCTGTCATCTGAAATGGAATCCTACTCCCCATGAACTGAGACTGTGAATGTTTCAAGAAACATCCCTGATACTCCTGGAAAACAAGTAGGAATATGTTTAGAAGATGACGAGAAGTAGATAGCTGTGTATGCACTGTGTGACATATTTCCTTCAATTTTCATTTTGTCTAGTAAACTATGTGCTTAGGAATATTGGCAGATGGGGTAAGTACTCAGGAACTATGTACGAAAAAGGTACTTCATGTAACTTTTTCTTTTTTTGCTTTTTTGGAGGGGGAAAGGTAGGGCAATTGGGGTTAAGTTACTTGCCCAAGGTCATACGGCTAGTTTTTGTGTTAAGTTTCTGAGGCGGATTTGAACTCAGGTCCTCCTGACTCCAGAGCCAGGGCTCTATTCACTGCACCACCTAGCTGCCCCCACTTCATGTTTCTTTATTTTGATTATTATTTCATTTCATTCACTATATTAAATTTACAACATGTTCACTACTCCTTCATAAAGCTGAGATCTCAGTGGGCTCTAATAATTCCTAATCTTTGTGGCAACCAGACATAGCATTGTGTTACAAACCAGAAACTTAATAATTGTTTATTGAATGGAATTGAATTTAGGAGGAGCTCACCAACTTATCTTAATAATAACTTGCCTTACATCAAGTGATGATTACTAGTGGTTCCAATTTGCAGTGCAGGAATCACTTATCCTGTCTTACTTCCACCCCTTAAAGAGAGGGAAAATACACACAAGGGTAAGGTCAGGTAAGTTTTTGTAACTGAAAAACAGAAAATTTTTCTATAGTATATTCCAAAATTATCTTCGGAAGACATTAGTTCTCTTTTTCCTTGGACCACCTGAATACAGAGTGCAGTATAGCTATATAGTATTTACAACCCTCCTTTGTCCCTGAAACAAGTGCACAACCCTTTTGAGATTTTGTTCCCTTCATCCACCCAATCCCAACTGGTTATAATTAAGGGGGAAATAAACAAGTTTGAAGGGAATCTTTCCCCTGATACTTCCCGAACCCCAGTTTATTCCACCTAAATAGTACTGGGAAAGCAAGACTATAAATAGCACTACTTTGCACCCAAATAACTAAAAGAAGACTATTCTATCTTGCAGAGGAAGACTATACTCAATCTATCCAATTCTTTTCTCAAAACAGCTTGAGGAAGTCTTTTCTGTGAAGGAACATAAAAATTATTTTTTTCTTTTCCTGGTCTTTCTACCCCTCCATGGTCATTCTTCTCTTCTGATGAGAAGAAGGAAAGGGACAGGAATGGAGAAGGGCCAGGAGATCGGTCAAAGGTGATAGATGGAGAGAAATCTCAAGCAGAAAGAAGAGAAAGTGGGTTCTCCTATTCACTAATTAGTTCCTGAGTAGTTCCTCTTATGTAAGGAACATATTTACCTAGTTCAGATAGTTACCTATACTCACTACTAGAATTTTAAAATTAGATAATATGTGTGTAAATATAATTTTAAACATATGGTTTGATATTTTTGACCATCTTCTCTCACTTCTATTCCTCATATCCATAAAAACTTTCTAAATTGCGGTTTGGAGATATAACAGGGCCTCAGGCAAAATAGAGAAATTTGTCTTTGATATTCCCACTTTCCCTTTCTTTCTTTCCTACCTCCACCCCCACAGCCTAATACCCTTCATCTCTTCCATATGTTCTTACATCTCCTTGACACCATTTATATGCTAAATTGGCTCACAACTACTCCCCACTAAAGAAGCATCATAAAGTAGCAGAAGCTAGGTGGCACAGTGGATAAAGTGCTGAGCCTGGGGTCTGTCAGGTCCTGAGTTCAAATCTGTCATTATACATTTATTAGCTGTGTGACTCTGGTCCTATTTGTCCATTTCCTCATCTGGAAAATGAACTCAAGAAGGAAATGGCAAATCATGCCAGTATCTTTGCCAAGGAAACCCCAAATGGAGTCGGAGAGAATGAGACACAATTGAACAACAATAAGAACTTTTATCTTGGCTCTATCAGTAACAAGCTGCATGGTTTTGAGCAATAGATTTAGTTTCTTTGGGACTCTGCATCAATAAAAAGAATATAAAATAAATTTTATTGATGGTCTGCATCAATAAAAAGAATATATGGGATAAATAAACTCTAAAAACCCTTCAAGATTTGAAATTCCATAAATTTATGCAATTATAAATTGTACTTGGTGTAGTACTTGGTGTACATCTCTCCAACTCCATATAAAAGGTCCATAAGGGAAGGGTGTCTGGGTTCAAGGTGCTCTGGGTCTATGACCCTAAAACTATATAAAGATTGTCAACTCCCATAAGTCCATTCACATTTCATAGTCAACTGGAGAACCCAGGATAAAAAACAAAATGGCTTATTGAAATGATACAGTAAGAAAAATAGTAAGAAAACATTTTCTTTATAAAATTGGGACACAGTCTCTCATAAATATACACAGCAGCCATGTAGCATGGAGTAGTATGAAGTCTATCTTGAACCAGCTATCTTGAGCTGATTGATAAATTTCTCATGTGAGCCTTGATACCTTGGAAATAAGCAAATACCACAAATCCAGGATAGATTTTTTGTTTAGTTGATTATTTGAACTTAAGAAATAGAGAAAGTAATAATTAGATACATTAAATATTAGACAATTAGATGAAATTTAAAAGTATATTAGGCATACTTTTTTCCCTCTGAAGAAGTTGTTGGTAAACATGTAACTACATAGCCCTGTCGTGCTCCTTAGTCCCTGCTAGATAGGTTTAACAGGACTATTATGGCCATTGCAACACTATTTAGTCCCTGTCATATACTTCTCTGTGTAATTTTTATTATCTCAATTTTCTAATCTATCTTAGATCCTTAGCCGGGTGGAACCATGATCTCTTCACTTAATTAGCAAAAAGCAGAGCTATCCTCGCCCTAGGATCAGCAAAAACCTTCCTTCCCTTGCTAAGAGTAGTGGCTCAAAGACCTCCCATCACCCTAGTATAAGGGTGGGGAGCATGAGGCCTCAAGGCCACATGTAGCCCTCTAGGTCCTCAAGTGAGGCCCTTTACCTCCAAAGTTTAAATTATTCTTTGAACAACTTGAAGTCAATATATACAAAATTTCTGGAATTGTGTCGTCATCAACATGCCCAAAATATGGCATAGTTCAGCTTCTGAGAGTCCAGTTCTACATCAGTCAGTAAATAAGTATCAATGAATCAACAAGTTTTCATTAAGCTCCTTCTATTTGCCAATGTCCAACATGCTGTGGATGTAAGTACAAAGAGCAAACCAATCTCTGCTTGTAAGGAGTTTGGGCACTAATGGGTAAGGCAACTGTGTGTGTGTGTGTGTGTATGTGTGTGTGCGTGCGCGCACATGTGTGTAAAGAGCATAAATATGCAGTACTTAAATGCAAAGTAACTAAGGAGCAGAGTACTAGCAATTGAAGGGATCAAGAAAGGATAGGATATGAAAGAGGAAATATTAACAATAAGTTACTTTAAAACTAACAGTCATTATAAAACTAATAGCTTTGTCCTTTTTTTTCATTTTTTTAAATTTTTTTTTAAATTTTAATTTATTTTCTTGGTTACATCATGCATTTCCACAAGGTTTTAAGTTATAAATTTTCTCCCCTTCTTTCCCCTACCCCCCAGCCCAAAACATTGATCCCACCATAAAGCCCCTCCCACAATCTGTTCCCCTTTATGTCCTCCTCCAACGCCCCTCTAGCTTTCTAGTAGGGCAGGGAGGGTCTCCCTGCCCCCATCCCCGTATGTATTATTTCCCAGTTACATTTCATTGTATAGCTTTAAATTCTAGATTCTTGCAATTCCTCCCCTGTCATCCACTCCCATTGGAAGGAGTGGCAATTCAATATAGGCTGTACATGTGCAATTACGCAGGACATCTCCATGGTGGGCAACTTGTGAGAGGCTGATTGTATGTCCCTCCTTCCTATCCTGCAACCCT
>CM053596.1:221736818-221778207 GCA_028646575.1 Pseudocheirus occidentalis | reverse complement strand
GTCCTTTTTCAGTTGTTCTATAGCTTCTAGGCATTCTTCAAGTGTCTTGGAAGCAATTGGTGTGGGAGTTCTGACTGTGTTGTCTTCCTCCCATTCCATGTTTTCATCCTTTTTGTCCACAGAAAAGGATTCTAGAGTTTTATTGCTGTTCTTATTTTGCTTCCTTTTCTTCATTTTGGCCAGTCAATTAATTGGTTGTTGTTGTTGTTTTTTTACCTTTGTAGAACTCTGCTTCCAGGGGGGAAAGCTCTGTTCCAAATTGCTGGGGTTTTCCCAGCTGCTGGAGGTATTACGGGGTTGTTGCAGCCCCCTCCAGCTTTGGTTTGCTGAGAGGGCACCCCAGGACCACCACCGAAGACCACAATCCGGATAAAGGCCGTTCAGCACAAAAGCACTTGGCCCTGATCAGTTGACTCACCCCCTCCCCGCAGGTTCTGCAGACCAAGGGCTTTGAAGCAGCCCAGTAGGGGTAGCCACAGGTTACAGCAGCTCCTGCCTTTCCCCCACTGCTTCCTTGCCCTGGGGTCAGATTAGCCAACCTGCTTTTCCTCCCCCAAATTTAGCTTCAAAGTTCCTCTTTCACTGACCGTTTCTAATCCTGGCTTGCTAGATGTGAAAATCCCTTCAGGTGCTGTAGATCTGCTCCCCAGGGTAGACTCACATTGCTGCCTGGCTCGGCTCCTCCTGACCCTGGGGCCTGGCCACGGTTTTGGTTTCATGCTGGGCTGGTCTTGGCTCCCGCCTGCTGTGATGAGCCCCTGCTGCTGACCTGCATTTCTCTAATCCTTATTTTCACGCTTTAATAGACGTGGAGTTTGCTGGAGATGTTGTAGCTCTTCTCTCTTGTAGAACGGCTGTGGCTGGGCTCCTCCCAACTGCCCTGGGGCCTGGCCCTGTTTTGGTTTCAGGCTGGGCTGGCCTCGGCTCCCAGCCTGCCACAATGAGCCCCTCCTGCCAAGCTGCCTTCAGTGAGAGATGTGTTTTCTATATTTTTTGTGAGTTTGAGAGCCTTAGAATTTGTTTAGGGTCATATTTTATGGGTATTTAGGGTGGTTGTGTGGGAGCTGAGGGACCTTGCTGCTTCTACGCTGCCATCTTGGCTCCCTCCATGTTTTCTTCTTTG
This sequence comes from Pseudocheirus occidentalis, assembly GCA_028646575.1. Classification (NCBI taxonomy): domain Eukaryota; kingdom Metazoa; phylum Chordata; class Mammalia; order Diprotodontia; family Pseudocheiridae; genus Pseudocheirus; species Pseudocheirus occidentalis. Next base: position 221,777,084 of record CM053596.1, on the reverse strand, counting down.
TGATTCTCTTAAGTCTTGCTCCAGAATGTCAAATTTTCAATTCCGCTCTGGCCTTTTCATTGGGAATGCTTGAAAGTCTTCAATTTCATTAAATATACATTTTTCCCCAGAAATTTTACTCTTATTTGTGTTAGGTAGGTTATTCTTGGTTGTTATCCTACCTCCTTTGCCTTCCTCAATATTTTAAGTAAAATGCTCCTTTAATGTGAAGCTGCAAAATCTGGTGTGAACCTGACTGTGGCTCCATTATATCTGAAATACCTCCTTTCTGGTTGCTTGCAATATTTTACATTGAACTGGGAGCTGTGCAATTTGCTTATAATAGTCTTGGAAGTTTTCATTTTGGGATCTCTTCTAAGAGGTGATCATTAGATTCTTTCCATTTCTATTTCCCTCTCTGTTTCTAAGATAGATATCAGGACTGTTTTCCTATATCATTTTTTGAACGGTGATATCTAGGTTCTTTCTTTCAATCTATCATGGTTCTGAGGTAGTCCAATAATTATTAAATTATCTCTTCTAGAACTATTTTCCAAGTTAGTTGCTTCTTCAATGAGATATTTCAAATTTTCTTCCATTTTCTCATTTTTTTACTTTATTTAACTGTTTCTTGATGTCTCATAAAATCATTGGCTCCTACTTTCCCAAGTATAATTTTTAAGGAATTAATTATTTTCTTCAGTGAGCTTTTGTACCTCTTTTTTTCCATGTGGCCAATTCTATTTTTTAAGGAATACTTTTCTTCACTGATTGTTACATGTTTTTGTATTTGGTCAATTCCACTTCTTAAGTGATTATTTTCTTTAGTAGATTTTTGTGCCTTTTTGCCATTTGGTCAATCTTGTTCTTTAAGGTGTCATATTCTTCAATAGTTTGGGGGTTTTTTTGGTACCCTTTATACCAAGCTGCTAATTCTCTTTGCACAATTATCTTACATCACTATCATATATTTTTCCTCTAACATTCTTCTCTTTTTTAGCTATTCTAGACATTCTTGTTGGTTTTATGTCCAATTTGTCTTGTTCTTTGAGGCTTTATTTGTAGCTCTTTTCACACTGTCTTCTTCTAATGTGTATGTTCATCTTCCCTATCAACCTCATAAGTTTTTGTTGTTGTTGTTGTTTCCACATTTTTTCAGCCTATTTCTTAACTTAGAACTTTTTATTATTATTACTTATTTTTATTTATTATCATTATCTTTGGGATCTATTCACCTGAGTGTTGGGATGTACTGTAATAATTTTAAGGATTTTTGGTGCTGCTCTTTTCAGAGATAGTTCAATGGAGGTGGGGGTGAAGGGGGTCGTGTCTATATTTGTTCAGGGCTTCCAAGCTAGTGTGATCCAGAAAGAGGTGTGGTCACTTTTCTCCTCCTCTGTGCTCTGGTCTTTACCCAAGAAGGGCTCTTCCTTCTGCTGTTGTAGCTTGCTCTTCTCTTCCCTGTAACAATAACCAGGATCTCTGCTTTACTGCAGTCACAATAGCTCCTCTCTTCCCTAGAACTATGATCGAAAACTATGTCTAAGGAAGAGAGCTGCCAAACAGTGACTAGTTCTATACAACTGCCAGATCACAGTCCCCAGTAATCTCTCTCTGAACACATGTCCAATTTCCTTACTGTCACTTGACCTAGAGCTCCTGAAGTCATTGTTCCTGCTATCACAGACTCCCCCAAGGCCCACTGCTGGTGTTGCCACAACACGTATACCATACTGTTCCAGACCCTCATGTCACAAACCTGCTGCCAACCTACTAAATTGTTTTCTCAGCTACAAAGCTTTAGAATTCTATTTGACATGTTATTTTAAGGATGTTTGGAGGGAAATTCAGTGAGAGTGTGACTGGGTTGCTGCCTCTGCTTTAATGTCTTGGCTTTGCCTCTCCTGCAGTCTTTCCTGTTACTTTTGAGGATCTAGACTTCTTCAGCAATCCCACTCAATTCACCTTCCTTAAAGTTCAAAACCTTCATTTCTCTGGCTTGTTCAATTTCAATTCACCAAAAACATTTTCATTTAGGAGTTTAGGTTAGTTTAGCTTCTGTCTAAAAATCAGTCAACACATGTTTATAAAATGCTGACTATGTTCCTGCCACTATGCTAAACTCTGAAGTCACAAAGAAATACACCCCACCCCCAACCCCCATTGTAATCAAGAAACTTATGTTTGAATGGTGGAGAGAAAATGAAAATAACTATGTTCACAAAAAGATATATACATTATACATGGAAAGTGACCTCAAAGGGATCCAGAAAGACATTTGAATTGAAATGCAAAGGAAGTCAGGGAATCCAGAAATCAGAGGTGAGGAAGAAAAGGCATAAGGGACAGTCAGTGAAATAAGAAGTGGAGGAAGATGGAATATCACATATGAGGAAGAGAAAGTAAGCTCCTGTTCTTGTATTATAAATGGTATATAGAGAAGTAACAGGCAAGAAAACAAGAAAGATAGGAAGTGACAAGACTGAAAATTTTGAAATGCTAAACAGATGATTTTACACTTGGTCCTAGAAGTAATATGGGGCCATCAGAATATGAGCAGGATTTTTGAAGGGGCAGACATGGCAGAAATTAGGAAAATTACTTTGGCAGCTTATTAGAGGAAGAACTGGAGTGCAAAGAGATTTGAAGCTAAAAAACCAATTAGAAAGCTACTGAAATAGTCCAGATAGAAAGTGCTGAGTGCCCACACCAGACCACTGACTATAAGTTGAGTGAATGGTACACATATGAGAGATATTGTGAAATTGGAAATGATAAGACCAGGCAGACTGGACATCTGAAATGCACAGAACTAATGAGCTGAGGATAACAACAGGGTTGTAAGTCTAAGTACTTAGAAGATGATGGTATCCTTGACCATAAAAAGGAAAGAGAGGAGCATTTGGGGAGAAACATAATGAGTTCTGTGAGGGACATATTGAGTTTGGCATCCAATTCAAAATGTTCAAAAGGTAATTGGTGATGCTGGACTAGAACTTGGAAGGAAGATAAAGATTAGCTATATCAATCAGGGAATCCCCCTGTGGGATTGATAAATGAACACATGGGAGCTGATAAGGTAAACAAGAAAGATAATATATAGAAAGAATAGAAGCAATTCAAGATAGAAACTTAAGGGACTCACACAGTTAGGTGCAGACATGTGGTATAGTAGATACAGTGAAGGACTTGGAGTCAATAACATTGGAGGTTGATTCTTGCCTCAGAGACTGTCTGTGTCTCTCTGCCTCAGTCTTAACACAGACAATAATAGCACTTATGTAACAGGATTGTTAAGCATCAGATCATACATAAGATGCTTTTCAAACTCAAAGTGCTATGTAATAACAGGTAGCTATGGTCAGGTTATCAAGACATGGATAAAGATTGATCAAAGGAGACTGACAAGGAGGACTTAGGCATTTAGAAGTAAAAGAAAGCTCTGTCACAAAACCTGGAGCAGTAAGTATCCGTGACAATATGGTGACCAACAATACCATAGGCTGCAAGGAAGTTGGGAAGATTAGAAAGGAGAGAAGGCCATAAGATTTAGCAATGTAGAGGCCTGTGTTATTTTGTAAAGAACAATTTCAGTTGAATGTTGAAATGAGAAGCCACAATGCAGAGGGTTTCAAAGTTTAGGTGACAGGAGGTAGAAGGAAATAGGCAAAAAAAACACTTAGTAAGCACTTCATATGTGTCAAGCACTATGCTAATCATTTAAAAATTTTATCTTATTTGAAGGAGAAGAAATACAAGTGTAGATGGTTTTCTTATCAAAGAGAGTGGAGAAGATAATAGGAGGGAGGATGGCTAAGGAAGATGATTGGATCAATAAGGATTTTTTTTAAGGATGGGGAGCCATGAATATATTTTTAAGCAGTAAGGAAGTGTCGGTAGGCGGAGACTGATAATTTGATGGAGTTCAGATGCTAGAAAGGACACTATGCCAGAAGAGACAGATTTGAAAGAGATCATTCTTTGTAAAGGGTTTGCCTGGGAATTAGAAGGGGGTGAATGAGAAAATAAGAGTGGAAGAAATTCGAGTGGTGTGAAAGGAAAAGAATAGCAAGAGAAGAAACTCTCAAAGAATGACTTCATTTTATTTTCTTTGAAGTATGTGGGAAGGTCCTTGGCTAAGAGTAAGAGGGTGAGGAGAAAGATTATCTTGTGAGGCTTCAAAGGGAGAAAAATGTTTCAGATAACTTTTTGGTTAGTAGGGTAGAGGACTGAAGAACTGTCTTGCACATTAAAGATCTATTTGAAATTATGTATCTTAAGTTTTTGGTGAACTCAATACTATTTTGTGATTTATTTTTTTCCCTACCTCCTTTTAGCAGTACATGAATAGGAACAAAAAAGGCAGATGGTGGGATTATTCTAAGATCAAGGATTCACAACACTACAGGGAATTTGAGTGTAAAGGATAGATAGTATGGAGTGGAGGTGATTTCGTAAGAGTTCAAGACAGAGAAAGATAGAGATGTGCTGGAGCCAGCTGGAACTAACTCCTAAGAGCTGACTATTTAATTTTCAATGTGAGCATTTAAACCACAGAATCCATAAATGCTACAGATTAGGGTTTCATTCATTAATTTGTTGATTTCTTGACTTAAGAAAGTGATGGAGAAAAAGTTAATAAATAATTAAATTACAGATTAAATTTAAAAGTATGTTATGAGTAATTTATTTTCCCACAGAGAGCCAACTCTTAAATGTTTCACTTAAATGTCCTTGTGAAAGGATGAGAGTATATTCAATTCAGAGGGGACAGTTTAAGAGAAAATTGTACATCAGAGGGACTATTAATCACCATTAGGATGAGGAACAGGATTAGGTGTCATATGACACAGAAAAAGATGAAATGATATGTTATGATCAGATACAGGAAATCCAGAATGCATAAATATGTCAATAGAACACATGGGTATTGACAAGATCATGGGTATAGCCATCTCTGTGCAGCAGAGGCAGAGTGAAAGATTTCATGGGAAAGAAGTACATTGAGAATTGAGGAATACTAATATGTAGGCTGAAGTCTCCTAAAATGGATATAAGAGTTGGGAAAGAGAGAAAGACAATGAACCAGATATTGATTTCCTTAAGGAAAGAAGGAAAATTTCCTGAAAGTTGAATTCAAATCTACTCTTAAAAACATATGTGATGATGATGATGATGTTGATGCAAACCCTGAAAGGGATTCCAAAAGAAGTTACAAAACTAATTTTAGCAACGTTTAGTGCCTATATTGAAGAAAGAAAACTGCCTTCACTTTACCAATTTACCATTTATATTTCTTGTTGTGTACATAGTTGTTTTCTTGGGTTTTTTTTTTTTTACAGAATACAAACGTGACAAACTTTTTTTTTTTAAGGCAAGTGAGATTAAGTGATTTGCCCAAGGTCATAGAGCTACTGTCTGGGGTCGAATTTGAACTCTGGTACCCAGGACTCCAGGGCCAGTGCGCTTTGTCATCTAACTGCCCCCCACTCCTACCCTTTCAAAGATTTTACTTTATTCTGTCTTGAACTCAAATGAAGAACATGTCGAAGGTTCTTCTTCTGGTGGAAATCTTGAGGATAAAATCTTCAGGCAGTAAATCTGATGTGATTTGAGTTAACATTTGAGTTAACTGATCAATGTAGGTGCCCAGAGTCCATAACTTCAAACTCATAGGTTTCTCTGGCCCCCGGACGAATAAAAAATGAAACACTGTGCGCCAAAACCCACGCTAAGCCCGTCGCGTGCATCCTTTGCTTCCCGAACATAAGTATCACTTTTCCACTTCAGGAATTTAGGCATTTTCACTATATATTGAGCCTCTAAGTGCCTCGTGGAGGTTCCATCGTAATCACAAAGTAATCCGCGTTATTTCCGTTCTCGATCATACAAATGCTTCTTGCATTGTCTTGAGACAATGAGAAACATGTCTGTGTCAAAACTGACTCCTGTGCAAGCTTGTGCTACAAGCTCCCTCGGGCATTCACCTGGTCAGGATAAGCTCCGCCCTAGTCTGAGGCCGGCAGGGTAGCTCTGCGCCTGCACCGGGTCTTCACCTTGGACCCGAGCACTTCAGTGCCAGACCTCCCCAGCAGCAGGAGGCACTCCCAGTCCAGAGCAACCTGCCCCAGGCACGGAACCGTCACTACGCGTGCGCAGGACAGCGGGGACGGTCCTTTAGAATGAGATATTTAAGGTCAGTGTTCCTGTACGTTCTTTTTATAAGTTTTGCACAGTGCCTTGAACCTAGTAAGTCCTTAATAAATTCTTACTGATTTGGCTTGAGAAAATCAGTTTAGTTTGTCACAATTTGTTTTTATTGAATCCATGCTGACTCCTAAATACGATCTTACGGATGAATGGAGTTGAAGCCCTGGAAAAGAATATAGAGATAAGCGAGTGTGGCCCTCTGACTTTCCATGTGGTGAAACTTGAAACAACTCACCAAAAAGCTTACAACAAAAAAGCCATAGGGCCAAACTCAAAATCCCACCTCCTGGCTCGCCATTTACTTCCCCTGCATCTTTCTCTCTTTCTTTCCTAAGCGCTCACAAATTATTTAGCTAATTATTCATTTTAGAATATTTCCGGAGATGACTTTCAAATTGATGTGGATGCAGTGTCTGCATTGTTGGGACAGGTGCAGGATCTCCCAAAGTGACTACTTTGAAGGAAGAAATCCTTCTTTGAAGGCATATGTATGGAATGGACTCCCTTCTCACATCTTATTTATAGATTCCTTGATGACCTTCAAAGCTTATCAGAAGTATTATCTTCTTTCCAGGCCCTTCCTCATCTCAACAGCTCTTAGAACTCTCTCCTCATTGGAATCAATTTAGTTGCGCTGGGGTCTAATTCTGAACACAGTTGCCAATTTATGAAGTAATGTGTCTTTTTGTATTTTCCAGATCAGTAGACAAAATACAGCACAATAAGCAAGTAAGCAAAACATTAGCACAGCCCAAAACAACCATGCAATATAATAAAATCAACAAATAAGATGCTAATAGCAAACTAAAATATGTAGCCTAATGGGATTTTAAATAATGTTTAGTGTGAATTTATTTCCTTCGTAATGTATTTACTTTGTTTATTGTATTTCTGTCTGTTTCTCATAAATATTTCATCACTTTGTTAACTAATTGCAGTTTTGCTAAGTGATTTCTAAACATGTGCATTAATTAAATCTCTTTATGCAGGGAGGAATAGCTGTTTTACACTGTGTCTATTATTAAAAATTGCTGAGGCATTCTTTTCAATATGGCTCTATCTACATGAAGACAAAAACATCTTGATGAAAAATGGAAAATAAAGTTAATTATCCAGATTATCCTCCTCCATTCTCACACTATAGATGTGTCCTTCTCTACTGACGTCTTTATTGCCTAATAATAGATTCCCTTTCCTAGAATGTGTTTCTTGTTCCTTTTGAGTTCAGTTTACATGTTGGTTTTCCATTCTTACCTACGTTTTACTTTAGGTAGGATATTTCTTATTCTAGGCTTTACCACTCCATCAGTGTTTAGCTTTGGGGTCTTCTGCTTTCTAAAGCTGAGAAATGGGAAGAATGATCCCTGACAACATTAGTGAAAAAGGAGGAGGAGGAGGAGGAGAAAAAATAATTTTGTATCATTATTAGGTATTCATTACTAAAGAAGATGAAAAGAAGCGTGGTTTTTTTTTACTTTAAAGCAGTAACATTAACTAAAACTAAAAATTTAAATTTAAATAGCTATATAAATGTTATTTTCCAAGATGTGCATTATAGATTTATTTCAACAATACTTGTTTAAAAGATTCTGAGAGCTTATTTCCCAGAACTACATTCATAGACATTTTATCAAAATTCTCATATATGGGCCTAAATTTCCTTCCACCTTGGTGATGCTATGAGTCTAAAATCACTTAAGATAAACACTTATAATCATAACTTTATAATCATCCTTATCCCTCCCCCCTCTGAATTACCTTGCTTATTTAAGCACATAATTCAGTAGTGTTTTGCTATGTCTGATTTTTTGACTGTTCTTAAAATAAAATATATGCCCTAAACAGAAAAAGGCAGAATGGAAAAGTAGAGGGAACACTGGAAAAGTAGAAGGAACTGGATTCAAATCCTTCCTCTGTGACAATCACCTGTATGACTATAGATGATTCTCTTAGGCTTTCTGGGCTTCAGTTTTCCTATCTTTGAAATGAAGGGTTGGGTTATATTACCTCTAATGTTCCTTCTGCCTCTAAAATCTATGATCCTATGACATGTATATGAAAACTTAACTAAATATGAAAGTCAATACATGTTAAATATAACTCAATATAGACTCAAAAATTAAGTGAAGAAAGAAAACATCTAGCTGCCCCAGATCAGTTTGAGTCACTAGGCCTGGAAAAAAACAAATCTTTAGGTATCTAAAAAATAATCTATAAAGAAATAAAGAGTACTAAAAGAATCAAGTAACCAATTAATCAATGCACTTTTATTAACCCACTTCTATATGCTAGTAACTGTGTGTTATATTGAGAATACATAGTTTTAAAACAAAGCTAGACTCTTTTCTTACATTTTACTGATCAGAAACAACACATACACAGGAAAATAAAAACAAACTATGCCAAAGAGAAATGTTGGGAACAGAGAGAGCAAGTTGGTTGAAAGTCTCTTAAATGATGAGACACTGAAACTGAGCTGTAAAGGTGGTGATTCCAAGAAGTGGCAGCAAAGAGAAGAGTTCTAGGCAAGGTAAAATAGCCGGAGCAGAGGCCTGCAGGATATGAAATGCAGTGGGGGAAATCAAGTTAGTCAGTGCCACGCGAACATATCATGCATAAGCAGATTATTGGTAAATCAATATGAAAAGATAGGCTGAAATCAAACTGTGAAAGGATTTAAATGTTAAGCTGGGAATTGTGTATTTTGACCTAGAGGCAATAGAGAGACATTGGAATTTCTTGAACAGGTTATTGATACGATCTTACCTATATGCTAGTAATATTAATTTAGCATGTGTGTGGAAGATGGTTTAGAATGGGGAGACATTAAAATGAAGGAGACCAATTAGAAGTCAATATCATTAATCTCTTTAGGGGGTAAAAATGATCTGAACTACAGTGGTGAACAAGACAGGAGTGGAGAGTGGAGAGAAGGGGATGAATGTGGGATATGATGTGGAAGTAGAATCAGCAACTTTTGGTACTTGATTAGATATGTGGATAAAAAAAACACTCTTACAAAATTCTGAGATTGGAAAGACATTTTGGACCCTAGACAGAAAGAGGGTTTTTTTTTAAAATATGTATTTTGCGGGTGATTTCCATGACTTGATTTCTTGTCTCAGAGGCATGGCAGCTGATAAGATGGCCTCCAAGTGAATTTGGAGATTTTACAGTATTCTTAGAGCACACACCTGCTTTTGCTGCCACATTTTACTCTTTCCAACCTGTATTTTTCACCCTTACTACTCTTATTCCATCTGGAGAACTAAGTGAAAAGCTGTTTTGGCTTGGCGTAAGAAGAAAGTAATGCACAGTGAATGATTAAATAGAATATTAGGCCAGTGATAAAGGATGAAAAATAATGAGGTTATTGTATTTAGCTACTGAGGTGGGAGAAGACAATGACTTCTTATGGGATCTTCAAGAATATGAAGATTTCACAAAGAGGTTATTATAAGGAATTTAGTAAACCATTGTTATTCATTTGCAACTCTAAGTAAAGTAGGACTACTAATTTTACTTGAGCCTAAAATACAGTCTGAGGGATACTCATCCACAGAGAGTAACATTACATGACAAGCCACTAAAAAGAATACCGATTGAATTTACTTTATTGTAACTAACTTCTAGGGAAAAAAGAGAGGGCAAAATATCTATGGGATAGCAACTATTAAATATAAAAATGAGCTTTCTGAATAATTTTTGAGGTGAAGGAATGGACCACTGAAAGAGATTATGGAAATTCTCTTTTCTATCTTTTTTTTTTTGAGGGGGGAGGTGAGGCAATTGGGGCTGCCCATGGTCACACAGCTAGTGTCAAATATCTGAGGTTGGATTTGAACTCATGTTCTCCTGATTCGAGGGCCAGTGCTCTGTTCTCTGTGCAACCTAGTTGCCCTTTCAATCTTTGTGGAGTACTTTTATCAGTCCTGGTTGAGGGGAAGAAGGAAGAGGGAGGAAAGAGGATTTAAGAAGAACATCTCTGGACATCACAGTTTGGGATTTTTAGAAAGAAATTACTTGGTCTAATATGACATATCTATATATACATATGCACATATATTTATGTACATATATATATGTACACACACACTTCATTAGATTTGGAAGGTTAAAAATCATTAAGCTAATCTGGGTATAAGGAAGGCTTTTGGGATTTCAATTGTATTTCAATTTTTACAACATTAATATGTTACAGCCAATACCCTATCATGTAAGATGTGATAAGGTAAAAGGGAAAAATATGATATTTTGCTGTGAAGTTTATGGTGTGGTGTTATGGGAATCTGAAGAACTTCCCTGCCCGTAGGCCTTTTGATAGGATTAAGTGACTCTGAGAACCTTCCCTGATTTGAAAGTATACTCTGCCCCCTAATAGGCTGAATGTGGTCACATGGAGCCTGTGGTGGGAAGCTTGTTTTTCAGGAATGCCCGAACCTTATTACTTTGTGATTGGGCAGTAGGTCAAGAGGGTTGTGACATTTTCTGATCCAAGAGAAGGCTATATATACCCTGATGTGAGTTTTTGCATTGGGGCTCACTTTGGTAAAAATTGTGTGATTTGACCAGATGAGATTGTGGAAGCCATTGAGCCCCCACCCATAACCCCCACCAGGCTTTGAAATCTCAAATGTTGGTGCTTCCCTCTCTGGTAACTAACTAGATATGGGTGTAATAGTCAGATGGCTAGAAGCCCGTCTGCTGATCTGTTTCTTGTCTGCTTCTAACTTCTGCTTGTAATTTCTGTTTGTATCCTCTGAAGTTCAGGATGTTGACTTTACCCCCTAAACTAAGTAAATTATATATGATTGATTGATTAAAGTAAGATTGTTAACCCATTTAGTAAAGCAGATCTAAGAACCTGTGCTAGCAGCCATCCTGGGTATGCTAGGGTACTTGCTGCAACATGGGGGAAGCCTCAAATCAGGGGGTCTTAAATAATTTAATTCTTATTTTTTTGTCTTTGGGGGAGTGGGCTTAAAAAATTTTTTTTCTCAATTACTCCTTACACCCAGATTAGTTTAATGATTTTGCTAAAAGAGTTTTAATGAATTCAATCAAGGCATAAACAGGATATTTCTAAGTGTTTGAAATGAAAATATTAATGCAGGTAGACAATGGGTTTCTCTTGAAATGAGGAATTGTAAAATGAGAACACTGAGCACTATCAAAGCACTTGGGTAATATTTTCCCAGCGGTGGAGCACATTATGGCTGCATAATATTGAACTCTTACAATGGGATAATAAATGTTTCAAATAAAATGCTACAGAAAACTAAGTATTATCGCACTAAATGTAGCTCATACCACTCATTCTTACATACAGTGGTCCTAGAAATATGTAAATTGTATGATTATATCATTCACCTGAGGTTAGCAGAAAAAAAATATGCACCCCACTAAAAGCACTAATTTAAAACAGTTGTCCTCAACAACCTATGGTATCTCTTCTGGGAGAGCTGTAGCCTCTGGAATACTCCCAATTGATCTTATACCAGCTTTTAAAAGCCCTTGAAATAATGAAGTCAACACATGGATGGATGTGAAAATGGTATTAAAAGATAAAATTTTACTCTTCTTGACAGTGATAATCAAGGATAAAAGAAATGAAGTTAAGATGTCTTGATTGAGAACTACCCAGAAAACATAGAAACCTGGGGAAAAAAGTAACTTTAAGGAGTCAAAAGATCATACATTTAGAGCTGGAATAAACCTACTAGATGTCATCAGGTTCCCTGTACCCACTCCCATTTTGCAAATGAGAAAACTTAGGTACAGAGAAGCTAAATGACTTGTTAAAGATGTATGTATCTGAGGCAGGATTTAAGTAGACTTCTTGTTTGTTTTTTTAATTAACAAATTCAGATCTAATGTATTATACTTTATCTCTAGTCCAACAGGAGCTTAAAATCTCAGATATCAAAAAGCAACTAGTCCAAGTTACAACTGTATAAGAATCCTCTCTACTTTATATCTGATAAATAGCTATTTAACTATTGCTTAAAGAATTCCAATGAGGGGGTGGCTAGGTGGTGCAGCGAATAGAGCACCGGCCCTGGAGTCAGGAGGACCTGAGTTCAAATTCGACCTCAGACACTTAACACAAAAACCAAGCCGTGTGACCTTGGGCAAGTCACTTAACCCCAACTGCCCTCCAAAAAAAAAAAAAGAATTCCAATGAGGAAGATGGCAGAAAGAAGCCAGGAATTTGCCTGGGCTCTCCACACTTTCCCTCAGAAACAATGTTAAGTAAGGCCTCTAAAAGAATTCTGGAGTGACAGAATCTGCAAAAAGATGGAGTGAAGCAATTTTCTAGCCCACAACAACTTAGAAAAAACATCAGGAAAGGTCTTTTTCAGCTGGGTAAAAGGGGAGCACAGCCCAGAGGAGGCAGATCAGCATCCAAGGCCCTCTGGTTCTGGTTTACCAGGCCAATGTCACAACAGGCCAGCTGTGAGGCCTTGAGCCCCAAAGGAGCAGGCAAACTTCCAACACCATAAACCAGGGCACAAGAGACACAATTAGGCTGGGCAACCCAGCACAATGGTCAAGCACCCCAATCCATGGAGCAGAAAACCAGGGACCAGGCCCCTGACCTTCCAGTGCAAGAAACCTGGGACTGTGTCCCCTGTTCCCCAGGAGTAGAGCTCAATTTTTCAAGATGAGCAAAAAAAAAAAAAAAAAGACAGAACTGTGACCATAGAAAGTTATTATGGTGACTTGGAAGATCCAAGCACAAACTCAGAAGAAGATAACAATGACAAAATACCCACATGTGAATCCTCAAAGGGAAATGTGAATTCGTCACAAACCCAAAAAGCTTTCATGGACAAACTCAAAAGAGATTTTAAAAATAAAATAAGAGAGGTAGAAGAAAAATTGGGGAAATAAATGAGAGGTGCACAAACAATGTCAATGTTTTTCTAAAAAATCTAGAGAACTGAGTCAGATTTGTAAGGATATAAGTCAATCTTCAATTAATAAATAGTAAAAAAAATACGAACAGGGAGTTTTTAGAAGAAGAAATTAAAGCTATCTATAGTCATATGAAAAAATACTCTAAATCACTTTTAGCAGCGGTTCTCAACCTTCCTAATGCCACAACCCTTTAATACAGTTCCTCATGTTGTGGTGACCCCCAACCATAAAATTATTTTTTGATGGTACTTCATAACTGTAATTTTGCTACTGTTATGAATCTATCTAATATGCAGGATATATTTTCATTGTTACAAACTGAACGCAACCCACAAGTTGAGAACTCCTGGATTAGAGAAATGGAAATTAAAACAACTCTGAGAAAATTGAGGGGATGCCCATCAATTGGAGAATAGCTGATCAAGTTTTGGTATATGAATGTAATGAAATATTATTGTTCTACAATAAATTATGAGCAGGCAGATTTCAGAAAAACCTGGAAAGATTTCCATTGAACTGATTTTCCTCTTTTGTTTTGGTTCTTCCTTCAAAATATGACTAATGTGGAAAAAATATTTAATATGATTATGTATGTGTAGTCTATATTAGATTGCTTGCTGTCTTAGAAGGGGGAGGGGAGAAAGGGAAGGTGAAAAAAATTGGAACTCAAAATCTTATAAAAGTGAATATTGAAAACTAAAATAAATATTTTTTTAAAAAGATTTTTAACTTAAAAAAAGAAAAAAAGAAATGAAAGACAGGCAAGAGAGAGTCGACAACTTGGGAAAGAAAGAACAAAAACTGATTGAAGAAAACAATTCCTTAAAAAATACAATTAGCCAAAAGGGGCAGGGGAATCTACTAAAGAAAACAACTCCTTTAAAAGTAGAATTACTCAAAGGAATAGTTTACCTGTCAGATGTATAGAGAAGGGAAGAATTCACAAACAAACAAAAGATAGTCAGCATTGTGAAATGAAAAATGAGTAACGTTGATTACATCAATTGAAAAGTTTTTGTACAAATAAAACCAGTCTAACAAAGATTAGGAGGGAAGTAGAAAATTTGGAAAGCATTTTATAATAAGTGTCTCTGATAAAGGTCTCATTTCTGAATTATACAGAAAACTGAATCTAATTTATAAGAATTCAAGTCATTCCCCAATTGATAAATGGCCAGATATGAACCAGCAATTTTCAGAGGAAGAAATAAAATAAGCATGTGAAAAAAGTGATCCAAATCACTACTTATTACCAAAATGCAAATCAGAACAACTCTTAGGTACCACATCTCACTGGTCAGATTGACTAACATGACAAAACAGGAAAATTATAAAATGCTGGAGAAAATGTGGGAAAATTGGAACACTAATGCGTTCTTGGTAGAGTTGTGAACTGATCCAACCTTTTTGGAGGGCAATTTGGAATAAAAATGTGCATACTCTTTGACTCAGCAATACCACTTCTAGAACTGTATCCCAAAGAGATCATACAAGTGGGAAACGGACCTGTCTGTACAAAAATATTTATAGCAGCTCTTTTTGTGGTGGTAAAGAATTGGAAATAAAGGGGAGAACAGCCCAGCACAGAAGGTGTTCAGCCAAGCCAGAAGGAAACTCTTAGTCCAATCACAGATCAGCAATAAAGGGATACTCATTAATTGGAGGATGGCTAAACAAGTTGTGGTATATGCATGTAATGGAATACTATTGTGCTATATTCAGAAATAAGAAGCTGGGGCGGCTAGGTGGCGCAGTGAATAGAGCACCAGCCCTGGAGTCAGGAGTACCCGAGTTCAAATCCGGCCTCAGACACTTAAGACACGCACAAAAAAAATAGCCGTGTGATCTTGGGCAAGTCACTTAACCCCAACTGCCCTCCAAAAAACCCCCCCAAAAACAAAAACAAAAACAAAAAAACAGAAATAAGGAGCTGATGGACTTCATAATAACCTGGAATAACTTATATAAACTGATGTTGAGTGAGGTGAGCAGAACCAGGAGAACTTTGTACACAATCAGATACATCATTTCTGTAATGACTAACTTTGATAGACTGGGCTTCTCTCAGCTATACAAGTTTATACAAAAACTTGTATATTGTAACTATATTGTGTATTGTAAACTATACAACTCCAAAAGACTCATGATGGAAAACACTATCCACATCCAGAGAAAGAATACAGAGTCTGAATACAGATTGAAGCAAACTACTCTTTCTCTCTCTTTTGTGTTTTTTTTGGGGGGGAGGGTTATTTCATTCCTTCTTTCTCAATGTTGACTCCATTGGTAATAATTATTCTTTACAACTTGACTAATGTTTAATCTAAGGTATTTGTAAGAAGCTATATCAGATTGCATGCAGTCATGGAGGAAAGGGAGGGGAGGGAGGAGGAACGTATTTGGAACTCAAGGGATTATGGAATTGAATGTTGTAAACTAAAAGTAAATTAATAAATAATTTTTAAAAGTATAATTGCTCAAATGGAAAAAGAAGTACACAAACTAACTAAAGAAAATGATTCCTTAAAAATTAGAATTGAGCATGGGGAAGCTAATGACTCTATGAAACATCAGGAATCAGTCAAACAAAATCAAAAGAATGAAAAACAGAAGAAAATGTAAAATACATCATTGGAAAAATGACTGACTTGGAAAAAAGATCCAGGAGAAATAATTTAAGATTTCTTGAACTACCTGAAAGCTGAGAGAGAAAGAGAGAGACAGGGACAGAGAGAGATAGAGACAGAGACAGAGAGACAAAAAGAGAGAGAGAGAGAGAGAGAGAGAGAGAGAGAGAGAGAGAGAGAGAGAGAGAGAGAGAGAGAGAGCGCACCTGGATATCTTTCAAAAATCATCAAGGAAAATTGCACTTATATCCTAGATCCAGAAGGTAAAATAGTCATGGAAAGAATCCATTGGTTGTGTCCTGAAAGAGATACCAAAATTAAAACACTCAGGATTATTGTAGCCAATTCCAGAATTATCAGGTCAAGGAGAGAATACGACAAATAACCATAAAGTAATAATTTAAATATCAAGTAACCAGAGTCAGGATTACACAAGACTTAGCAGCTTTTACTTTAAAAGATCAGAAGCCTTGGACTACAATATTCTGGAAAGCAAAGAGCCTGGATTACAACCAGGAATTGCCTACCCAGCAAAACTGAGCGCAATCTTTCATGTGAAAAGATGGATATTCAAGGAAGTAAGGGACTTTGAAACTTTTGTGATGAAAAGACCAAAGCCAAATAGACCAAATTCACTCTTCAAATACAAGACTCAAGAGAAGCATTAAAAAGTAAGTGGGAAAGAAAGGGGGAAAAATTATTTAATTCTCTACATGGGAAGATGACACTTGTAACTCTTGAGAAATGTATCTCTATTGAGCCAGTTAGAAATTATATACATAGAAAGAGGGTGTGAGTTGACTTTGAAATAAAATTGAGAGCTGAAAAAAAATGATTGTACTGGGAGAAGAGTAAAGGGGAAGGCACAATTGAGTAAATTTCATTACATGAAGAAGCACAAAAGACCTATTATAGTAGTGGGAAAGAAGCAAGGATGGTAAGAATTGTTTGAACCTTACTTTCATAGGATTAGAGGGAATAACATACACACTAATTTGGGTATAGAAATTTATCTTACCTTAGAGGGAATTAGAAGGGGAAAAGGGAAAGAAGAGGGAAGGGGGAACCAATAGAAGGCAGGGTAGTGTAAAAATAGCTCTGTTTTTCAGAACTAAAGCCTAACAACATTTTGCTCTTTGAGCTTAGTATAACAATAACCCCTTGCACTTTGGATGATATTGCCCTCTGGCAAAGTGTATTGTTTGGTCCAGTGCCAGGTGTTCACTAAGAGATTTAGCTCCCCCTACTTCCTAGGACCATTCATCACATATTCACAATCCCTGTTCCTTGTCACTGACAGGGACTACATTGCTATTCCCATCACAAAACTCTGGTTATGTGCCCCACACTGTGGATGTGACCCCCAAGGCTTGAAACAATTATTGTTCTTACAGGGTCTGTAGGAACAGTAAATCAAGACCTAAAAATGATTATGTCATGGTCCTGTTTAGGATATATGTAAGACTTGCCTTTAGTCCAGAAAGGTAAACCCTCCTTTTTTTGGAGGGGGAGTAGAGGGAGTAGGGGATAAACTTTTGTTTTGTGTCCTGACTCTCCTGTCTCTAGCCTGCTCTATTTGTCTCCAGCTACCACAAGAGACTCATTCTGCTCTAGTTGACATTAATTGGTGTCAAAAGTAGGATTTGATATGGAACAAGGACAAATGGACCTTCTGATACCAGTGAGGGTGGGCTAGGCACACCTGGAGATTTATCTGACCCTCCTCCCCCACCTCATCTAGTGAGGTCACTCCCCTTTCTTGCTCAAATTCTCCATCTCACCCTTAATTGAACTTGACTTTTCATTGTGAGAAATGTTTCAGGGACCCTTTTCTTGACCCAAATCACTCTGTGAAGTCTTGTTTTGCAGGTGGATTGGTAAACTTTTTGTGTGCATCTGTTTTTCCTCCTCTTTGTTGTTTTGTTACCTGTATCAAATTTTATTTGCATGAGAATTGCTTATTCATTTAGTTTTTTTGTACATCTGGAACCAAATGAAATTAACATTTTAATTGTGTCCTGGTGAGGCACACATTTTTTTTTCTTGGTGTCCCTCATGGTTTAAACTCTTCTCTTTTAATTCCATGTCTGTCCATGGACTGATAATTCTCTTAATTGCATATCCAGGCTTGGACAGAAAGTTCTTCTCTTTTAAACGTATATTTGGCTATGGACTTCATGCTCTTTATTTTTTCTGTTTGTATCTGTCTTGTCTGTGTCTTTGTAAAGTGCAAAATGCCTGTGTCATGTTTGTGCTGTGAACTAGATTCTGTTGCCTTGAGAGATTTAAATATGTAGTCATCCAGAATAAAACTTCTAAGCGCTACAGTTAGAAAGAATACTGGAAAGATTTATTAATTTGACTAACTCTTACCTTAGGTTTTTCGCAGGATATTAGGTTATAAGAAAAGAGGAAAAGCTGGTAAGACATTTTGCCCCATTGTCTCAAGATTGGCCAAGTTGGGGCTTCAGAAATAAAATTAGATAAGTAAAGTTGTGGAACCAATAACAACATCTTAGCAGATTCTGGATATTTTGAGCTTAATTATTAAGGAGGCTTGAAATTAACCATTTTATGATTGTGGGAGAAAACTCCCGAGACTTTGGAGTCATTCCTGGAAGTTACCTCCTTCTGAAACATCTTAGTAAGTTTTGAGGTACCAATCTGTAGAATTTATATTAAGGAAAAGTATAGATGAAATCTTATAAAAACTTTTTTTTAAGTTTTAAAAGTCATTGACAAGATTAATAGCTTCATTGTTCTAGGGCAATGAAGGAAAGCCAGTTGGAAAAAAGCCCAGAAATTAAGAGAGTGAATTTTTAAACAAATGTAAATAGCAATCTCTCGTTAACCCTTCCTTGACTTATTTTGTCCCTGAGTCCTGAAGCATTAATTTCAATTAAAAGCTAGGGTAGATGCTAAAAAAGGGAAAGCACTACAGAAAGTATTGAGCAATTCTCCCAGCAACCCCATTCACTCAGCATGCCCCACTCCCCTCCTCTGGAGTCATGGGTATATCTCAGTTGTGGGGATTGCTAACAAGACCATTACTGCCCATGTCCCTCTATTAACCCCTCTCATCTAAGATATGATTAAGAAAAAAGAGATTGCTGGAGAATTGTTGAAAAACTTCAATTACGCTCTGTACCTGCTGGTAAGGGGGAAGGGCGATAGCCATATCAGGGCCCTACACACACTACTCCAGCAGCTCCTCAACCCCAGCAAGTGCGGTTGTTGTTGGGGGTGGGGTATCAGGCTCCATGACCAGCATTACCTGAGCTCTACCCCCAGGAACTACCACTAATGGAAGGGTTCTGGCACCAGCCACTCCAGCCACTTCTGTCACACCCCCCAAAGCCCAGTCAGTGTTTCAGAGGCAAGGCCGGCCCTTGGCAGCTCCCACCCAGCTGCTGTCTGGGAGAGTTAATTATTTAATGAGGCATATCTAACTATAAAGCAGGTAATAATAATAATATTAATGATAATATTTACTATAATAGTGGCTTTTCAGTTGAAAATCTTAGCTATTATGAAAGTATATAAGGTGGTTTAAAGATGTGGCTTCAACATATTAATGATGAGTTTAACTATTAGATATTTGCTGTATGGATAATTTTATTTTACTAGTAAAAGATTTAATGAAATCTAAACTATTAGGGAAACATCAAGAAAGATATTCAAGTTCTAAGTTATGGTTAGTGAAATTTTGCTGTTTTATGTAAAAATTCCTGGAACAGTAAATGTTCTGTTGTTTTGATCTTTGATTACCAAAATAGTTATCTCAATTGTCATAAAGCCAAATGGCATGTGTGGTAGTGTGAAGACTGCTAAGGTGGATATTTGTGCCTGGGAAAGTTTTTGGGGACAATCTATGATTTGGTCGGCAGAGGAGTCTCCTAACTTTTTTTTTCTCATTGTGCTGTTCCTTTCTGAAAAGGAAAATTCCTCACCTGATTAATCCTAAGGCTTGCCTTTAACACATAGTGACTGTATAATTGGCTGTCACATGTGACTCATACCTGAATTCAAAAAGAGCTAAGGACTTTTTTTCCCTAACAGAACTAAGGGAGTTTTTTTTTCTCTCGACTATGATATTACTATGACACTCTTTTTTTCTTTTACAGCAAATTTCTATAATCAACAAGTTTTATACATGTAATATTAAATCTATTAATAGATTAATGCTGTAATAGCTCAAGTATAGGATGCAAAAATGAGCATCTTAAAAATTTAACCTGTATTTGTGGTCAAATTATAGTATGGAGATAAGATCCTCTAAAAGGAGAAATGATTAGACAAAGTAACAAGAGAATAGATGTAATATAAACGCATTCTAATTAAATGGAATTGTAAATTTTGAAAAAAAATGGAATTAAGCTGTTTTCTCTAAATAACTATATACAGATGTTTAAGATTGGCTTCCAAAGTGTATCTATCATGGAAATTCAGCCTTTGAGTTTTAGTTTTAAGTTTAGTAAAATATTTTGGTGATAAATCCTCAAAATTGGACTAAGGATTTATTAATTAAGGATTAATTGGATTTTATACAAAAATGCATTGATAATGGTAAATTATTTGTGCATTTTTAAATGATAATCTTAAAGAATGGAATAGTTCATTTTCAGTTAGACCATCATACATTTTCAAAAGATTCTTATATCAGGTAGAGGATTTAGGTAAGCAGAAAAATAGTAAATGATATGTACGTTGAATTTCTCTGAAGTTTCAAAACTGGAGAAACAAATTTAAGTGATTGTACTAAGCTATATTAAGTCAGAATGATCTAGGAACCTCTAGATTTGGAACCAGAGAAGCCCCTTTAAGAGTTGTCCTGAGAATAAAATGTTAATGTGTAAGTTTTCTTGGTTACCATGGTGACATATAAATCTCCCTTCTCAGAACTAGTCCTCTAAGTAATTTCATCTGTACCTGACTTAATGTAATTATGTACAGTTAATGAGACTGGAGTCTCAGTGAGTTTAACTGTTTTACTCAAGCTCACTCAAGTGATGGAACAAGGATTCAAACCTAAGTTTTTTGATTATAAATCTAACACTCTCTCTTTACAACATACCTAGGCCCCAGAAAGGACTACAACTTAAATAATTTGGATAGATTCAGAACAATATCTTTTTAGCAATAATATATCTGAGGGAAGATAAGGACGAATATTTGTTCATCTTCACTTCTTCCATTGTTTAGTGACAGTCGAAATAAGGGTGTTCCAATATTTGGGACACAATAGAGCTAAATGATCCAAGGAACAGAGAGAAAACAAGAACAACATTAATGATGGTGACAATGATGGCATTAAGGCTGCCTTATTTTGGCATAGTGCTTTATAGTTTTTCCGGCATAGAACTTGAAATACTTTCTCTTGCTATACTTCCTAGAGGTTGCCCCAGTAAGTGTTCTGTCATTTGTCAGGGTGCCAACTAAATGGTTTCCATGTAATTTCCACTGTAATTACCAGAGAAATGAGGGCCTCCAGCAACTCACAGTGGTTCTGTAATGGTGACTGATTATGAACAACCTTCAGAGGGCAAGGTGGATTGAATGAAACTCTTTTTCTGTCATAAACAGAGAACAATTCTCCTTATTTTCATTGCCAGCCCAGGCTTCAGCTCTACTCAAATGAAAGCGAAGATCTATAGAAAGAGAGAGCAGTTGTCAACTTAGTGTGCTTGAAGGGTGATTCAAGGCCTTCTTCCCAAAATTATCTTCCATGTTAGTCTATATTCATGGATGAAATTCTATTAGGTACTTCTTCAGGTTAAATCATTGAAGCTTTCTACCTTTGTGAAACCTAAGTGAGCAAGTAATATGACATATGTGGACCTTAGCTTCCCTATCTGTAAAAAGAGAATTGCTTAGATTACCTTTAAGGTCCTTTTCTTCTATAAAGCTATGAGTTCTATTAAAAATAAGGTTGTTATAGGAAAACAGTAGATCTGGAGCTATAGGAAATTATACAGTACAGTCCTGTCATTTTACAGATGAAGAAACTGAGGTCTAAATAAATAGTTTGATTATCTTATCTAAGATTACATAGCTAATAAATGGCAAAGCAGGTTTTTTGGCCTCTAAAATTAACATTTTTTCAGTATAACATTCCTATATAAATCACTAGTAAGACTTTAACATCTTAGTATGGAATGTTTTTTTTTCCTTAACTAGTCAATTAGTTCCCTTCATGAATGCTGAAGTGATATCACACAGGGATAGGTAGATAGAACTATGACAAAACTATGTTCTGGAAGTTGGAGCCCCAATTGGATAAGGTCTAGCTGAATGGGATACCATGTACAGGAGTTCTGAACTTAAATGGATCCCTGGAAGTTTTCAAAACAAGCACAGAGAGCAGCAAAGTTTGTCTACTTAAAAAAAATTCCCCAATAACTGGCCCAGCTAAAATACATACGTACATATATATGCATATGCGTGTTTGTATGTATAAATATATGCACGTGTGCATGCTTGCATGCTTGCGTGTGTTTGTGTGTGTGTGTGTGTGTGTGTGTGTGTGTGTGTAGGGAGAGAGAAAGAGAAAGAGAGAGAGAGAGAGAGAGAGAGAGAGAGAGAGAGAGAGAGAGAGAGAGAGAGAGAAAGAAATATAGAGAGAATTTCCTTTAGAGTAAAACAAATTAAAGTTAAGACTCTGGGCCACACTTGGGGAACTTCCAAAGTCCAGGGGTTATGCTCTTGATATATGACCCTTCAAGGCAGAAGATATAGTACAAATCATAGATTTTGGGAAGGAAGCAACCTTGGAGATCATGCATTCTAATGCCTTAAACTTTATGGATGAGAAAACAGGTTCGTGGAGTTTATGATTCATGCAGGGACACATAATGAATTTTAGAGTCCAAATTGGAATCCAGATCTTTTGTCTCTAAAGATAGTGCTCTTTTCAAATAGTGCGCAATATGTTCAAAACAGAACTTATTACCTTTCCTCCTAAATTCCTCCCTACCTTCCCTTTTACTGTGCTCCCAATCCCTCAGGCTCATGACCTAAAAGTCCTTCTCTCACTTCACCCCACCCACATATCTAAACTATTACCAAGACCTGTCACTTTCACCTTTGCAACATCTCTTGAATATGTCCTCTTCTCTCCTCTGACAGTACCACCACTCTTTTGCAGGCCCTCAACACCCACACCTGCACCTACAATTCTAAATGCTACAAACCAGAAAGGACCTCTGAGATTACTTAGTAATATCTATACTTAAGCAGAAATCCTCTTTACAATATCTTTAGCAAGTAATCATCTAGTTCCAGAGAGATGGCTTCTAGCAATGGTGAAACAAGGATGGCAATCTACATTTGAATAGGTCTAATTCTTAGGAATTTTCTGCTTATATCAAGCCAAAAATTCCTCTCTATACCTTCCATTACCTCCTTGCAGAGCTGTCTTCTCTGGAGCTGGCAAGACAAACTGATCTCTCTTCAACATTTCCATCTTCTGAAGAATGTGAGAAAGTGCCTAGTTTCAGAGAGGCAGGGATTGGTCATTATATAGGAATGTGTGAAACATGGGTCCAGCAATGTGTTGATTGTCAGACCCTCTGTGACTTCAAAGAGCAGAAGAAACAGAATTCATTGAGGCGGTAATCAGGTAATTACTGTGGTCCTTAAGGAAGTCACATACTCAGTCTAAAGAGGGAGACATAATGTACTCCAGAAAATGACAATATAGTAGTTTAAATTAGGAGAAAGAGTTTATTGTACTGTCCAAACTCTGAAAATTGTTGGATGGGAAATCCAATGAGCTTTATTAATCAGTATGTGTGCTATGGTTATACAGCACACGTAGACAGAAGTACTAGATCAAGAAACTAGGAGAAATAAAGTGTGATCCTGCCAAAGCAGATCCCCCAACTTCTTTCTAAAACAAAGACTTGAAAAATTATTATTCCTTAGGGAAGTCACTTAACCCCAATTGCCCTGCACTTAACTCCAATTATTATTCTAGTGATTTTATATAGATATTAGCCATAGAATTTCACACATAACATTTCAATACATTCCAAACCCTACCAAATCTGTGCTGGCAGTCATCATATTGAAGAGAGAGTAACTTCTTAATTTCAAATGGTAGAACTAGTATCAATGAATGGAAAATGTAAAGGAGGCAAATTTAGGCATAATTGAAGGAGAAATCTTCTAGTATTAAAAGGTATCCCAAAGTAGAATGGACCAAGTCAGGTAGGAAAGAATTTCCCTTTACTTAGAAAGACAAGGTAAGTTTTCTAGTGAGTTGCCAGATAATAAGTATCTGAGGCAAGATTTTAACTCCTTCCTCTCTCCAAGTCTAACATTCTATTTACTTACCTAGCTCCTTAGATGTTCAATTAAAAATATTATAATCATCATTATTTTGACATTTTGAAGTATTTATTTTTCTCACTTTCACCTTCTCCCCACCACCAGGGTAGGGGGAAAAAAGAAAAGAAAAGAAAAAGAAAAGAAAAGAAATATGCATTGCAACAAATATGCGAAGCCAACTAAAACAAATTTCCATGTGTCTGTGTTCAAAAATGCATTTCTTATATGTACAGTTCAATAACTTTGGGAGAATATTTCTGACTTACTCTCTGAAACAGAACCAGTCTGTGTCTCCACAGACATGGCATATGTGCCTGTTTTCTCACAACCCTTTAAGCACTTCTCATGTTATTTTTTGTTAATTTTGCTAATCTGATGGATGTTAGACACTCATGGTTTCTTTAATATGCATTTCTCTAATTATTAGTGAATTGGGACACTTTATTTTATTTTTTTAGTATGGCTGTAGATTTAGCCCAACTTAAGTGATCCCAAGTTTCCTGGGGAACAAACAAACCTTTTTAATGGGAGCATTCTTGAGTGATATTTGTTGTATGTTTTTCAGTATTAGAACATTGCAGTCTCTGAAGATTGAGGATCACCCATAAGGCAATGGAAAAGCACATGGGAGTGACTACAAGTTGAAATACATTACTAACAAGAAATTGCACTGGAAAGTTTTTGTTTCAGATATCATCAAGGAAA
Source organism: Pseudocheirus occidentalis (assembly GCA_028646575.1). Taxonomy (NCBI): domain Eukaryota; kingdom Metazoa; phylum Chordata; class Mammalia; order Diprotodontia; family Pseudocheiridae; genus Pseudocheirus; species Pseudocheirus occidentalis. Next base: position 221,752,314 of record CM053596.1, on the reverse strand, counting down.
TTCACAACTGGGGAAAAAAGAAATGAAATGGTCATTTAGTGAATAAGTAACAACTGAGACTGGAATTGTGCGCAGATCCTTCTTATTATAGGTCCAATGCACTATCAACTATACCACCTATCTGCCAACTATTCAATAAACTAATTTTAATTAATTAAATTTTGGTTTAATAAAATTAATTTATTCAATTAAAAGGTATTTCACCTCTCTGAGGTGGACAAGCTCAAGGGCATATAAAATGTGTTTCCCTAGAAGGGAGGTACCCAGGGAGTTTCTAAGTGCTTGGCCATAGAGAGAGCAACATGAAAGCAATGGTAATATGGAGGTGGGCTAGATGACAGATTATGATTACAAAATTTATGAGAGGGCTCCTTAAAGGAAGATAATGAGACATGAAAAATAAGGTTTATTTATGACTTTGTCAAGCATTGTATATTGCATGATAAACAAGCAATTGAAGCAGGGCCCAGATAATAGTTTTTTTGTTTGTTTTGTTTTCTTTTGGGGTGGTATATTCTACACTTAGGGTATCTGAGATAGAGTTTGTGCGGAAAAAAAATCACTTGATGATAGGTAGAGTAGTTGGCTTTAAAATAAAATAATAGTGTATATGGCAGAAAGTGCTCTTATTCTATAGAATGGTAATTCTCATCATTTCCCACCATGCTTCATCATCTCCACAAATTTATCACTTTGCAAGATGAAATCAACTGGAGACCCATATCTCACCAGTATCCCTGGCCCAAGCGACCCTTTCCTCTCTCTGCTTGGAGAGGGGAGTGAACATCTGAGATCTTCTTCCTTATCCTGGATGAACATCTTTGGAATTCTCTTCATAATTTCCTACCAGACTGCTTTCTTGGGTTTCATCATCTCTAGAAATTCAATAGCTCTGTAAAAATCAACCGAAATTTTCACTTCTTTATGTTATTTCCCAAGCCTCCAACCAGGCTATAGGACTTTATCAAGCCCTCAGCCTGGGAAACCTCCTCCTGACTTTTCACTTTCTTTATATAAGCTCTTTGCTCCATTAGTTTGTGAATTCTTTGAATGCAGGGACTATCTTAAAACTGTCTCCCCAAAACTACCTACTACTTAGTATTGGCTCTGGGTTTAGGTTCTGCCTCTATGATCTATATAACCTTGGGTAAATAACTTAATCTCTCCAGGCCTCAGTTTCCTCAAATTGAGGGGTTTGGACAAGACAGTTTCTGAAGTCCCTTCAGGCAGTAAATTTAGCATTCAATGTGCCTACAGTTTTTATAGTGGTTTATGACTCTCGTGTAATATTAGTGATTTGTACTTGATTGACTCTCCCCCTTAAATAGAAAACTACTGGTCTGATGAAGGGAATAAGGTGTAAATTGGTGAGGTGCTTCAAAGTATAGAAGGGCTCTCTGAAGGGGACTCTTTCTTCCTTGATCACAGCACTCACCCCTTCCCCCCCACTCCACCCACCCACACCCACACCCACACACACACCCTTTAATTGACCTTTAAAGGGAAAAAAAATGCTTCAGGGAGAAAAGACACAAAAGATAGAGAACAGGAAGTTTACCCAAACAGAAAGTTCTCAGGACCCTAGAAGTGTTGTAATCTATCTTATGATGTTAGCTAACTTTTATGTTATCTTAAATTTTCACAAGTGTATTGCCTATTTCCCCAACTAGATACCAGTTTCCTGTGGTTATGATTTACTGCATCCTCCACAATCCCTTCCACAGTGATTTAAGCCGTCAATATATATCAAAAGAGCTTATTCTTATTTCCCAAAAACCTAGTTCCCCTAAACACCCTAAATTTCAATAGTAATTATTATCATTATTATTATTATTATTATTGTTATTGTTTTATGGAAGGGGGCGGGCAGGGCAATTGGGGTTAAGTGACTTCCCTAAGGTCACATGGCTAGTAAGTGTTAAGTGTCCGCCACATTTGAACTCAGGTCCTCCTGACCCCAGGGCTGAACCAATTCCCCTCCCAAAGTAATTAAATTGAAAAAAAATATCAGTGTTGCTCTCCTACACTTTATCTCCCAAGGCTAATTTTTCTTATTTTTAATATAACAAAGTTTAATATCCTTAGTGTCGCATATGACCTGCCAATGTGGCCATATTCTATCTTTCTTATTTTACCTTATGATGTTTCCCTCCTCACAACTTTTAAGTTGCCAAGGCATGGTTATTATTATTCTCACAATGTGCCTAACTATTCACACCTATGAGCTTTTATTCGAACTGCTGCCTCTACTAGATACTTTTACAGTATACTTTTACTACCTGTATACTTTTATTCATATTACTGCCTCCATTTTGAATCTTTTCTTATTTTCTGTCTATATAAAAGCTTTATTTATGTTTCTATTTATGTTTATCTTCACAACAGACCTGTAGGGTGATAGAATAGAGGTGTCAAAAACTCCTTTCTGAACCATATTAAAATATAATTGAGGGGTGGCTAGGTGGTGCAGTGAATAGAGTACCGGCACTGGAGTCAGGAGGACCTGAGTTCAAATTTGGCCTCAGACACTTCACACACACACACACACACACACACACACACACACACACACACACACAAAACTAGCTGTGTGACCTTGGGCAAGTCACTTAACCCCAGTTGCCCTCCAAAAAGCAAAAAAAAATACCAAACCATATATAATTGAGAAATGTTGATTAAAATAAATAAAAATACAATACAAGATGGATAATGTTAATTTGTGATTTTCTAAGTTAAAAAAACAGTCAATACAGATCTATTTTTATTTGAGCTCCATAATACCATAAAAAGAAAAAAAAAACGCTTCACTTAGAATCTCCAGTGATTACCATAGTGCTTGGAACATAGTAGGCACTCAATATGTCTGTATTTATTAATTAAGTAAAATAACAACTTGATCACACAGTGCAGAAAGAACTTTAATTCAAACCCATCTCTTGACTACTAATTCAATACTTTTTATCTATGATTTTTTTTATCTATGATCTATCTCTCTTGAGTTTAGTCACTGAGAATAGATTAGAATTCAGCCATTCCTTCCTCTACCCCACATCTTTCCCTGATCAATGGAAAAGGGCTGTTCTCTGATAATCAGGAAACCGCTTATGCTACCTGTTTGACCTTAAAGGAATCTCTGGGCCTCAGAATATTCATGTATAAAATAAAGAGATTAAATATGATGATTTCTATGATCCACTCCAGCTCTAAATCCCTGATCCTAAATTTTATTATTCCCACTTTATACATTGGGGGTGAGAAGGTGCACTACTGAGAGTAGTTAAAGGACTTAATTCTCTTCTCAGGAATCCATCCTCCAGAATCCATTAAAATCTCTGACTCCTTTAGATCTGTCATCACAGAAGTCAATATTCCCTGAAAAGAAGCTTGGAATTCCCCCTTCCCACAGCTTCCAAGGACCTGAGAAACTTCTGGGTGAGCAGACTCTGTTCTCTGTCCTTTGCATTTCTTCTCAACATCACTTTTTATTACCTCCCTTAAAGGTCAGTTAAAAAGTGTGTGTGTGTGTGTGTGTGTGTGTGTGTGTGTGTCCATGACTCAACCAGTCTTCCTCAATGTTTTTTTCAGTTGACCAAATTTGAAGTGAGTCCACACCTTGGTGAAGTGTTTTTAATCAGTGACAGAACAAAGGCCTTATCATTAGCCCCATTGATTGGAACTTAGTTTTGCCAAGAAATTAACCTATTTTAGGAAACATCACAGAAAATTATTAATGCCCTTTACAATTATACCTTTTATTTAGTACTTATAACCTATCTTTTATTATTAATGCTCCTTTTCCCCCATATATGGACTTTTTTTTTAATGACCTATCTTGATTAGGTTGGAATTATAATAACCATTGATGGTCAAATCTCCTGCTGATTGGACTTAAAAGATTTGATCTTCTCTATTTCTCAACTGGGCCTCTTTACCCTTCTTTGACAGTGTGGTGCTTGATCCACCCTTGCAGTTGATCATATTAGTGCCAGACTTATTGTCTACACTTATCAACATTAGCCCTATTGTAGCTTAAAACTCTAGAACTCCAATTGGTCTACCAGCTTTAGACTCCTCCAGCAGCAAGTATCACATTTATGCACAACCATATACCTAGGGCTGCAATTAGATTTCTAGCTCCATGAACATTGAGACTACTTTCATCCTTTTTGATATCCACCACCCCTACCCCTGAAATGTGAAGCATGATAGCTTGCAAAAATAGAGTAATCTGTACACTCATATATAGGTATTTTTTCTCCCGCAATGAGAGGATTATTTGTCTAGGGGAGGGGTTGGTGAGTGGTGGTGGTGGTGGTGGTGGTGGTGGTGGAAACAAATAGCCTAGGGTCAATTCTCATAAGTTTAAAATAGACTTGCCATTCATTTCAAAGGAAAAAAATTAAAAGCCCATTTGACACCCATTGATGTACCAATGTACATATATCTGAAACTTTAATTTAAAAAGAACACAAAAATGAATTGTTGAAAATAATGTAAATCATATTACCCTCATGAAACAAGATGTCATGTACAGAAAAGTGAGATGATATGTGAAAGAAAATAAGAATTTAATACTTTCTGGATTAAGCCAACTATCCAGCTATGTAAATGAAGCCATGGAGACTCTCATTCCTGATTTTCAGCTGCTTTGGATACTCACAAAATCCAAATCCATACTCATGAATGTGAAGAAACAACAAAAACAACATTTACATAGTGCTAACTCTGTGACAGGCACTATTTTTTTATTGTTTGTTTTTGTTTGTTACTTTTTTGGAGGGGAAAGTCAGGGCAGTTGGGGTTAAGTGACTTGCCCAAGGTCACACAGCCAGTAAGTATTAAGTGTCTGAGGCCTGATTTAATCTCAAGTCCTTCTGCCTCCAGGGTTTGTGCTCTGTTCACTGCACCACCTACCCTCTCCTATTGTTTGTTTCTAAAAATTATATCGTAAGTTAACATTGGAACATAATTTATAATCTTCAAAAAGTAGAATTCTCATAATTTAAGAGATAGATCTTGAGGTATGACTATACACACATATGCCTATCTATGTATATTCAGTTACACATGCATATAAATATATCTACATTAAATGTCTATCATTGATTAATCAATATGTGAAGGTATAGCTTTTTATGGAGACAATGTCAGTGAGGGGGGAACAGTGGGAATAGATGAAAGTTTATCTAATGCTTGCTATCAATCAACCAGCCAAGATGCAGACACTATACAGAGTATTGCAAAAGTCTTAGTGGAGTTTTAAATGAGCTTAAAACTCATGTGTGTGTGTGTGTGTGTATGTGTGTGTACACACGTTATGCATAAAAGGTACAACTTGTTTAATTAATGATAGACATTAAATATAAGACAGATGGATAGTTACATATGAGAGAGTTATACCCAAGATAGGCTCTTCCATGTATGAGAATTCTTTTTTCTACTATTTTAATTCAATATCCTTCAACTTAAGAGACATTTTCCCACTTTATGAAAATTGATGAAAGAGGTCTTTATCAGAGAGAATCAATTAATCAAAAAAGTATGTGAGTTTATATTTTCTCATATGCATTTATGTATATATTTTTGATTAATTTATGGTAAGCACTGAATTTAATAAATATTTGTTAAATTGATGAATGTATCTGTATGCTACATTAATAATTTAAATTAGTTGAAAGATACTTAAATTCTCATTGCTCATTTAATGCATAAATTATATTTTCATAAAGGTTTCTAGAGAAACACAAGTGACAAGGTATTTTCTAGTGGCCAGCAAAGTTCTGAGTCATAGCTAAATGGGGATATTTCATTTCTTCGGAGTCCTTATAACCTCTTAAGCATAATTCGATGGACAGTAAGATGTTAGGGGACAATACCTAAAGAAAGCCTTACTAGTCACTTAATTGTGACCTGTTATTTCACTGGCATAACATATTGACAGTTGTTTGGCATTTATAGCTTGGCATTTAGGATAGAGACTATTTCATTTTTTAGCTTTCTATAGCATAGTGGTTCATGCATAGTAGGTACTTAACAGATTCATTGCAAGTTGTTGACTGATTAAAAAGTTGTCATGAGGTCAAGTGTCTTGCTGTGCTTCATAGAGCCAGTATGGGTATGAGGTGAGACTTAATTTCACATCTTCCTGACTGTAAATTTGAAACTAAGTCATGTTGCCTTTAACTAGTGACTTTGGGGAGTGCAAAAACACAGAAGAAACTCAAAAGATCAGAAGGGCAAAGAAAATGTCCCGAATTTCCATATTTTACCCTATGTATCATGAATTACACATTTCAAAATTATTCTAAGAATACCTAGACAGCAGATGCATAACTCTCTTTTCCATTGATCTTTGGGGAGATAGAGGAAGGGATGCCTGAATTCTAATTCATTTTCTAGTGACCAAACTCAAGAGATAAGAAGTTCATAAACAAAAAAAATGTTGAAGTGGTAATCAAGAGGTTAGACTTTGAATTTAATTTCTTGTTTGATCACACCACTGTGTGATCAATTGGTTATTTTAATTAATCATTTTTTTCTTTTTTGAAATTAATTTTGTTCTCTTTAATAGTATTTTACTTTTTTCCAATTTTATGTAAACATAGTTTTCAATTCATTTTTGTAAAATTTTGAATTCCAAATTTGTTCTCCCTCCTCCTCTTTCCCCTCCCCAGGACAGCAAGCAATCTGATATAGGTTATACATGTACAATATTGTTAAACATGTTTCCACATTAGTTGTGGTGCAAAAAAAGAAATAGAAAAAGAGGAAAAAAACATAAGAAAGAACTGAAACAAAAAAAGGTGAAAATAGTATGCTTCTATCTGCTTTCAGACTCCATGGATCTTTATCTGGATGTTGTTAGCATTTATCATCATGAGTATTTTGTAATTGTCTTGGATCAATGCATTGCTGAGAAAAACTAAGTCTATCATAGTTAATCATTGCACAATGTTGCTATTGTGGTGTATAATGTTCTCCTGGTTCTGCTCACTTCACTCAGTATCAGTTCATGTTAAGTCTTACCAGGTTTTTCTGAAACCTGCTTGCTCATCATTTCTTTCCTTTTCATTTGTTAATGAATATATTTATGAAAATGTAAGAATTTCAGTCTTTAAAAACAATTAAACATTTTGTTCTGGGGAATTTTTTTAAGTTATTGTATTATAAATCTGTTTTAGAATTGCTGGTTAACAGATTAAAATATGTGAAACATTTTCACTTTGCCTTTATAAATGCATATTTTGAACTTCTTTAAAATCTGTTTTCAGGTATCAGATGCCACTTAGTAGGGGAACAATTTTTTCAACTTCGTTATTTAATGTTTTATGTTTTCCCCAGTTAAATGTAAAAAATGACAATGTTTAAAATTCATTTTTAAAACATTGAGTTCCAAATTCTATCCCTTCTTCCCTCCTCTCCCATAGAGAAGGTAAGCAATTGAAAATGTGTTATACATGCATAATCATGCAAACAATTTCCATAATAGTCATATTATGAAAGAAAACAGGAACAAAGAAAAAAACTCAAGAAAAAGAAAGAAAGCAAAAGAAAGTATGCTTCAATCTGTTTTTGTTTGACAATTTTCTCTTCAGTCAGATACCATTACTTCTTTCTTAGGGGATAGATAGCATTTTTCATCTTAGGTTCTTTGGAGTTGGCTTGGATCCTTGTATTGCTGAGAATAGCTAAGTCATTTACAGCTGATTGCCATACAGTATTACTGTTACTTTGTATATGTTTCACCTTATATAAGCTCATGTAAGACTTACCAGGTTTTTCTGAGATCATCGTGCTCATTTTTTTCTTATGTCACAATATTATTCCATCACAATAACATACCACAGTTTGTTCAGCCATTCCCCAATGGATGGACATTCACCCAATTTTATTTCTTTGCCACCAGAAAAGAACTGCTTTAAAAATTTTTTTGCATATAGGTAATTCCCCCTTTTTGAACATCTCTTTTGGGGTACAGGCCTAGGAGTGGTATTGCCAGGTCAAAGGGTATGCATGGTTTTATAGCCCTTTGGGCATAGTCCCAAATTGTTCTAAAGAATGGTTGAATCAGTTCACAAATCTATCAACAATGCATTAAAATTTCATTTTCCCCACATCCATTCCAACATTTGTCATTTATCTATTCTCTCCTATTAGCCAGTCTAATAGGTTTTGTTTTGCTTTGCATTTCTTCAACCAATAATGACTTAGAGCATTAAAAAAAAGTATGGCTATAGAAAGTTTTAATTACTTTGTCTGAAAACTGTTCATCTTTTGATTGTTTATCAATTGGTGAATGGCTCTTATTTTTGTAAATTTTATTCAGTTCTCTGTGTGTGTTAGGAATAAGATTTTTATCAGAGAAACTTGCTTCTAGTTTTTTTCACAGTTAGTATTGATAACTGTATTTCCTTCCATCCTACTCTTCCCCACTTATGGTAATCTTTTTCCTTTCACTCTGTACATCCTCAAAAGAGTTTCGATTCTGACTATCCCCTCTGCAAACTACCCATCCTTCTTTAACTCTTTCCTTCTCTTATTCCCTTCCCTTCCTGTTTTTCTGTAAGGCAAGATAGATTTCTATATCCAAGTGAGTGTGTATGTTATCCCTCTTTGAACCAGTTCTGATGACCGTAATGTTCATTTGCTCCCTCTCATCTCCCCATTCTTTGCCTCCAGAGTAAAAGCTTTTTCTTGCCTCTTTAACGTGAGATAATTTACCCCATTCTACCTCTCTCTGTTCCTTTCTCCCAGCATATTCTCTCTCAATCCTTAATTCTGTTTTTTTTAGATACCATTCCTTCATATTCTGCTCACACCTTTGCACTCTATCTGTACAGCCACCTACTAACTGCCTTAATAAGAAAGTTCTTATGAGTTATATGTATCATTTACTATGTAGGAATGCAAACAGTTTGACCACATTAAGTCCCTTATGATTTCCCTGTCCTATTTACTTTCTTATGGTCCTCTTCAGTCTTGTATTTAAAGGCAAATTTTTTATTCCATTTTGTTCTTTTCATCAGGGAAGTTTGAATGTCTTCCATTTCATTGAATATCTATCTTTTCACCTGGAAGATGATGCTCAATTTTGCTAGGTAGCTGATTCTTGGTTATAATCCAAGCTTCTTTGCCCACAGAATATCATATTCCAAGTCTTCTGATCTTTTAATGGAGAAGTTGCTAAGTCCTGTGTAATTCTGACCATAGCTTCTTGAAAATTGAATTATTTCTTTCTGCCTGCTTGCAGTATTTTCTCCTTGACCTGATTATTCTGGAATTTGGCTACAATATTCCTTGGAGTTTTCATTTTGGAATTTCTTTCAGAAGATGATTGGCGAATTCTTTCAATGACAATTTTGCCCTCTGGTTCTAGGATATGTGGACAGTTTTCCTTTAGTGTTTCTTGAAAAATGCTGTGCAGGCTCTTTTATGATCATGGCTTTCAGGTAGTCCAGTAATTCTTAAATTATTTCTCCTGGAATTGTTTTCAGGTCACTTGTTTTTTCCAATGAGGTACTTAATATTTTAAAATGTTTTTTCATTCTTTTGATTTTGTTTGAGTGATTCTTGTGTTGTACCCAAACGCAAATCCTGGGTCACTACACACCACCTGATTTATGGCCCTCCATTAAGCCCATTTTATATTTCTATCTTTGTCTCTATCCTATACCCTGTAATAGCTTGAAACTGCTTAAAGGCATGCCTGGGCATTGTTCAAGGTGTAGTCCCCTGCCACCTCCTTCCCTAATCAGCATTCTGTATATTCTCCCTGAATCAGCATAAGTGTACAAAGTTCATTATGGTGTAGGACTATGTAGAGACCACCCTGTTCTGCTCTGCTGACCAAGCAGGGTCCCTACACCCTTTGCCCAGAACATGACGCTGGCCAGTTCTGGGCAATTCCAGTCCCCCTTGCCCCATGACCCTCCACCCTGTTCTAGGAGGGATCCCTGAGTGACAGGAAGATTGCACCCTTGTACCATTGTTCCCTATTCCCAAATTAGCCCTGAGCTATGGATCTAACCAATGGTTCTTCTTGGCTTATGTATGTCATGGCTTCTGCAAGTTCCCCTCCCTGACTGTGGTTTTTGTGGTTTAGCCTTTATAACCAAAGTCTGTACTCCCCATGGGTACTACCAATTTGAGTGAACATTCTGGCAGTCCCACACTTAATCAATAAATCCACACCTAAGTTTATCTTTAACCCAGGTCTCAGATTGCTCTTATTCTCTTTACAACATTTGATGTCTCATAGAGTCATTAGCTTCCGCTTCTCCAATTCTAATTTTTAATGAATCATTTTCTTCACTTAACTTGTGTACCTCCTTTTCCAGTTGGCCAATTCTACTTTTAAAGGAGTTGTTTTCTTCAGTAAATTTTTGTGCTTCCTTTTCCAAGCTGTTAACTTTTTTTTCAACATTCTCCTACATATATCACTCTTCTATTCCCAAATTTTCTTCTACCTCTCTTACTTGAAGTTTTAAGATCCTCTTTAAACTCCTCCAAGAAGACTTGATACCAATTCATATTCCCTTTAGGAATTCTAAATTCACATTTAGGAATTTTGACATTGTCTTTTGCTGAATTTGTGTTTTGACCTTCCCTGTCATCATAGTATTATACTTTCATGGTCATGGATTTTTTCTGTTTCTGCTTACTCGTTTTTCTTTTTTTTCCCCAGAATTTAGTTATTTATTTTTAATTTTCAACATTCATTACCAAAAGATTTTGAGTTACAAATTTCCTCCTCATATTTCCCCTAATCCCCACCCCAAGATGGTACATATACTGATTACCTCTTCCCCCAGTCTGCCCTCCCTTCTATTTCCCCATATCCCCTTTACTTTCTTGCAGGGCAAGATAGACTTCTATACCCCATTGCATATATATCTTAATGCCCAGTTACATGTAAAAGCAATTTTTTTAACATTTGTTTGTAAGACTTTAAGTTCCAGATTCTCTCCCTTCTTCCCTCCTCACCCACCCCTATTGAGAAGACAAGCAGTTCAATAAAGGTTATACAAGTGTAGCTATGCAAAACATTTCCATAGTAATCATATTTGGAAAACTAACTATATTTCCCTCCATACTATACCTTCTCCTGTTTATTTTGTTTTCTCCTTTGACCTTGTTCCCTTTAAAAAATGTTTGCTTCTGACTATACCCTCCCCCAATCTGCCCTCCCTTCTATTGTCACCCCCTCCCCCATCCCCTTCTCCCCTACTTACCTGTAGGGTAAGATACTCAATTGAGTGTGTATGTTATTCCCTCCTTAAACCAAATCCATTGAGATTAAGGTTGATTTATTCCCTTTCACCTCCCTGCTCTTCCCTTCCATTGTGACAGCTTTTTCCTGCCTTTTTTATGTGACATAATTTACACTATTCTATCTCTCCCTTTCTTCTTCTCCCAATATATTTCTCTCTCATCCCTTAATTTTATTTTTTAGATATCATCCCTTCATATTCAGTTCACCCTGTGCCCTTTGTCCACACACATCCAAATACATACACACATACACACACACACATGTTCCCTTCCCAAATAGTTGACTCATTTTTGTGATTTTCTTTCATCATTCTCATTTCTATTCCCAATTCTTCCTCTACTTTTCTTACTTGATTTTCAAAATTCTTTTTGAGCTGCTCCATGACCTGCAACCAATTCATATTTTTTCTTGGAAGGTCTTGATGCAGGAGTTTTGACTCTGTTGTCTTCTTTTGTTTGTGTGTTTTAACCTTCTTTGTCACCAGAGAAAGATTCTATACTCTGATTTCTTCCCTCCATTTGCTCATTTTCCTAGCCAATTACTTGACTTTTGAACTCTTTGTGAAGGTAGGACTCTGCTTCCAGAGTGGATAGCGATGTGTCCTAAATTTTAAGGGTTTGTGCAGCTTTTTTCGGAGCTACTTCTAGGCACCTATAAATTTTCAGTTCTTCTAAGGTGATATGATAAAGGAGAGGTGTTTACTCCTCCCTGGCCTATGGTCTTGTTTGTGAGTAACCACAAATACTCTTTTCTGTCTCCAAACTGTGAGGAGGACTCCCTCTCCACAGCCTCCACAAGCTCTGACACACCACCAGTCCTCCTTACCCCAGGACTGCTACTCAAGACTGCAGCCCAGATCCAAGCAGGATAAAGCAAAAGAATCTGGTCTTAATACCAGCAAAGTGATCCCTGCAATTGCCCTCCATTAGCCACTTGACCCTCCCACCATCTTTGGGCTTGAACTCTATAAGTAGCCACTGTGGCCACTGCTGCTGCCACTGCCAGCACTTCCACTGCCCTGGGGCTGGGGCCAGACAGTTCTCTCTTCTCACCCAGGTCCAACAGAGTTTCCTCACTTGCTTTTTACTCTGTCTTTGGTGTTTCTGGTCTGAGAAGTCTGGAAACCACCATAACTGCAAGTGACTGAATCCCTAGTCTCTAGACTGAGAACCTAGACTGGTCCCTAGACCAGAATGCTCTGTCTGTGCCGGCACAGCCAAAATGGGACTATGTTCTGCTCTCAGCCTGGTGAGATAGACCCTTCCTGTCAGCCTGCCAGGCTGTCTTCACCTGGAGATATGTTTCATTCTGTCATTCTGTGGGTTCTATAGCTCTAAAATTTTTTTAGAGTAATTTTTTACAGGCCTTTGGAGGTGATTGGGGGAAGAGCTCAATCAAGTTCCTGCTTTTACTCTGCCATCTTGATTCTGCCAACCCCCACCCCAAATATCTTACTCATTTTTCAGTCAATCTATTTAGTGAATTCTAAAGTTGAACTCTGCTCCTAGGGCACAGGCGGCAATATCCTAAGCTTTTTATTCTTGGGACCAGGGGCCTGGTCACAGACTTTCCATGTGCTTGTTCTCAAGTGCTTGTGGCTTACCCAATGTGCCTGGCTTAGTCATGCTTGTTTTACTGGGTTTCCAGAGTACCAATTTGCCTTCTGCAGTGGGGCTGGGCACCTCAGAGCTGGCCTGCTGAGCCAGGACTGAAGGACATTGATTGCTGATCTGTGCTGAGACTAAGAGTTTCCTGCTGGCTTGCCTGAACACCATATGTTCTGGGCTGTGCTCCCCTTTTATTCAAGTTAGACAGACCATTCCAGAAGTACTTCTAAGTTATCTTAAGCTGGGAAATTGTTTCACTCCATCTTTCTGTGGGTTCTGTCACTCCAGAATCCATTTAGAGGCTTGATTTAAGGTTGTTTCTGAGGAAAACTGGGTAGAACTCAGGCAACTACCTGTCTTCTCTCTGCCATCTTGCCTCTGTCCCTCCTATTTCATCAATTAATACAGAATTATAGAGTGAAAGTACTGTGGTAATCACCAGGGATACAAAAACAAAAATGAGACTGTTCCAATCTCAAGTATAGTTTAGCACTATGCATATAAATAGGGATATACAAAATTTTGGTACACAACTCTCATATGATCAGTGTAAGGACATGGAATGAAGAACTCCCTCTACTAAAGCAAATTGTCACTTTTTATCTATTAACAGTCTTAGAGAGTTAACTTGGATACTTAGAGATTAAGTGACTTACCCAATGTCATGCAGCCAATAAATTCAGAAGATATACGAAACAAAATACAGAGGAAATGAGAAATGGGGAGGAAAAAAAAGAAGGGACCTACTAGTATGAAAAAATAAAAGATTTTTACTGGATTATCTCTATCACTAATTTTATCTTTCTATTTGACTTTCATGGTTTAGTTATAATAAGTATTCATAAAATATTAAATTAGCATTAACTTTATCAATTTTGTAGAATTTATAATCAGTCGGATTGCTCTGTATGTCTGAATTCTATTATTATTAACAACTTTGTCTTATATATATAGTATAATGAATAGCTAGTTCTAAAGAGTAAATGTAAGTCTTCAAAAAAAATCATACCATTATCTCTCAAGTGAACACGATGTATGTGGTTTAATATATGTTTGTATTCTTGTGAATACAAGATTTTAGTAAGTGCATACTCATTTCTATTTTTAAACTACCCAGAGAATTCTAATTACTGCATTTTTGTTATAACATTCAAAATAATTTATTTTTAAATAGCTACCTGAATATCTAACTGTTTGAAAGCATTATCAAGTACTTTTACTTCAGTCATAAGAGTTTGGAGATGAGCAAGTATTTGATTCTGATATTTTCCTTAATTTCTTATTCCCCTCATGTCCCTTCAATATCAATTCCAAAGGAGAAGGAAGAAAGAGGGAATCACAAAAGGTACAATTAAGGAGTGTTTAACCTGTTGTATGTGTCAGTTTCAAGCTTTTTAAATGAATTGGTGGCATCTTCTCCTACTCCAAGTTTTATCAGTGGTTGGATAAGGGGAATGGGAGGAGGGGTTTGGGGAACACAAAGGAAAGACAATGCTATAGGAACTAACAATGAGGATATGTAAAGATTGGGAACTGAAGCTTTGGTCTTAGTTTTCAAATAGTGTAATGTGAGTAACAGCGCTGATTGTGGGGTCAAGAAAACTTGGATGAAAATCCTGCCTCTCATACTTCCTAGCTGTGTCTGTCTGGAAGACCAAGTTCCATTTTATGTGCCCCAATAAACTCTATAGGATTTAAGTGTACATAAGATCAGTATTGATGGAAAAGTCTTCTTCTGAAAGATATTTATATAGGTAGAGACCTACTTTGCTAGCACTACTGGCACAATCTTGTTCTATTTTTGTTGATTTTCTTTTCAATTATCAAGAACCTTTTGGGGGGGGTTAATTCAACCTTAAATCCAGGTAGGAGAGGCAATTAAATCCAATGGTCTTCCAAAGACTTTTCCCTGCTTTGGTTTTTGTGTGATTTGAAAGGGTGAGATCCATTATATCCTACACAATAGATTCCTGCTTTAATTTAGCCCTTCTTCCCTCCTCATCAAAAATAAAATTTACATTAGTAATGAGCCTTTCATTGTTTTTACCAATAGTGTTTCCTCATAAAGTTAGAAACTAAGGAAATAGGATATGTTTGGTTCCTTTTTCTTCAGGATGGAGTCAAGTTCAGATCTCTAATCCAGTCAGTTCTTTAACCTGGAGGGCCATGAGTAGTGACGTGGTGATTCTCTAGGAGCACATAAATACACTGGTTGACCTGAGTCCTAAGCGAGGGAGACAATGTAAGGGAAAATATAAAGCGCATGATAGAATTAGGAAAATATGAAGGAGGCCCTGAAGAGAGGAAGGAAAAAAATAGAGAAGGGAAGAAGTCAGATAAAGACATACATATATAGTTATAATGTGTATATATATATATATGTGTGTATATATATATGCGTGTACACACACATACGTACCATACATGTATGTATATATGTGTGTATGTGTGTATATATATGTATATCTATATATATGGACATACATGTATTACAAAGCAATAACAACAACAACTACCTTGGTTTCTTCATCAAGTCAGCTGGGTGAAGCAGTGGATAAAACACTGGGGTTTTAGTCAGGAAGACCAAAATTATACCAGCCTTAAAAAATTTCTAGCT
>CM053596.1:221715878-221736318 GCA_028646575.1 Pseudocheirus occidentalis | reverse complement strand
GCTTACTTGCCAATACAAAGGGCCATGGAAGATCTTCAGATTCCAACAACATTACACCATGTTATATAATTTATAGTGCTTACAAGGGACAGGGCACAAAGTTCATCAAGTCATATTATGGCATGCACTTATATTCTTTCTATTGGCTCTGAGTCATAGGCAGCTCTCTCCTTCCCTACAAAAACCCAGTCTCTGGGATTTCTTTATCTTCTGACCTCAGCAGCATGATACTGCAGTAAGAAAATCCAGACTATTATAAAATAAATTCAAAATAACAGATTTTTCAAGAAAAAAGCTTTATTGCAATATTTCAGGGACAAGAAACCTGCACTAGAATTTAGACTGGGCTGTCTTTCCCAAACAATTAAGGTTCACAGAAACATTTGTATATTCTTCAAAAGAGCAAAGACTATCAATTAACACCATTAATAGTCCATGGGGGAAAATATTTAAATTATAATTAGAAGAAAAAAGGATATCAAAGAAGAAGTAGCTTCAGTTCATTCACTACAATCATTTTCAAGCTTGTAGATAAATAATACTTTGCATGAGCAATTGAAACAAAGGAATATTCACTGTTTAAAAAAACATTCAAAATTCCCAAAGTCACTCTAATACTTTCTCAACATAAGGCTTACTGCTCAATTTCAAAATAAAACTTTTAAAAGTTTATTTTTCAGTTATTATTAGTATACTTGTGTTCACATACCTTCTCAATCATGAACTGTGTGATCAAACACAAGTCACTAAAACATCGTGAGTCTCAGTTTCCTCATCTGTAACACAAGCATGATAACACTTGTAATCCTTATCTATTTCATACCCTTGCTGTGCTTGGTAAACTTTAACTTACTATAAATGAAATTCAATTTGTTTGATTGGTTTACCATACCTATTTGAGTGATGTACATGTTGTAATATTTTCTGCTATGTATAGGCATATCTAGAATTGATCATATAAGAAGGTTGTGGTAATTCGTTGGTTATCAGACCCTTGATCAGAAATGTAGTACCCGACATTCCTGCCTTCTCTGCAGATGTAGGAACTATGGGTATAGAACACAGAGAGAAAGAGAGACAGACAGACAGAGACAGAGAGAATATTTCTTTGTTAGAAAGACAAATAGTGAAACAATACTAGCCAGTCAGCATTGAGACAAGAACTTTTTGAGTGTTTATTATCATCTATAAATGATATCCTCTTTTATAAGTGTGCTTTGCTACTTACTCTCTTCATTACCACTCTTGCCTTAAAAGGTTACAAATCACTATAAGCTCAAAGATTGCTTTATCCTGCTTCATGATTTTTGTATGATGTACTGAATGCTTCATCCCAGACACAGAAACTGGTCATTGATTCCACTTTTCCTGTGTACTACCTTGTGAGGGGATCTTATAAACTGCGCAGTAATATGATACTTGCACATCTCTGTCACCAGGCTGATGAGAGAAAAACACTTTGTAAAATCTTAAAGTTAAATGTTAGCCTCATTAGTCTCTTTTACAATTTGCTTCTTGAGAAAGCATTTGTTGAACTCATACTATATAAGCAAGTGGGGTCGTAAGATATAGAAAGTAGTCATGATTTCAAGGATATCATAAGCTAGAGTCGTGAAATAGCTCTAGATGGCAAAAGTGAGCAGTTAGTATCTACATTTTTCCCAAAGGGTATTTTTGATTTATAGGTCCAAGTACTAAATAAAACTCTCAATAACTTATATCAGTGATTCCTCACATGTAAGCTTTAGCCAGCATTTTTCATGAACCAGGGTCCTTCAATTAATCCAACCAATGGATGCCACTTTCTGGGTTTTAGGAAGACAGAGAAATTAAAGACTATTCAAGTGAAATTACCCATATGCCTCACTTAGTTTGAGTTATTAACTCTTGAAGTAGAGAATTGTAATCATTTGCTGTTCTATAAAAAATAATTTTAAAAATTAGACATGGCAGCTTATTTAAGTATGATAAATGCACATGTCTGAGTGGAATACTATAGAATACCATGTCTTGACTGCTCTAGTTAGCTATCAGCCACAACAGCACTAATCCGAATTTTTACTTGTTTCAGGATAGCTCAAATGTCAGATTGTGGAAAATGGAGGGTAATATGATCCCTTTTAAGTAAAAATGATATAATTTACCAATGCTATGCTAGGAATCATACACACACACATTTATATATATATGAATGTGTGTGTGTTTGTGTATATACATATATATAAATGCATGTATATATAGTTATATATAATATATGAACATATATGTATGCCAGTATTTCATAGAATAGCATTTGTAATTGCTCAGTAAATGTTTCTTGAATTATATACGTGCTACCATTAAGTAACTGGATTAAGGCCCATAAATAGATGTTGGCTATTAGAAAATTAATAAATTATGATTTAATGTTAAAGGACTAGGTAAATACTTAATAGACACAAGGGTCTGGACAAAGGAGGAAGATCTCAAGCCTTGATGGGTTTAATTCAGAATTAGGAACCTGTTATAAGGAACCACCATTTAAATCAATGGTGTTCTTTCTATTTTCTTTTATAATGTGACAAGAGCTTGATTACCCCATTTAGTGTTTAAAGATTTACAAAGTACTTTACAAACAACCTTATAAGATAAGTGATATTTTTATATCTGTTTTACAACATTTTTACAACATTTAGGTTGAAAATGGTTAAGTGACTTGCCCAGGGTCACATGGCTAATAATTGTTCTAGGCAGTCTCTGAACTCAGATCTTCCTCACTCCTAATACAGTACTCTTTGCAAATACCATCCACAGTGGAAATCTCTCCATTGAGGAATACCCAGCTAGGACATTATAATTCAGATATACTTTCAGTATTCAAACCTATCATCTCTCACTTAGATACAGTAAAGGCTTTAGTAAACCAAGGAGATATCAATTCAGAGGAATATATTATTTTATTGACAAAAGTAGCATAAACATAAATCCAAGGAATTTGCTAGTAGCTGTTACCTATTCATAGGGCTTTTAAATCATAGCATAAACTTCAATTCTGAACAAAAATCAGTAATTCCTATGTGCCACTCTGATAAAAAATCATCTGTACTCTGCTTGAAAATTTCTAGAAGAAAGGCTTTCTCGTTCTTCCTCGAGCATTTCATTATACTTTTAGGCGTCTCTTTTTATTTGTTAGCTTTTCTTCATATTGAATGGAAATTTCCTTTTTTGGGCCTGTCCCCCACTAGTCCTACTTCTGCTCTCTAAGGCTATGACAGGCCTATTTATGTTATAAGACCACTATCATGTCTCATTAATTCTTATCCTTTTTCAGTTTAAATATGCCTCATTCATTCAATCAACCTTTATGTTGCATAATTTTGAAACCTTTCACCATCTATTTAATCACCTCATGAATGTCTTTCTTAAAATATGATGCCTGCCCAGAAGTGAAAATGACACTCCAACAGTGCTTGACAGAAAAGTGATGGAAATATCAACTCCTTCACTTTCTACATTGTGTTTATGTTAATTGTGATTATGTTAGCATTTTTTGGCTGCCAATATCATGCCATTGGCTCATGAGGAGCTTACTACTGTGAAACAGTGTCTTAGAAGACCACTAACACTGCGCATTATTAGGATTAGTTCTAAGCTTATATAGAAATATGTAGAATATATCTAAGATGTATTTCTACATTTTAGAAGGTCTTACAATTTAAATTTGACAGTTTCTTCCTAGTGAAGAATAGAATTCATCTACGACTCTTCAAACCCTCTCACTCTCTGTGCTGAAAAAGTTTTTGAGTCTTCCAGTCTTCTATTTGCCACATTTCTTGCATCTATCTCTTTTCTCCACTCACATGACCACCAATCTAATATAGACTCATATCACTTCTAATCTAGACTATTGCAATAGCCACTAATATTTTCTCCTTTACTCCAATCTCTCCTCTCTCTAATTAATTTTATTTTTATCTTGTTTTTATACAAAATTTAACACTAAACAAAAACAAACATGTCAGCATACAAAGAAAAGCAAAAAAGGGCAATTGCAATGAAACTGTGGACTTCTGTTGTGTAGTTTGTTTGTTAAAAGGCATACATCAAATTTAGTATGGTAGTATGTAAAATCAGTTTTGGGGAGAAAAGAAAATGTTATGTGTCATTCTGCATTCCTGGTCCAAAATCTTTCTACCAGCAGAGCTGGTGACTATTGGTGACTTCCTTTATCTTTGACTGACATGCTTAGTACTGGTAACAGTGATTTAATCAGTGAATATGAACATTGTTTATGCTAACCCATTTAAAATGAATATTCCCAACAAATTGACTATTTCACTCCTCTGCTTAAGAAATTCCAGTGATTTCCTATTGCCTCTAGGTTAAAGTATCTAACTTTTATTAGTCACTTAACACCCTTTATAATCTTGGTTCTGGAGCCTGTAACAGTAATTAGTTTAGCATATACTCAGCCCTTAGTAAGGTAGGGCTAAGTACCTCTTGAAAGAAACAGAAGGTGTGAATTCTGTCTCCTATTGCTGACATAACAGGAAGGGGTTGGCTGAGACAGGAAACCATTGTGTGTGTATGAATAAGAAGAGTTCCAGAGATGGAGAGACAGAATGAAGAATTTGCCTCCTGGTGGCTTCTGGTGGAAGGAGCAGAATTTTCACAGAATCTGGAAGCTGGACTTCTGGATTGAGAATTGAGTTGGAGTTTTCTATGAGACCAGAATCTGGTGAAGGCTGAAGTTGCCTGGAAAGCCAAATTGGCTGCTGCCACCTGGAAGGCGAAGATTTCTTCTGGGTCCTAGGGGCAGCTGAACTGTTGGAAGACTGAAGAAGCATGAACAGGATAAGATTTTGTTTGTTTGTGGCTTGGCTGATCCTTGAGTTCCCTGCAACAGAAGTGGTAAAGGTCTTGAGATGTGCTGGACCCTGTGAAGTTAAATGTGTACCAGGAACTGCCTGAAGGAGTGGACAAGGAGTTGGAGCTGTCTGCTTCTGAATCCAGGTGACTGGTAGATTCAGGTAGGAGCTGGGACCATGGAAGGGGATCCAGGGAATCTGAGAGACCACTGGAGTCAAGATGAAGAAAAGGCCGCTCCTCAGATATAGAATGCCTGATGAAATTGAATTTTACTAGGCACCAAGGGGTGGAGGGTTTGTGTAATTTTCTAATGACTGTATTTAGTTATTAATGATACTTAGTGACTCATTGCTAGATAAGTGACTGATTAAGTTCATCTATCATTGCCCCATGAGTAGAAGACTGATTATTATATTTTGAGATGCCTGAATGACTGAGGGAGGAGGCAAACCTCCTTAGGAAAACCAGATGATTATTCTTTTGTTCTTTATTCTTAATATTGTGGACACTTTAGTGAAAACCATGTAGCCATTTTAAATGTTAAGCTGTTGTGAACACTATATTGTGATTTTCTGTGGTAATGTTGTGAATATTATATTGTGATTTGTTGTGAATGTTTGCCTTGATTTGTGATAGAATAAATGGAGTGTTCACTATACTCTGTAATCTGAACCTTAAAGCTATTCACAGAAGCATTATTTTGGGAATCTGCTAGTGCATGGTGTTACAGAGCCTTTTTTATGGCGTATTATACATGATTCTTCTTTATGCACTCTAAGCGCAAATTGGACTATTTGTTGTTTTCTGTGTATTCTATTCTGTCCCCTACCTTTGTGCCTTTTCTCATCTTGTCTCTATGTCATGAATGCATTTCCCTTTTACCATCATCTTTTAAACTGCCCTTTCCACCTCCCCTGTTTTTAACAGTTAATTCCAACACTATGGACTACACAGAGACATTCTTAATTCAGCTTTGTATTTATTTTGTATATTGTCATATTTACTTATCTATATACATGTTATTTTTTCATTCCCAATAGAATGTTAGTTCTCTAAAGACAATGACAGTTTTATTTTTGTTTTATAACCTCTGCTACCTAGAAGTATACTTGCCACAGAGTAGGATTTTAATGAATGAATATTGACTCAGTCATCAGAAATATCAAATCTCTTTCCCAAGTTCATTAGCAATAACTCATCTAGATCTTTATCACACAGACTATTGTAAAGGCATTCTTTGTCTTGTATTTGGGGAATTGATTTTTTAAACCTAAGTGTAGGGTTTTACATTTATCTCTACCAAAATTCATTCTTTAATTCAGCTTATCATTCTAGCTCATTCACTGCAACATTTAGTCATTTTTCTAGCATAGGGCAATATGAATGAGTGAACAGGACATTTCAGTGGGAGCCACTAGGTCTGGGTCTTATTAGTGTTTCAGTGTGGATATGTCTACATAAAGTACTTGAGTGAAAACTGAAACATTCAGTCAATTCCAACAAGCTGTGGGTGTCTTAATTACCTCATAGAATTGACTGATCAATTTCAGTTTCTTCTTCCAACAGGTCCCAGTTGACTGAATCAAATGAATTTTTCTCTGAGACCAAATGATTTCTGGCTTGTTAAGACAGCCAAGCTGCTTCAGTTAAATTTCTCATGCCATATCTCCCATGGAGATAAATCTTTGAAAAACAATGGATGATAACAACAACAATAATAATGAATTAGTAATAACACAACAATTATGATCAAAACACCAAAGATGCAGACATCAAATCAAGCATCTCTTCAAGTCAGTTTGGCTATATCTTTTTGAGACAGGGATACATTGTTAGAATTTGGTACTAATCAAAATTAATGTTCCCTTTTTGACTCAGTCATTCAACTGCTTTTGGTAAAAGAAAATTGACGCTCACCCAAATAATTCCCTTCTGTACAAGCACTATATATTAGAATCCCTACCAATTATCATCCTTCAGAGCTAGCAACTTGGTAGAAAATTGTCAACTCACACAAAAGGAAGATAAGTGGATATGAAGAAATAATGCAAATTTAATAAATAAGTGGATGGATTACTCTGAGATTCTGATTAAAACTAAGTTCTTGTTTTGTTTTTCTCAAGTGTGTGTGTGTGTGTGTGTGTGTGCGTGCGCACACGCATGTGTGTGTGTGTGTGTGTGTGTGTGTGTGTGTGTGTGTTTCTGGATAGTCATTAGATTTTTTATTTCTGGGCAGTTGTTAAATTTATCAGCCAAAGAAAAGAGGTGGATATTTTAATGCCAGCATTCATCAGGGCTCCTGTCGAGTTCAGTTTGGTTAGCTGCCTAATTCACTCTGGGGAGCTGTCTATATATATAATCAATCATTCATCCATCTATGTATTTCTTGGGTGGCTGTCATGACAGCACCTAAGGAATGAGACAGAAGGACTTGTCTAGAAAATGAAACGGGGATAAATCCTCCCTTTTCCTTTGTAGACAAAGGTTTCACTGTTGATGGGTTTGGAAAATAAAAGGATTATGAAATTTCTCATGCGTGATTCTGTATCACAGGGGAATTATAAGGTTTAATTTCTAGGAGCTTCTCTTGAAATATCTGACTTAGGAGTGGCCTTGAGAGTGGGCAATATATAAAGCTACTCAATATTCTGTGAGTTGAAGTGAAGCAAAGATTTAAATTCATCTCCCCTAATAGTTTACCCAACCTCTCAGACTATATAGTGCATATAACCAAATTGTATTTATGACTGATCAATCTGCATTAGTGGAGGGTAGTTCCACATGAATGTGAAAATAATAGACACATACACCTTGGGGTGAAAGATAAAATAACTGATTTGCCACAGTGCCAAATATTTCTATCTTTAGAGGTGTTTGTTAAAAGTCTTCCTAAGGAACCATGCATTTAGCGATTTGCATATAGGTAGAATAATTAGCTTACTATCATACTTTCATCTTATTTAGTTTCACCCTCAGTTGTTATATTGCATAACATATAATTTATTGGAGTAAAGGGACCAAATTATTTTCACTTTGTATATTTCCAAGCACCTATACAATTTTCCTGAATACAGTAGGAACTCAATAAATTTTGAATTGATTGTATTCTATTGTATTGTATAAAAGTATAATGTTCCCC
Source organism: Pseudocheirus occidentalis (assembly GCA_028646575.1). Classification (NCBI taxonomy): domain Eukaryota; kingdom Metazoa; phylum Chordata; class Mammalia; order Diprotodontia; family Pseudocheiridae; genus Pseudocheirus; species Pseudocheirus occidentalis. The sequence continues at coordinate 221,728,331 of CM053596.1, read as the reverse complement.
AACCTTTGGCCACAGGACCCTTAGAGGAAAGTAAAATTATTGCAAGGAATCTTAGAATCTATGTGTACCAGTAAACTCTTTCAATGACACGCTATAATAAATTATTAAGCAACCTGTTGAAGAAAATGACACTACTAAGAATTGTTACTTTAAATGTTAAATGATTATAATTTACTCTAATGTATATATCTATATAATTGTTTAAGTATGATTACAAAGATTACAAATAATATTACTATAACTATTAACATATACATATAGTTTTAAGGTTTTCCAAGGATTTTTTAACATTATTTCTTTCTATATTCACAAGAGTTTTAGGGAATAGGTGCAATTATTATCTACATTTTGCAGATGAGGACAGTGAGGAAGACACAGTTTAAATAACTTGGCCAGGATCACTCAGTTAGTAGGTGTCTGACATGGGATTTGGGCTCAGTTCTTCCTGATTCCAGACCTAGCATTCTATTCACTGTATCACCTACCTGACTAGACTGAATTAATAATATTTCACTGTTATTTTTATTATTCTTCTTAAAACATAGATGCTGATTTGTTGAACAAAATACAAATCATTTGAAAGTATTGCTAAGCTCATAATTTTGTTTTGTTATGATATGGTATATTTTGTTATAGTTCATTTTCTCAATCAATTGATGCTACTAATCCAACCATTATCTTGTGCGATCTGTGTAATAGATCCATATACTTGAAAAAATGAAAATAATTATATTTGTAATATGAATATCATTGCACTAAATTGTATTTTATCAAATTTTATTGTGTAATATGCAGCATTATAACAATATTATAATAATAACAATGTAGTTAGAAGAAAGACCATTTCATTCGTGTCTCAATAGATGCTTGTTTGATTGCTGCATAATAGTTGATATTTATATATCACTTTCAAATTTGTAAACTGATTTAGGTATCTTTTGCCATTTGATCTTTATGTAGGCCCTATCAGTATTATTACTCCCATTTTACAGATGAGGAAATGATGTTCATAGAGGCTAAGTTATGGCTACAGAACTAGGAAGTATCCGAGGTGAGATTTAAGTACCTGTCTTCCTAAATTCAAGTTCAGCACACTATCAGGGCATTTTAGATGGAGCAGTAGAAATTGAAAACAGATAGCTTGCTATTCTAAGACCATTAGTCACTCTTGTGGGTTAAAGCATTTCAGCATTTCATTAAAATGCAAATATGACCCAAGAGGAGTCACACATTATTACAATCTATTCCATTAATGCCTAAATCATCTTGATTTCTTCTATCCTTCTCGCCTTCTCGTCTCTTTTAATTCAACTTAAATTCAAAAACATTTAAGACTCTTCTATGTGTAATACTAATTCCTGGAAAATATAGTAAGTTCAGATGAAACAGGATCCCTACCCTCATGAAGTTTATAAGTCTTTTAGAAATAATGGTGCAATTTGACAACTGAGGGTGAGTGAGGAGGAAAAGATAAGAACATAGTTTGGTACATGAGAGACTGGGTAAATAAAACAGTTGTCTTTCTAGCCACTTAGAATTCAAACTTTGGAATCAAATTTAACCTCATTTTGTCCTGTATGTCTTGTTAATCTTACTTATAAAAGATATTCTGCCATCACATACACTCACACACACACACATACACACACACACACACTCACTCACATACACACACACACACACACACACACACACACATATACACACACAGGCACATATAGTTCTCCATGCCTAGCTACTACTATTCAATCTCCCAAATCTGTTATGCTCTAAAAACTCTACCCTGGGGAAAGAATTCCTGGTTATTTGCTTTATCTAAGACTATTACAATGGATTGCAGCAGAGTGTCCTTCACAAGGTTACCAAATTTTAAAAGCAAATTTCTGATCACGTCAATTCCTTCCTCAAAAATCTACAATAGTACTGAAAATGGCCCCAGATCCACCAAGTAAAGTCCAAACACTTTACCATGGAGTTCAAGGGGCTCAATGCTTTGGCTCTAACCAACATTTATGTAACCATTTCCTAATTGCAGCCATCTTTAAGCACAAAGACTGTAGTCAAATTTAAATCATAGCAATTCTCTCAAACACACCCTGTGCTTTTCCAAATTTTATAAATCTTTCTTTGTAATGTTCCCTGCACCTGAAATTCCTTCTATCATAACATAGTTTTTGTACTTATTTTTTAATCATTTATTCTTCTTCCATCTCATCTTTCCCATCAAAAAAAGGAAAGAAAGAAGGGAAGGAAAGAAAAGAAGCAAAAAGAAAACCTTCCTAATAAATATGGAGAGCAAAGCAGAGGCAAATGAAGAAATTAAGACCAAAATGAGCAGAACCAAGAGAACATTGTATACAGAGACATCAATATTGTTTTAAGAACATCTTTGGACTTTTGGGTGCCAAGAAGGTACAGTGAGGATGGGACCCTATAAAACCCTCCCAAATTACTTGAAAACCATGTTCATTTAAGAGCAGGGAAAAAGCTTACCAGCACCGCAGGAAAGATTATGGTGGGAGGGTAGTAAGACTATAGAGCAACAGCAACCAGGCTCACTGCAGGGGCCCTAGAGAAAGGCTCCTAGCCTTGGCAGTCCATCAGCAAGGCATTACTCCAGTGACCCCACATGTAGCACCAGCCACCTTTACCTGATTACTGACCAGTAATAGGACCCTGCCTGGGCACTAGCCAAAAGGAAGACCCACCCTGCCTCTGAAGTCTTCCAGCAGTAAAACTCCATCTTTAGAGCCCGCCAAAAAAAAAAGCAAGTTGACTACAGAAAATCACTATAGTAACAGAGAGTGTAATACAGAGACCCAAATCCCAGGTCACTGCACACCACCTGATTTGTGGCCCACCACTGAGCCCCCTTTATAGTTTTTTCTTTGTCCCTTTTCTATATCCTGTCATAGCTTGAAACTGCTTAAGGCATGTCTAGGCATCATTGCTCAAGTCTGGGCCAAGTTGCTCAAGGCATGGTCCCCTGCCCCCTTCTTCCCTAATCAGCATTTTATATATCCTCTTTGAATTATTATAGTGTATAAGGTTCATTACAGTGCAAGGATCTTATCTCGAGACCACTCTGTCCTGTCCCGATGACCAAGCAGGGCCCCCCAACCTCTTTGCCCAAAACATGACCCTAGCCTGTTCTGGGGGAATTCCAGCCCCCTTCAGCCCCATGACCCTCCATCCTGCTCTGGAAAGCCCTGACTATGGCCCTCCACCCTGTGCCCTCCACCCTGTTCTAGGAGGGACCCCCATGACACAGGGATGTTACACCCTTGTACCCTTGCACCATATTCCCAAATTAGCCCTGAGCTATAAGATCTGACCAATGGCTGGTTTTTGCTTCTGTATGTCATGCTTCTGCTAGCTCCCCTCTCTGATTGTGGTTTTGTGATTTTTGCCTATGTAATCAAGTCTGTAAATGCCAAAGATCATTACTCATTTGAGTGAATACACTCAGGTAGTCTCGACCTTAACTGAAAAATCCACACCTAAATTTATCTTGAACCCAGGTCTTGGCTTGCTCTTATTCACTGCACAACAAGAGGATCAAGGCACAAACATAGAAGAGCACAGCAGTGTCAAAATGGCTATACAATGGTACCTTGACATGCAAGTACACCAACTTACAAGATTTCCAAGATACAAGTTGTCACTCCATAGATTTTTGCTTTAAATTGCAAGCCATAATTTGAAGTACTAGCCCCCCATTGCAAGCCAGAATTTGAGTGCTAGTCCCTTCTAGTTGGTACAGCAAAGCCACAACCAAACGCACACCCAGCATCCCACACCTCACTTGTTTGGTCCACGTGTTTACCTCACCAGTGAAGAATATTAAGTTAAGCAAAAGTAAAAAAGATATTGTAGCAATTAAGTTCAGGGATCAAGTGTAGCATTAAAAGTGTAGAGACTAGATGAATGCAAGTGACCAAAAGAGCAAGAAACAAAACTCCTCTAACCTCCTCCATCTTTCTCCTCCACCCTCTACCTCTGCCAGTATCTTCTGTTAGCTCAAGTCATCTGATATCCAAGGCAAATATAAACTTCATAAAACCAGTTAATTTCTTTACATTCTTTTTTTATGTTTTATACAATATTTGTTATTTATAAATAATTTTTCTTATTTAAAAATATGTAACAAAAATACTGGGGTGGTGTTTTGGTGGCTGAAATGGATTAATGGCATTTCAATTCATTTCAATGGGGAAAATTAATCTGATATATTAGCAAATTGAGTTATAAGCTCAGTGACAGAACAAATTAAACTCCTAAGTTAAGGTACCACTGTATACGAAGCTTTAAAGAAAAAAATTAATTTTATCTCAGGCCCCAAAAGAACTAGAAGAATTTTAAAAGGATTTAATAAACAAATTAGCAAAAAAAAGAAAACAGAAGAAAAAGTGGGAAAATAAACGAGAGTGGTACAGGAGAATCATGAAAAAAGTCAAAAGTATGAAAAAAAAAGAAATACAAAAAATCATCAAGAAAATAACTCCCTAAAAAAATAGCAGTGGGGATGGCTAGGTGGTTGAGTGGACACAGCACCAGCCCTAGAGTCAAGAGCACCTCGGTTCAAATCTGGACTCAGATACTTACCACTAGCTGTGTGACCTTAGGCAAGTCACTCAATCCCAGTTGCCTTCCAAAAAGGAATAAAATAGCATTGGCCAAATGGATTAGGAAGTAAAACAACTTACCTAAGAAAATAATTCTTTAAAAATTGGAATTGAGCAAGTGGAAGTCAATGACTCCATGACACATCAATATTTAATACAAACAAAATAAAAAAGTAAAAAAAAAGAATTAAGTATGAAATTTCTCATTTGAAAACAACTGATCTAGAATCAGGAGAGATAATTTGAGAATAATCGAGCTACCTGAAATCCATGATGAAAACTAAAAGTCTAGACCACATCTTTCAAGAAATTATCAAAGCAAAACTACACTAAAATTCTGAAGCCAGAAGGCAAAATCGAAATTGAAAGAATTCACTGATCACTGCCTGAAAGAGATTCCAAAATGAAAATCCCAGGAATGTCATAGTCAAATTCTAGAGCTCACAGATCAAAGAGAAAGTACTGCAAGGGGCCAAAAAAAGATAATTCAGATATCATGGAACTATAATCAAGATTATACAGGATTTGAAAGCTTCCACATTAAACAACCAGAGGGGTTGGAATATGATATATCAAAATGCAAAGGAGTTAGGACTACAACCAAGAATCACCTAACCAATGGAACTGAATCTTTCATAAGAAAAAAATACATAGATATTTAATGAGAGAATTTTCAAGCCTTCCTAAATAAGAGACCAGAGATGAAAAAAAAACTGACCTCCAAAAACAAGATTTAAGGGAAACAAAAAAAGATAAAAAAGAAATTAAAATGGACAATATAAGAGCTTCAATAAGGTTAAACTCTTAATTTTTTTATATGGCAAAATAATATTTGTAACTCTTTAAAAATTTACTATAACAGCAATTAGAAGGAGCATATGGGAACAAGGGTGTAAATATGAGATGACTTTGGTGAGATGATGTAGCACCAATGCAGTATTTACAGCACCCACAATCATGATAAATATGGTAACTATAAGTATCACATGACATTTGAATGCAAAATATGCCAAACTCTCCAGAAAGAGGATGAAGCTGAAGGATTTATTTAAACACCACAAAACCGAATCCCCAAACGAGTAAGCTGATTCCGTCATAGTACTCAAGATACTCAGAAGACGTAATAATGCTGAGAGGCATGCCATCCTTTAGCCTTCCCACAAACCAATACATGATCAATATTTACTCACAAAACTGTCTCCTTGCCTAAGCTGTCTGTCCTAAGCTTCTGTCCCCAACTATCTCCAACTATCTCTAACTGTCTCCAACCATCAGGCTCACTTTCTACCAGCTTCTTTGTGGGCTCTGCTTCTCCTCAGCAAACTTCTTCCACCACAGGCTACATGTGACTACATTCAGCCTATCAGGGGACAGAATTTATCTTCACAGCAGGGAAGCTTCCTGTGGGCTCTAGGGTGCGGAGTTTACTTTCAAAGTAAGGAAACTTCAAATACCCCCCCCCCCCCAGATCTATTAAGAGGCAGGGACGATCTTCAAATTCCCATTCCTATTATATATTATAATATATAATATATATAATAAAATAAAAGGGAGATTGAACTGGGAAAAGAAGGAAGAGGAAGACAGAATGGAATAAATCATCCCACATAAAAGAGGCATGAGAAAATTATTGAAGGAGAAAGTGGAGGAGAGTGATGGGCAAAGCTTAAACATTAATAACATCAGAGTTTCCTCAAAGAGGGAATAACATACATATAACTCAGCTGGATACAGACATCTATATTACCCTATAAAGAAGTAAAAAGGAACAGGGTTAATGGTGGAGGGGCACTGATAAAAACAAGAGTGGACTGGGGAAGGCAGAAATTGGAAGGAAAACAATTGTGAAGAGGAAAAGGGTTGTGGAGAGAGAGAGAGAGATAGACGGAGAGAGAGACAAAGACAGAGAGAGAATCACAGAAAGAAATACACAGTTATCATAAGTATAAATATGAATGAGATGAACTTACCATAAAAAAGAAGTGTATAACATAATGGATTAAAACACAGAATCCTTCACTATTTTGTTTACAAGACACATATTTGAAGCAAACATATACACAAATGGTAAAGTTATACTTCAGCTTAAGCAAAGAAAGCAGAGTAACAATCATCTCACAAAAATCAAAAACAAAAATATATCCAAGTAAAAAAGATAACAAAGAAAACCATATCTTGGTGAAAGGTATCATAGACAATGAAGATATAGCAATTCTAAACCTACATGCACAAAATGTAATAGTATCTATATTTTTGAAGGAGAAATTGAATGACTTGTAGGAGGAAACAGATGATAAAACTATACTAGTGGGAGACCTCAACTTTCCCCTCTCAGAATTAGATAAACCTAATCAAAAAATAGATAAGAAAGAAGTTAAAGTGGCGAATTAAATTCTGAAAAAATTAAATATGAGCTCTCTGGAGAAAATTGAATGGGAATAGAAAGGATTTTTTATCAGCAGTTCATGGCACTTGCACACACACACACACACACACATACACACACACAAATTGACCATTTATTAGGTCATAAAAATCTCACAATCAAATAAGAAAAGCAGAAATAATAAATGAATCATTTTCAGACCATAATATAATAAAAATTCCATGCAATAATAGGCAATGGAAAGGTAGATTGAAAATTAATCATAACTAAATAATCCTAAAAATTAGTGGATCAAAGAACAAATCATAGAAACAGTTAATTTTTAAAAAAATTATAACAAGAAAAAAAATCACAAACTTTTGGGATATAGACAAAGTGGTGTTTAGGGGAAATTTTATATCTCTAATTGCTTAAAACAATAAAATATAGAAAAAGCAGATCAATGAATTGGGCATGGAACTAAAGAAAAGAAACCTAGAAAAAGAACAAACTAAAAATCTCCAATTAAACACTAAAATGGAAATCGTGAAAATCCAAGGTGAGATTAATAAAATTAAAAGTGAGAAAACTATTGAACTAATAAATTATACCAGAAGCTGGTTTTATGAACAAAAATAACTAATTGGTTAATTTGATTAGAAAGAGAAAAGAAGAAAACCAAATTTCTAGAATCAAAAAAGAGAAAGTTAAATTCACCACCAATAAAAAGGAAATTAAGACAATTATTAGGAGTTATTTGGCCCAATTATATGCCAATTAATTTGGTGATATAAATTGGATGAATATCTATAAAAAGATAAGCTACCTAGATTAACAGAAAAAGAAGTAAAATACTTAAATAACATCTTGGAAAAAGAAATTGAGTAAGTTGTCAGTGAACTTTCTAATAAAAAATCACCATGGACAAATGAATTCCCAAGTAAATTCTAGAAGTTTCATTGCCACATCTAGGTCGAGGGTGGGGTGTTCTAGAGGGAGAGAAGGAAAAAAGGGGGAAAAAAGGATATTTAGATGATAATATTGATATATGCTTTAAAGGAACAGCAAGTTGTACATAGCAGATTCACAGTTTCATATGCAATCTTTTTCATTATTATGGAAATGCTTGTTTTATTCAATAAATTAGAGTTTAAAAAAATAAAATGTGCCTCATTCTCTGCCATGAATCCAACAGATAGTATGCTTCATTTTCAGTCCTCTAGATTCACTTAAATTCAATCGAATTAAATTCAAAAACATGTATTAAGTACCTCTTATGTACCAAGCAGGGCACCTGGGTGGTACAATGACTAGAGCACCAGGCTTGAAGTCCAGAAGACTCATCTTCATGAGTTCAAATCTAGCCCCAGACACTTACTAGTTGTGTGACCCTTGGCAAGTTACTTAACCCTGTGTGCCTCAGTTTCTCAATTGTAAAATAAGTTACAGAAGGAAATGGCAAGCCACTCTAATATCTTTGAAAAAAAAAACTCCAAAATAGAGAGTTGGACACAACTAAAAACAACTGAACGAATGTACCAAACACTGTACTAAGCACTGGAGATACTAATAAGAAAAAGAAAGACAGCCCCTTCCTTCAAGGAATCAAGGAGCTTACCATTTAATGGAGGCTTAGGAAGAAAGCAAAAAAGAAGCTGAGAAGGAAGGAGGCAGAGGGAATTACCTTTGTACTTATGTAGGGATATGAGGTTCCCTGTAATCAAAACCAAGAACTGCTGATGAAAATTAGGAAGTTATCTAGAAAGTTCTATTCTCAGTCCACTCTAATGGAAGGCTTTTGGAGGAGTTTATTGCTCCATTCTCCAGACATCTAATCAGAGAGGGAAAACAACAGGGAGTCAAGATGGTTGCTGTTATTCAGTCAGTTCAATCCTGTCTGACTTGGCGTTGGAGTCAGGATGCCTCATCTTTCTGAATTCATATTCAGCCTCAGACACCTAACCCTGTTTGCCTCAGTCTCCTCATCTATAAAATAGAGCTGGAGAAGGGGGTGGGAAAGGCTTAACTTCCTGACTTTAGGCCTGGAACTGTATCCACTGTGCCACATAGCTGCTGGTGGAGAAAGTATTAAGTATCAAAAACTGGATCAATCACAGCAAGTATGATGAGATTTCAAGTGCTCAGCTTACGCAAGGTGGCCCTCAAATATGAAAATTGTCATAAAGACCATTGCACACCTTAAAGGTCTATATGACTGTCAGTTATCATCACTATCATTATTGTTGTTAAAATTAGCCTGAAATCACCAAGCCTCTACTCATTTCCTGACTCAAGCCATATGAGATTAACCCTCGTATTTCAAGTGTATATAGACAATTCCTCTGCCTATCAAGATAAAGGAAATAAATTGTCTTTTGACAATTATGAGGGGAGAGGAATGTCTGTTTCTTGGTCATTTCTGGCAAGATTGCTGCCAGAGTCCTCCTTAACAGATTGATCTTTAACCTAGAAAACTGTCATCTACCTAAGAGTCAGTGTGGCTTCAGAAAGGGGCAAGGAACCATTGATATTGCGTTTGCTGCCCAACCACTCCAGGATAAAGACCAAGAATAGAACAGAGGTGTGTACACAACATTCATCAACAAGACCAAGGCCTTTTGATAATCAAAGTCAGTCATTAGGGCTTGTGGAAAATTATGAGAAAATTGTGTTGCCTAGAGAAGTTGATCAGTATTGTATGTCATGATGGCAAGCTTTTCTGAGTTCTGGAAAATGGATGATTCTCTTGTGCTTTAGCAGTCACCAACCTACACTTTTTAGAATGATAACTTCAGAAATGTCAGAAACCTTCAATAAGGCTGAAAATGGCATCAAGGTCAGCTACTGCGTGAAAGCTTAACTAACTTTAAAATGCTACAAGGCAAGATTAAAGTGGAGGGAAAGTTAGTGCATTTTTTGTTTGTTTTTCATGTTTTTTGTTCCCAGATGTTTGTGTACTTCATGCAGCCTCTGAAACTGAGAGGCAGCAAAGTATGGATTGTTTTCCTGCTGCTTATGCTAATTTTTATCCAACAATTAATACGAAGAAAACACTGTTTCTCTACCAGTCAGCAACACACCATCCGTTTGTAGAACCATTAGTTACAGCAATGGAAAAATCTTAACTACTTTGGATAAGTTCACTTAACTTGGCAGTATACTTTCCAGGGATGTACACAAAAATGAGGAGGTTTACACTTGCATTTCCAGAGCTAGCTCAGTATTTGGGAGGCTAGAAAGGAAAGTGTGTGAGAAAAGAAATATTAGGCTATCTACTAAACTGAAGGTCTACAGAGCCATTGTGCTGACCTCATTGTTGTATACCTATGAAACTTAGTCTACCAGAACCACAGAGAAAAATGAATGGCTTCCATTTCAATTATCTTAGGAAGATTCTGAAGATTACTTGGCAAAATAAGGTACTAGTCACTGAAATCATTTCTCAAGCTAAACTAACAGGCATTTAAACTCCAATGGACTAGTCACATTGTTTGAATAACCAGCATATGCTTGCGTAAAATAGTATTTTACAGAGAAATCACTCAAGGCTGGCACTCACATGATAGTCAGAAGAAATGATACAAGAACACTTTCAAGTCTCTCTGAAGAACTCTGAAATCAGTTGTAAGATAAGTGGGAGACACTAGCAAAGGACCATCATGAATAGTGTGCTTGCATCAAAGAAGGCACTGTGCTCTATGAGTTAAGCAGAATTGCCGTAGCAGAAAAGAAATGTTATATGTGCAAATTTAAAGACCTCCACTACAAAAGTTCATATGTGGAGGGGATGGTGTCAAGATGGTGGCATAAAAGCAGGAACTTCCTTTAACTCCCACTCAAACCAGCTTCAATACATGCAAAAAAATGACTCTAAACAAATTTCAGTGCTACAGAACCCACCAAGTGACAAAGAGAAAGAAATCATCTGTTGAAGGCAGCCTGGCAGGCTCATAGGAAGGGTCTATCACACCAGACTGGGAGTGGAGTGCAGTTTCACGTGGGCCACAGTGGCAAGTATTTGTGTCACAGACCAGCCTGAGCAGCCTTCAGGGGAATCAATCATTGGCATTTTCCAGGCTTCACAACCCATAAACACCAAAGAGAAAATAAAAGGTTGTTGGGGGAAACTCTATTTATCATGGGTGAAAGAAGAGTACAGTTAGACCCCTGCCCTTGGGCCACAGAGGTGGCAACAGTAGCTGTAGCTGCTGCAAAGTTGGCTGCTTCCTGAGCAGATCATGGGGGGACCAAAAGACTATCCAGAGGGTAATTGTAGGATGCTCTTTTCTAGTGCTGATGCAGGATTCTCTTCCTTTGCCCTGTTTGGATCTGGATTACGGTCTTGGGTGTCTGGCCTTGGGATGAGGAGTGCTGACATGGAAGAGCTTGTTAAAGCTGTGGATATGCAGTCCACCTCACCTGTGAGGTGCCTAGAAGAAGCTCTGATAGCAGCTTCACAAAACAGAAACTTGGGACAGAGTACTCTCCACTCTGGAAGCAGAGTTCTACTTTGACAAAGTGGTCAAAAGTCAGGTAATTGGCTGGCAAGATAAGCAAGCAGAGGAAGCACAGACTATATAATCTTTTTGGAGGGGACAAAGATGATCAAAACATAGAACCAGAAAAAGACAAGGTTAAAACTCCTGTATCAAAAGCTTCCAAGAAAAAAATGTGAATTGGTCAGAGGCTGTGGAGGAGCTCAAATAAGATTTTGAAAATCAAATAAGAGAAGTGGAGGAAAAATTGGGAAGAGAAATGAAAATGATGCAAGAAAATCATGAAAAACAAGTCAACAGTCTGCTACAGGAGATCCAAAAAGATACTGAAGAAAATTATACCTTAAAAAAATAGACTAACTCAAATGGCAAAAGAGGTCCAAAAAGCCAATGAAGAGAAGAATGCCTTAAAAAGCTGAATTTGCCAGATGGAAAAGGAAGTTTAAAAGCTCACCAAAGTAAATAATTCCATCAAAATTATAAGAGAGCAAATAGAAGCTAATGACTTTATGAGAAAGTAAGATGCTATAAAACAGATTACAAAAAATGAAAAAATAGAAGGCAATGTAAAATTTCTCATTGAAAAAAATCATTGAACTGAAAAAAAGATCCATGAAAGATAGCTTAAAAATTATTGGACTACCTGAAAGCCATGAGCAAAAATAAAAAAAAGAGCCTAGACATTATCTTTCAAGAAATCTTCAAAGAAAACTGCCTTGATATTCTAGAACAAAAGAGTAAAATAGAAATGGAAAGAATTCACTGATTACCTCTTGAAAAAGAAGCCCAAAAGAAAACTCCTAGGAATGTTATAGCCAAATTCCAGAGCTCCCAGGTCAAGGAGAAAATAATACAAGCAGTCAGGAAGAAACAATTTGAGTATTGTGGAAATACAATCAGGATAACCCAGGATCTAGCAGCTTCTACATTAAGGGATTGAAGGGGTTGGAATATGATATTCCAGAAG
>CM053596.1:221694026-221715378 GCA_028646575.1 Pseudocheirus occidentalis | reverse complement strand
AGATTCCATAAATGTTCTGCTTTGTGTGATTTATGATCCTGCCCCCACCCCACATTTCTATTCAAATTAGAAAAATATTACTAGTGGTAATAGTTTTATACTAGAGGGAAAATATTTATCACCTTTGTTATACAGACAAGCATGGCACAGTGGAAAGAAATGAAGTCAAAAGTTTTGGATTCAAATCCTGCTTCTGATGCTTTCTCCCTATATGTCCTTGGGTAAGTTATTTTCCCTTTTTGAGCCACAATTTCTTCATTTCTAAAATAATGATGACTGAATGAGGTATTCTCTGATGTCTTTTCTAGTTTTAGATGTATTATTGTTGAAATGGTGTTAAGAACAGTTGTTGCACCAACCCTATAACTTTTTTTTAATCCTTCTGTGGGATGAATAAGAGCAAAATGAGCAGGTCTAGACTTTCAATTGAATTGGAATTTAATGGATACATGAAAAAAGTAAGACAAGACCTTGAACTCCTAAGAGTCTTCATTACTGAGCTGAACATTAGGCTATATTTGCTGATTTCAAACTGATTGCCCAAGTCTTAAATAGATTTTCTTGTTAGGTATAAACCACTGCGATAGAAAACAACTTCATTGTGGTTGTGGACAAAACAGGGCCATAAAGATCCTTGAGATCATTGAATCTCTAGAAATTCTTCTCCTTAGGCATGTGGCATTAAAGACTGAACTCAAAATTTTAAAATTTGATGTGTTGTCTAAGGCACTTGTGAAAAAAGAAAGAGATGATAGTTTTACAAACTTCGTCACAAGCAGAAATTTAACAAAAAGAAAAATAAAAGGTTTCGACAACCTGAAACCCTGTTTTAAATAGAGGAAAACATCTTTAAGATTTCTTTTTTTGACTACAATTTCATACAACATCTCCATTAGGCTCTTTAAAGAGGGAAAATGAAGACAACGGAATCATGTTACATTCTCATTAGTTACCATGATTTATATGGGGCAGAAATATTGATTTGTCATCTTCCTTCAAAGGGTGCCAAGGCAAGAGGTTTAATAGGGATACACTGAAAATAAGTTAAAGAGTTCATGAGGAAAAATATGTAATAAGACAAGGCATTTATGACTAAAGATATAAGACAAATAGTATTACACTAGTATTGGCTCAAATTTATAGTAGTTGAGATGAGGCAATTTTCCCCCCACCTCCTTTAGCCATTGGTCAGGAAAACATTTTTGGACACTCTTTCCTTTATTTTACATACCTGAAGATTGAGATCAGCAGCATATAATTAATAAACATCCACAGGCATGCAAGAAGTCCCTTTAAAAGTCCCGATATAAATCATACACAAATAAATACTACATGAATTCCTTGAGACCTGCTGGTGTTCATGTTGTTCGTTTTTCCCTCTGTCCCAACACCCCTCTGGAATAAGGAGGTGGTGGTGGAAGAGGAGGAGGAGGAGGAAGAGGAGGAGGAGGAGGAGGAGGAGGAGGAGGAGGAGGAGGAAGAGATGAAGGAGAATTTAAATTCTTCGAAAACAGAGATTATTTTTTTCTTTGCCTTAGATTCATCAGGGCCTGTTATGCTACAGGTCACATAGTGGTTACAAAATTAATATTTGCTGAATAAATGAGTGAAGAATGAAATAAAATATGCTCATCTATTTTCCAAGAAAAAGCAGAGGCAGTGAAGGATAGTGGAACGAGTGCCTGGATTCAAATCTAGGCTTTGCCAATTATCACATATGTTAAGTTATCTCATCCTTCTCAGCCTCATTTCCCTTCTCTATAAAATGAATGAATTAGACTCATAGATTTCTAAGGGGACTCCAAATCTATGATCCTATGAGCTACTTCCTTTACCTGTGTTATAGCACAAAATCTATGGTCTTTTGAAACTGCTGACAAAATTGTTGGTTTCTTCCTCTCATCATCTCCCTCAAATGCTTCTCTTTGGTTTCTTTTATGGGGATAAACTAATGACATATGTCAGCAACTAACCATAGTCAGTCTTTATTCAAATGTGAAGGCTCTAACACAGTAGTTCTCAACCTTCCTAATGTCGTGATCCTTTAATACTTGTATGTGGGCATATCTGCATGTGGGTGGACCTGCCTGGAGACAGATAGAGGAGCGCTGTTCTGGTTCCTAAGACCACTGCAAATATGTGTTTTCCGATGGTCTTAGGTGACCCCTGTTAAAGGGCTGCTTGACCCAAAGGGGTCACGACCAACAGGTTGAGAACTGCTGCTCTAACACATCAGTGGCTGGTAATGCTTACTGGGGACTAGAACAAATTTAGGTGCATATACTGATATCAAATATCTATGAAAGTAAAGACAATACTTCTGCAATGAAGGTTCTGGTTAAACTATAGAAGAGGAACACCCATTAAACTCTTTATATAGAATTTTCTACAATGCAGGTGGGCATATGAATGATTATTCCTAAATTCTGTTTAGTTATATTTTGTGAAACGATATAAACATGGCCCTTGGTGTAATTATCTCACAGTTGCAATGCTCCAGCTATTTAACATGGTACTACTAATGATCCAAAGGCATTTATCCAACAATCACAAACATGTGGAGCCAGGTTCTTGGAAATGCTCTAAGTGTAAGCTGCAATGCTACACTCTTTTTGTGATCTATTAAAATTTGTCCTCAAGAAGAAATCTATTTCATAACAAAAGGATCCTTACACAAGTGGCTATATTAGCCAAATAGAAGCAGACCATGAAGTATTTTTAGAGTTTTCTATATGTAAATGGATATGAAACTCTTGTTCATTACAACATTCTGTAATTTTGATGGGTTAAAAGAAATTATTTCGAGGGGAATCACTTCTGTTTTGATATCCAGGCAAAGCATCTTTGGGTACAACCAAGAAAATCTTCTATGTTCTCAAAAATAACTAGCATTGCTCAGGGTTCAAATAATAGCACCACAGCTGTCTCCATGGCAATATGAGACTTATGATACAAGCAGGGGAATGGCATCAGCTGTACCACTTGGCTAGGTTCCTAATGCCACAGCTGACTTTTCATCAAATTTTGCTTACACACAGTGGTATCATGTACACATATTTGTTGATATTGTTCAGTTGTTTCAGTCGTTTCTGACTCTTTGCGACCCCATTTGGGGTTTTTCTTGCCAAAATACTGGAGTGGTTTGCCATTTCCTTCTTTGGCTTGTTTTACAGATGAGGAAACTGAAGCAAACAGGGGTAAGTGAGTTGACTAGGGTCACACAGCTAATAAGTGTCAGAGGCCAGATTTGAATTTAGGAAAATGAGTTGTCGTGACTCCAGGCCTGGCACTTTATCCACTTCACCTAGCTGCTCTTGAATGCTAATTTTCAGTGACCATCTTCTACCTGCGACCTAACTTCACAACAGAAAGTATTCAGATGACTTGTAAAAAATGCTTTATGGGCAGCTCATTGTCTCAATTAAAACAACAAAGATTCAGAGACCCAGATTTCTGTTCTAGAGTCATGGTCTTGGTCAAGTTACTCAATGTTTCTGATTTTCAGCTTTTAAAAAAATAACTGGGTGTTATAAGATTGGTAAGACCCCTCGTATCACTAGATTATATATTAAAACACTCAAGGGGAACAACTTTTTAGATAAAGTAAAAAAAATTGAAAGGACAATTAACATTAAATTCAAGGATTTTTAACATTAGTTGATGCCTAACCTCTGAATCGTTTTTTTTATAATAGCAAATTTTAAGAATTTTTTTTGTCTTTTTATGTTCTCATCATGGATTTGTTTATCTAAGTCCAGTATATAATGAAACTTTTAGTTTGTATGACACTTTATATCTTCTCAAATTGCTTTCATACCTGTTTTAAATCTAATGATAGCTTTTTGAAATAATAGGCTTGATAACATTTCTTCCATTTTACAATGAGAAAAATAAAGTATGGAAAAATTATATAATTTGCCCAGTCCTTGTATATAGCAAATTGGTTCCATACGTAGTCCTAAAAGTGTACTATCTAGTCTTATGTTTGATTTTTTCTTCACCAGAAAGTCCATGTGGCATAGAAAGTACAGTAGACTTGATATCAGAAGAACTGAGTTTTAATCCTGGCTCTAGAACTGATTAAGAATAAGATTTGAGGAAAGTCATTTAACCTCCAGAGTTCAGCTTCTTTCAGAGCTCTGAAAAAAAAGGATCAATTATAAGATATATGAGATGGATAGAGTGGAAAAGAAACTCAAATTTGGAATAAGTCAACCTGATTTCTAGTTCTAATCTAATCTTTATTATTTATGTTACATGTGACTTTGGGCAAGTCCCTTTAATCTTCTATCTTCCTCAGCCACGTTGATTATAAAATGAAAGTATTACATAAGATGCCCCCTAGCTACACTTCCAGTTCTAAATCCTATGATCTCTAAGGCTAATTATAGGTATAGGTTGTAATTAGATAAGATTGTCTTGTTCCTCTTACCTGTATTATGGTTCTATGTTTGTGAAATAGCTAGGTGGTACAGTGGACTGAACCTTGATCTTGGAGTCAGGATGTCCTGAGTTCAAATCTAGCTTCAGATATTTACTAGCTGTGTAACCCTGAAAAAGTCACTAAACCTCTATGTACCCTAGTTACTTCATCTGTAAAATGGGATCATAATAGTGCCTAATGTGGAGAGTTATTGTAAGTATACAATGAGATAATATTTTTAAAGTTTTTAACAGGGTGTTAGGCTCATAGTGGTGATAAATAAATGTTTTTTAATTTCTAAATTAATTTTAAAGTGGCTTTCAAAGGCATATTAATGAGATTAATAGTAACAAGACGAGCACACTATCTTGCACATAATAGGCTCGATAAATGCCCATGGAATTTCGTTGGATTGAACTGAGTTGAATTAAGTTGAAAAAAAAATAAAGACTAGAAGGACTAATCTGATTTTGAAAAGGTGTGTAAGGCTGCACAGCTCTGTGGTGGAGGACCTTAAGACCTTATCTAGATGCTTTTTGCTTATCAGTTGAACTGACAAACAAAGAAGGATCAAGTTCATTTTATATAGGTCTAGGGCAATAAGGAGAAGTTAGGGAGGAAGGATCCCCACTGTTCTCTAATAAATCAAGTTGTTTGGAATCTAACATAAAGTGAACTATAGCATAAACATCATAAATATCCACAAGGCTTTATTTGATTTTCAATTCATCAAGAGTCAACCAGTTGGGATGAATTTGTTCACCTGATTTAGTACATTGGTAATAACCATAAAAAATTAAAATTGCGTAACCCATTTGTGGTGTATGGGAAATCTCAAGGGTTTCCATGGTCATGGCAAATTCATAATGGAGGCTTAGTAAGGTTGTCCCTAGAATGCCAGGCTTTGAGTTAGGAAGACCTGAGTTCAAATTTGACCTCAAACACCTACTAGCTTTATAGCTCTGACTAGATCACTTATTCCTGTTAGTCTCAGTTTCTTCATCTGTAAAATGAACTGACAAAGGAAATGATGAACCATTCCAACATCTTTATCAAGCAAATCCCAAATGGGGTCATGGAGAGTTGAACATGATTGAAATGACTGAACAACAAAGTGGTGGATACAGCACTGGTTCTGGAGTAGAAAAGAACTGAGTTCAAATTTGACCTCAGGCACTTAACTTACTAGCTAGATAAACCTGGGCAAATCTGTTTGTCTCAATTTCATCACATGAAAAATGGGGATAATAAAATCACCTGCCTCACAGCTTCATTGTATAGATTAAATGAGATAATAATTGTAAAGTGCTTATACAATTCCATTTACATAATAAAGGCTAGATAAATTTTAGCTATTGTTATCATTGTTGCCAAAAAGACAGGACAAGAATTGCACAGGATGAGAGATCATTGGGAGTTTCAAGTCTGTAATGTTGGGGACAGTCGTCACATCTCAGTGTAATCACAAATCAATGGAAAAAGCAAATCTGTAATCCTAAAAGAGGGGAGGTTGTTCTACAACAAGCCATTCTAGTCTTATCTGACTCAAGTTTTCAGTTTTAGAGATCAAATCCTCAAACTAACTAGCCCCTGTGAGAAGTATTATGGTTTAATGATTCTGTAAGCCAGTGGTTCTCAACCTTCCTAATGCCTCACCCCTTTAATATAATTCCTCATGTTGTGGCAACCATGACCATAAAATTATTTTCATTGCTACTTCATAACTGTAATTTTGCTACTCTTATGAATTGTAATGTAAATATGTGATACGCAGGATGTAGTTTCATTGTTACAAATTGAACATAACCCAAAGGTTGAGAACCACTACAAATCTAAGCCAATCTGTAAACTAGGACATCTGGGTTCAAGTTCTGCCTTTAGCAGAATACTTTATAATTATCTTCGTGCCTTAGGAAATTCATCAAGACTATAGGTTGCAATGAAGGTGTCTAACTGTCTTGGTAGAGAAAGTTTCCTTGCCTATGAAAATTCTATACCAGGGAAAACAGCTTACTTCCTATTTTTGTCCCCTAACTATTCCAAAGCTTCTGATTATTATGAGGCAGGAATAAAAATAAACATTTCAAAAGTGTTAAGACTCTCAGCTAGGAATACACTAAAATAACATGCTAATTCTATTCAACAACATATGAAAATGAAGGCATGCTTTCTTATTTAGGGATATTTTCCTGAAAACTATTGTGATTGCTTTGTGGTTGGCACAATAATCCTTTGCAGAAAGCACAGCCTGTGAAGATAACATATGGACTTCTGTTGTGTTTTTGTTGTTTCATTTTGGATGGTTTTTTTGTTTTAGTTCCATCTTACATCTTTGGGGTTTTGATTTAAAAAAAATTTACATAAGAAACTTGTGATAGCTCTGCCTTGTTTTTTTTTTTTAATGAAAATGTTATTGATATCTGTTGTTTTTACTGAGATTGTGGCCAGACCTATGATTTACTTACTACAGGGGACTCTGAAATAAAGAAACATCTGCTACCAATATAGGTGACCATCTTCTCAGTAATTATTCTCTTTGGCAATATTCTAGGCCACTTAGGTTAAGTAACATATCAGTATTGCTCTGGGGTTTTTTTGGAGTTTTTCCAAATCTCTTGAGTTTCTTCAGATTTGACAGTCTTTTTGCGTCTTTTTGGCTTCTACCTTAGAGAAAGATGTAAACCTCCTTCAGGTTGTTGCAGAGGGGAAAAGAAGAGTCTGAGAAGAGATCTGACAGTCTGGAGACTGTCATGTCTCTGTACTACTTGCTACAGGAGACACTTCAGGGAATTTCCCTTTTAGGTGGAATCAGGTATTCTCCCTTCCTTGGTTGAGTAGAATCATCTTTCTCCAAAAGGGAGAAATCCTTCATTCTTTACTTTCAAGTTTATATTCTCATTCATATATCTCCTTGGAGGTAGAGCCATGATGGTAGAATAAAGGCTGGGGCTCTCCTAAGCCATGAACAGTATAGGCCATACTCCAGCAACAATCTAGCAGCAGGCCTTGGGGGCAAATGAATCAGTGGTGGAGGGGGTCAGATAACTGATCAGAAAAGGATTACAAAGGATGCTTTGGTTGCACTGTGTGCAGGAGTCTGGTACATTGCCCATCCCTTATTCTGGGTCACAGTCCCAGCGCAAGGAGGAGAGCTAGCAGAGCAGGGACCCATGTCACAGTTCCAGGGCAAAAAATAGTGCTTGTGGTCCCTTACAGATCACAGTATAGCCCAGGAAGACAGTGATCCCACCTCTTCTAAGATTATACTACCTTGCATAAATTGAAAACTTACAGACCCCCCAGAACTAGGGACAGCAAAAGAGATAGAGGTAAGGCTAAAAGGGTACATGATTTAGACATAAAGTGTGATACCACAGGCAAATTAGGGAGTACAGAATAGTTTACCTGTCATTTCTATGAATAAGGAAAAATTTATAATCAAGAAAGACAAGGAACATTATAGGATGTAAAATGAATAATTTGACTATATTAAATTAAAAGGGTTTTGCACAAACAAAACCACTGTATTCAAGATTAGGAGGAAAGAAGAAAACTAGGGGAAATTTTACAGCAATTTTCTCTGATAAAGGTCTCATTTCTGACATATAGAGAGAACAGAGTCAAATTTGTACATATATGAGGCATTTACCAGTTGCTAAATGGTCAAAAGATATGAGTCATCAGTTTTTAGATTGAGTAATCAAATATAGGAAAAATGCTCTAAATGCCTATCAATTAGAAAAATGCAAATCAAAACAACTCTGAGGACTACCTCCTACCTGATTGGATAATATGGCAGAATATAAAAAACAATGACAAATACCGGAGAGAATGTGGGAAAATTTTGACACTGATGGACTGTGGTGGAGTTGCAAACTGATCCAACCTTTTTGGAGAGCATTTTGTAACAATGCTTAAAGGGTTAGAAAACCATGAATACTCTTTAGTACAGTAATACCACTGCTAGGTCTGTATCAAAAAGAGATAAAGAAAAAAAGAAAGAAGGACCTAAATGTATAAAATGATTTATTGAAGCTCTTTTTTAGGTGGCAAAAAATTGGAAACTGAGATCATGCCAATGATGTAGTGAATGAGTGAACAAGTTGTTATATATGAGTGTGATGTAAATCTCTTGTGTTATAAGAAATTATGAATATTATAAATAGGATTCTTTTAGAAAAACCTAGAAAGATTTATATGAACTGATGCAAAGTGAAGTGAGCATAACAGGAGAAAACTGTACACAGTAATAGAAATCTTGAATGATGATCATCTGTGAATGGCAGCTATGGTCAGTAATACAATGTTCAAAGACAATTTCAAAGGATTTATGATGAAAAATGCTATCCAACTCCAGAGAAATGAATAATATAGTCTGCTTGCAGATAAAAGCACACTTTTTTTTGAGGGGGGAGGCAAGGCAATTGGGTTTTGCCCAATTAAGTGATTTACCCAAGTTCACACATCTAGCTAAGTGTCAAGTGTCTGAAAATGGATTTGAACTATGGTGCTCCTGACTTTAGGGCTGTGGTCTATTCACTGTGCCACCTAGCTGCCCCTCAAAGAATACTTAAAAAAACTATAATTGAGGTCTGGGGTCAAGATGGAGGCATAGAAGCAGGAGGACTCTGTGAGCTCCCCCTATAGCCACCTCAAATACCTATAAAATAGGACTCTAAACAAATTTTAGAGCTCCAGAATCCACAAAATGACAGACAAATAAGGCTCCTGCTGAAGGTAGCCCTGTAGGTGGACAGGAAGGCTTCATTGGCACACTGGGAACCAAAACCAGATGGACCTCAAACTGTGCTATATCCCCAGGGTGGCCAGGACAAGCTGTGGCTGGAGCTTTCAGGAGAACAGATCTCTGGCAGCTGTGGCAGTTTCCAGAATTATCAGCCCATAAGAGCCAAGGACAAAGTGAAAAATTGGTGGAACTCAGCTAATTTGGGGGGGAAAGGAGTAGGTCTGGCAATCTACTCCTAGAGCAAGGAAGAAGCACAAGCAGCTCCTGCAGCCATCTTCATGTGGCTGCTTCAGAGTTCATGGCTTGCAGATTTCAGCAGGGCAAAGTGATCAGTAAGAGGCTAAGTGCTGTTGCCTTAAACTGCCTGGATTGGGATCATGGTCTTGGGTGGTGGGCCTGAGGTGCTTGGCCAGTGATCCAAAGCTGGTGGGGCCTGCAGGGATGGGGGGGGCCTCCTAATAGCTCTGGAATTTTTGAAAACCCCAGTGATTTGGGATATAGCTCTCCCTTATGAAAGCAGAATTCTATGGAGCCTAAAAGTCAAGTAATTGACTGGCAACATGAGCAGACAAAGGAAGCAAAGTAAGCTCAGCAATCCAGCTTTAGATTCCTTTTTCAGGGACAAAAAGGATCAAAGCATGGAATAGGAGGAAGATAACACAGTCAGAACTCCCAAACCAAAACTTTCCAAGAAAAATGTAAACTGGTTACTGGCCACAGAGGAGCTTAACAAGGATTTTGAAAACAAAATAAGAGAAGTAGAGGAAAAATTGGGAAGATAAATCAGAATGGTGCAAGAAAATCATGAAAAGAGAGTCAACAACCTGACTGAAGAAAATAACACCTTAAAAAATAGATTAACTCAAATAGCAAAAGAGGCCCGAAAAGCCAATGAGGAGAAGAATGCCTTAAAAAGCTACATTTACCAGATGGAAAAAGAATCTCAAAAGCTCACTGAAGAGAATAATACCTTCAGAAATAGAGTGGAGAAAATGCAAGCAAATTACTTTATGAGGAGAAAACAAGATACTATTAAACAAGCCATGTGACCTTGGGAAAGTCACTTAACTTGAAATGCCCTCCAAAAATAAAAAAAAGATACTATCAAACAGATCCAAACAAATGGAAAAATAGAAGGCAATGTGAAATGTCTCCTTGAAAAAAACCACTGACTAGAAAATAGATCCCAGAAAACAATTTAAAAATTATTGGACTACCTAAAAACCATGATCAAAAAAAGAACCTAGAAAGCACTCTATCCTCTCACAGAAGTCATTTTGAAATTACATTTATAGCATTCCTGGGAAATCGACAGAAGTCTACAGTGAGATAAAGCACAGTTACAAGAATTAGGATAAGGTTAACTAAATATTTAATTCCTCAAACAGGAAAATATTCTCATAACTTTCCTTATGCCGTTGGAGAAGTATGTTCCTTAAGAATGTTTACTCTCTCTTTGATTACTCACTTTGACATGTGCATTTTTAATGATTTCCACACAAAGTTAAAAGAAAAAAAGGATTCAGTCTTGACCTGTCCTTCAGTTATTCACATCATTGTATAAACCGCCACATTCCCTGAGTATCTTTTTTGAGGTTTAGATTATTTGACTATTACCAATGAATAACAGATCATGTAAAACAGTTGTCCCACTAAATATTATTCTTCCTTAAAAAAAATTAAAGAACAATCTTTTGTTTTTTTTGAGAACTCACACAGGTCAAACCCTCACATGGTGGTCAAAAGAGCCATACAAGGATACTCTAAAGGTCTCCCTTAAGAAATTTGGAATTGATTGTGTGACATGGGAGGCACTGACACAGACTGCCCAGAATAGTGCACCCTCTCATCAGAGAAGTGGCTGCGCTCTATGAGCAAAGCAAAATTGCAGTAGCTCAAAAGAAATGTGAACTGCACAAATTCAGAAAATCCAGACCCAATGTTCACATGGTCTATTTGTACTCAACCTTGTGGTAGAACATCTCAAACTCATATTGGTCTTATCAGCCACAGTCAGACATACTGTGACTTGACTCTAGCATAGTGATGTCATTTTGGTCCTCTTCAAGAATGAAGGATATGCAGCCACAAACTAAAATTTACTGCTTGTGTCATGTGATCCAAATAGGCTAAATATTTTGTTCACATAGGCACCACACAAAATACTCCTTAGTCCCTACTCTTGGACAATTTTCAGAAGTTAGTTCTTTTTTTCTGGGTTGCCAGAATCCTAGAGTCACTTAAATTTTTCACTTGAGTTCGTGTCCTCTTCTGTCTGGGAGTTGCAAGTTGCAAATGATTTTGTTGCTCCCAAATTTTTTCTAACTCCTGTATATGAGGCAGAGAAAATTAAACAGGAGGGGGGAAAAGGTCCCCTTTTAGAAGCACACAACACAAAGTCACTCTTTACCGATTCACAGCAGGAAACTCAGTAAAAATTATTTAAAGCACATTAATTCAAATCAGCACAGCCTACCTCAGTGCAAAAGTTGTTGCATAAAAGGAACAGTTCCTCTAATTAAATCTAAAAACTCTACAGCTGTGAAACTATAAATTTTTATCGATGCTAGCACTAGCAGTAAAAGTGATTCTAAATTAAAATATTAACTTTTTCCCCTCTACGTGCAATAAATGCTTCAAAACTTCAATAAAATGTACCAATGAGTGATAAGCTTTTTGAACAAATGTCCTGGTTTCTGTAGATCTTTCCCATCAAAAAGTTTGCTATACTTATTATATTCTATCTTTTGTTTGGATGGGGGAGCTGTTATTGTTGACTATCACAACTGTAAAGAAATTCATACAGTTTCTTTTGTCTTTTCTTTTTCATTAAAAAAAACCCTGTCCTTCCTAGTCTGCCAGTTGCAGCAAGCAACAACATCTGGCATGTTGTTGGGTTGATAGTTAAATCCTCTCTCTCCAGGAAAGTAGAATCTGTTTTTAGATCCCGAAGGATTGGATTTGCACATGCTTATAAACACAATGCTGTCCAGAAATCATCTTACAAATTTCTGAGAAAAAGGGTCAGAGAAAATGGTTTTCAGAAAATCATTGGTGACAGTAGAAAAATATAATTTTCCACCATAAAAATCAGGGGCAAACACATTCGACAGCAACCTTTTTATAGTTAATATTTTTTCTGCATAACTTGCAATTTCTTGATAATTTTGTTTTCATCTCTGAAATCAGATAGCTTTTATCTATCTGTACATGGCAGGTAAGATTTGATCAAACTGTTAATCCCTTGTCAACATCAATCCAGCTAAATTCTACTTGATATTTGAATCTTGTTACCCTAGAAGCAATCCTGTCCTAAGTCAAATTTAAATCTCTCTGTCTCTCTAATTCTATCTCTCTCTCTTCTCTTTCTGTCTCTGTCTCTGTCTCTGTCTTTCTCCACACACACACATATGTACATCTATCTATGTCTGTGTATATATTATATTCTTGTCTCGTAATAGTTAAAAAAAAAGCGTAGTAGCCCACCCTCGAACATGGCTATTGTATTAGGAACCAATAGTTATTAGAGAACCACTTCCTATGCATATGACTGAGGAGTCAGTACCATTGGCGATTCATCCATGTTTGTCTGCTTATTATTCCACTCACATATTGTTCTCTCTCTATCTCCTGCCTCCATAGCTTAGCATTGACTGTGCCTCATGCCTGGAATTCACAGCCTCCTTACCTCTACCTCTCAGTTTGCCTCCTCACCTCCAAGTTTCAACTCAAGCTCCACCTTCTACATTTAACATATTCTGATCTCCCTGGTTGCTAGTGCATTTCCACCCCCCCCCCCAGACTACCTTGTTTTCATTACATACATATTTTCTGTATACTTACCTTTCTTTTTCCCTAGTAGAATGTAATATTCCTCAGGGCAGACATTATTTTCTTTTTGTCTTTGTACCCCCAATTTTAACACAAGGTCTAGAGCATACACTTATTGGTTGATTTGGTTGAAATATTGAGCCAGAATCTGACTACTCTGAGAACATCATGTTGGATCTCATTTGGTCAAATCTTGCTTCTGAAACACAGGCCCAGGTATAAGGCAGTTATCTGTGCCTCAGGATTTTCCACTGGAAATTAAAAAAAAAAAGTATTACTTGACCTTAATTATACAACTACTTAATTATATTATTACTATACCATTTGCATCTTATCAAAATGTGGCTTTAAATTTACATAAACTCCAGGATATTACCCCCAATTAACCTCATTCTGATTTTGATCACTCTTTCATTATCATTGTGTCGCCCAGCACATATTTTGTTTTAATAGAATATTTACGTAAGTTAATATGTCACTGTTTGGCTTCTAAAATTATTTTCTTTTGTATATATTGCATCTCTCTTTCTAAGTAGGGGACCACATCTTCTATTTCCACTCTCTACAATCCTTAAGCACACTACATAGATGGCTAATGGGTACATAAAAACGAAATACATTAAAATATCAAACAAACAGAGGACTATAATCCAATGACTTTGTCTACTTAGAATCCAAAGTGGAGTCAGAAAATGAACAAATACTAATCAAAGAATCAAAAGGTACTAAATACTTTCCATCCAATAAAGTTCATGCACTTTAAAATAGGATAAATCCTCACTCTGCCACTGTGTTTTTGTTATATATACTATTCTAACATGTTTGGTCTTCTAGGTTGCCAAATCCTAACAGATTTGATCCTATAGTTAGAGCAGAGTATGAGAAAGGAAAACTAACAACATTAAGAGTTAAAGCTGTCACTTTTTCAGTAAAAAAACAAAAACAAAAACAAAAGCCAAGAAACCGATGTTAAGAAGAAATAAAACCAAATCATAGCAGTCTATATACCTTTTAGTGTTCACATAAATACAGTGGAAGCTATAATGGGTACCTCTACATTATATCACCAGAAAAATAATTCATGTTCAAAATCATTAATTTAAAATAATTGATTAATTTTATTAATAAATTTATTGTATATAATTGATATTATGTACAAAGCACTGTACTAAGTACTGAGAGATATAAAGAATATGAAGAAACAATTTCTGAAGTCCTGATGACCCTAAGTCAAAGCACAAAGGGGAACTAAGAACACCATAATCTGGAGATCCTGCAATGGCAGAATAATTATTTTTAAAGCTTGCTCAATTAAAAATTACATTGATAATTTGGAACATTTAAATTTATTCTATAAGAAAGAAATAGAAACAACTGAGCTTTGCACCTAATTAGTAAGAATTATTAATTAGACAGGAAATGAGTATCTTCTTTTTCCTTTTGAAGACTCCACATTATGTGGTCTCCTCTCTGATCTAGGCCCATCCTACTCTCCTTCATGATCTTTTGGGGTCTTCCCAGATTCAGGTGGTGTCTTTGTTTCCCTACTACAAAATAATAGACTAGGTTTCCTCTCTGCTTAACTGAATCATAACTGTTCCTTGTGATATTTTCACATTATGAATTGCAGTTATTTGAGGGCATGTTTCATTCTGTTTGGCCTGGGTACCAAAATTCCTAGTTATAGATCTGCCCTGTAATATAAAAATGGTTAATTATGTTAATTGTGCTCAATTAGCATTACAGAAGAGCAATTCTACATTCTAGAATAATTTCAAATGAAATGATTTATATAATAATAATTTTTTAAAGTTTTGGCACTCAAAGCAGTAATCCTTAGCTCTCTGGGAAATTCACTTTAGTGAAACAGATCATTCTAAGGAGAAGCTAGATAAACAAGATATTGCTATATACACCTGATGAAAGAAAAGGAGATGATTGTTAACGAAGTTTATCCTGAATATCTGGAAATCAAACAACGTGCCCGATTGTAACGCCATGCACGAGCAGCTTTCATGCATGAAGCTGCTCATGCATGGCATTACACTGATATATCTGGCCATCATTTTACTATATTATTGGAGTCAACTTTTCAGTGACAAAGATACCTTTCTGTTAATGAGCAAAAGTCTAAAATCCAGAATATACACTCTGCCCTCTATTTTATCCAGATCAGTTTTGGCTGATTTAATTTCAAGATTATGAGTCATGAATCCATGCTTTGAGATAATCGAACTAGGTATAGTGCAATGGTGGTGGGTTTTCTAGCTAACTACCTCTTTAAGGGTTTTATACATTGAACTTGTTTGTAAAGGCCACCTGCCAAGTTTAGCATAAAGAATGTGCCAGGAACCATGAAAAAGGTAAATGTGCCATGTAAAGCAGGTAAAAGCATTTCTAGGGCAAGATCCTAAAGACACTAGTGAAGTTGAAATGAACCTTTCCTTTATTACAGTAAGGATAGTAAACAATAAATAAACATTAAGTGTAACACAAACTTACCTTAAATTCCATGCTGCCTTAGGGAGTCAGGTGGTACAGTGAAAAGAGGTCAGGCCTTATAGTTAGAGGACCTGGGCTGGAAACTCAAATCCACCACTTATCACTTACATTGGTCAAGTTGATACAGCTGTTGAGGTCTCAGTTTCTTCATCTGTAAAATGAAAGGATTGAGTGAGATGACTTCTTAATTTCTTTCCAACTCAGAAATATTTTTCAATTGCCTAAAATTTAAGTTGTTGGAGTTAAAAGTGTGTATTCTAAGAAACTAAATGAAAATTGGCTCTTTTTCCCAAATCTTTTTGAATGGATAGTTATTTTAAATACATTGTGAATCCCCCAACATTAGCATAAAGTATGTTCTCTTCTTTTTGATGACTCAGTAACAAAAAATTGCTTCCACTTTCACTCTCAATTTTCTCATCTGTAAAATGAGAGAATTGGACCAGATGATCTTTAATGTTTTTTCTAGTTCTAAATCTATGATGCTACTAACCTACTGCTACGTTTACTGTGTTAGAAAAAAAAAGATGCTTTCAGACATTGGGATGAATCTTCACTAACTCCAAGACTGTATCTGTTAGAAATTTACATTGTATTTTAAGTATAATTTCTGGGGCCTCAGAATTTGGGATGTGATGCCCACATATCCCTTACTCCCTTCCCTGCAGTAAACTGAAATGATGACTGTTTAAATTTACAAAAATCATTTCATTTGTTCATTCATTCAAAAAATTTTTTTGCCTTCCTACTAAGAGCAAAACACTATGTGAAAAATCTTGGTCATAGGACACTATACCAATTTTATTAATTTCAACAAGTATTTGTTAGGCATCTGATGTGTGTCAGATGCCATGGTTAAGTGCTAGCCCAAGATTATATGAGCTATTTAACTGTCATGAAGGCAAATTGTCTCTCCCTATTTTAATTACTTTTCCCAAAGCAAAGTTGGATATATTTTTCTTAGTGAATACTAATTCTTAGATTTTCTATAATTTCAATTTTTATCATAGAATGTCACAGCTACCCTTGTTCAAAATGTATATTATTTATCTGCATCATTTTTGTTACTTAGTGTTTTTAACTTCTTTAACATATATATAATAATATGTTTATTTGTGTATTTCTTTTCCCTGCTAAGTTGTCAATTCTATGAAGGCAGGGAAGTGTGTCTTATCTAAACCTTTTACTAGTACAGTTTGTCATAAAGATTTATTAAAGCCCTACTACATGCCAGGAGCCATTCTAAGCATTGGGGATAAAAATAATGGCCAAAGACAGTACATGTTTTCAAGGAGCTCACAGTATAATGAGGGAGACAACCTGCAATTAACTATGTACAAATAAGCTATATGCACCATAAATTGAAGAGAATCAGCAGAAGGACAGCATTTTGCACATTGTAGGCTCCTAATAAGTGTTTGCTGTATTAACTGAAATGGAAAAATAAACAAACATAGAGATGAACTGTCCCTTGGTAGAATCACAAACAACTTAGGAGTTACAGTTTTTTCTTTACTTCCTAGTCTCCATATTGAATCAGTTTCCAGATCTTGATAAAATTGCCATGTCCACATTAATTGCCTTTTCTCATTCACATGACCTCAAGCCAGGTCTTCAGTATTTGTCACATGCACTATTGAAACAACCTCCTAATTGGTCACCTTTTCTCTCCATTTCACAATCCTCTGAGATGCAGTAGCCAAATTGCTATGGCAGTCTTAAAGTACGTAACGGATGATGTTTGCTGAAGAAGCTTCCTGGGTGCCTTATTGTCTAAAGGACAAAATATAAAATCTTTTCCTCAACATTTAAACTCTTCCACAATCTGGATACAATCTATCTTTAAAGACTAATCATATATTCCTTCTTACTCATTTTGTATTCTGGTCAAACTGTCCAAATTGCTATTTCCTATTTCCATCTTCCATCTCTTTGTCTTTGTAAATCCTATGTCTGATATTTGCTATATCCTCACCTCTGTCTCATCAAATTACTCATTTTTATCAGTGTTTAGCCAAAGTGTCACTTCTGCATGAAGATTTTCTCGATACCCCAAACTGTTAGAGTCTTACCTCAGCTTTCTCCTCCTCCTCTCTCTCATATAACTAACTAAATATGTGTGTGTGTGTGTGTGTGTGTGTGTATATATATAATATTATATATACACACACATACATATATATGCACATGCATATATATATATAGGTGTAAGCATTTATGTCTATGTGTGCATATATGTATATCTACACATATGTATATCTCTTTATATATGCACACATGTATATGTGTCTGTGTGTGTTCAATTACTTAATCTTTGTACATGCTATTCCCTCTTCCCAGTGGAAATAAACTCCTTAAAAATAGGGAACTGGTTATTTTTTGCATTGTTAGTACAGAACTATGCATTTAATATAGTTGGTACATTCCTGTTGGTTGAATAAAATGTTACAGTTGGGCAGTCAACACCTTGTCCAATGTAGAAATCCTTAATACTGTATTCACAGCGTCCAGGCTTTCCTTCACTGCTTCCAGCGTTACTTTTTCCTACTTAGTTCATACTTCAGACCTAGAGATCATCATTCTGGCTTAAGGAAGAGCATTATGTCTTTTGAGGGCAAATACAAACAGAATGGCAGAGTCCTGTCTTTTGGTTTGCAGAAATTCCTGTTTATGTCTTGAATCTGGCAGTTCTTTCCATTGTGTCCTGACATTCTCAACATCCTGTGCTGCCAGAGATCAGATTCATACACAGGAGCTGTCTAAACAGCCTTACAATTATACATCAATGTCATCATAGCCAGACCTTCTCTGACCTTTGGTGGGGAAGCTGAATTTGAGGGAATTTACTCCTCATCACCACTTTGAATCAAGTCTTCTTTAATGGAACTAGATTTGTGTTTATTGCAGTTTTGGCTAACTAGAGGGTTAGAGTAGGAATCACAGCAACTGCAATTCAATACAAATATTTCTGCATGATTAGGGAAATTAAACTAGATGATGTTGAAGGTCCATTCCAATTCTAAAATGTTAGATCTCTATGGATGCTTCCCAAATTATTCATCGAGGTCATTAAGGAAGGAACCTTGTGCTAGATTTCATGAAGAATATAAAATAAGTATCAGATAAAGAACTTACCTTCAAAATGCTTGGAGTATAACTAAGAAAAATAAATATGGTAACATGGGTCAACCAGAAAACAATATAATTATATTTTGTTAAGTTACAATGAATATGATACAGGCAATAAGTTCTGTGGTTGTTTAGGAAGGATGAATACTCCTGTAGATTAGGCTGAATAGAGACAATTTAAGTGTCACAGAAATGATGAAGGGGAAAATGTTGTGGCAGTTTTCAAAAAAAGGAATAGATAAAATTATTTTTGCCAACTACAGCTTATGCAGTGAATGACAAAATTTAATATCTAAACCTACCTCACTAGGACAGTACATTGGGCCAAATCTAATGTGATGAAATTTTATAAGAATGTAAAATACTACACATTGATAAAAAAAATAATACCTTATACTTTACAAATATGAGATAGTGGAGGGATAGTTGTTATGTTATTGCTCGGTCATATCCAACTCTTCATGACCTCATTTAGTTTGGGTTTTTGGCAAAGATATTGGAGTGGTTTGCTATGTCCTTCACCAGCTCATTTTACAGATGAAAAAGTTAAGACATACAGAGTTAAGTGACTTGCTTAAGGCCACACAACTAGTAAGTATCTGAGGCCAGTTTTAATTCATGAAGATAAGTCTTCTTGACTCTAGTCCTGGCACCCTGTCTACTTTACCATCTAGATGCCCTGGAGGGAAAGTTAAATAGTTATTTTGAAGAATGTCTTAGTATTTAAATAGTCCACAAGCTTGATATGAGTCAATAGTGGGATATGACAGCCAAGAAGGCTATTAAAGTTTAGTACCTTGGAAAGAAAAATATAGGAGTCATAGAGAGGATGGTGATAGTTCTAGATTTATTCTGACCCATAGTTATTATGGGGTCACCTATTTTAGTTCTGAAGAATGGGAAGGACATTGACAAGCTGGAAAAATATGTAGAGGGGAGATGATCAGGATAGTAAATTCACTATAAATAGTTGAAATTACATCATTGATTAATATTTATTCTTGATAAGCTTAATCTGAAAGGTGACATAATAATTGATTTAGGATATTTGAAAAGCCACCCTGCAGAAGAGGGCATAGACTTGTCCAAAGACTGACAAAAATCTATTTCTCAGGCTTAATTACTGACCTGACCTTATAAAATGAAACAAAGCTATAAGGGAATAGCGGCCCAGACTTAGTATCACCTAGGCAGGCACGTTTCTCCTCTGCCATGTGCTTCTTTTGCAAACTTTTATTGCCACTTGGGGGAAGGGAAGAAGAAGGGAGATCTCCTTCACACTTTGATGGAAATCCAAGGGAGAGAAAATGGAAGAAAATGAGTCTCTTATCTTTTGTTCCTTTTTTTATATCCCAGAGATAGAAGGTTCCTTGAGTAAGATCCATGTTTCTGACTTATTAAAAAATCTTCTAAATAGCAACATTTATCAGAGAAAAGTCTAGTTCTCGGTCATCATCAAGGCATCAGGTCTACATCTAGCTGCATGAGAGATACCATTTTCTGACAAAAGTCTAGGCTTCTTAATACTGCTAAATTGGTGGAGAAGGGGGCTGCATCAAATTGCACAATGGTTTCCTGATTCTCATTATAATATAACACACATCTATTATGTTTTTTACTTTAATAGCTTACTGATTATTTGGAATAAGAAGAAAGATCTGTATAAGAATAATTCATCTAGCTTTTCCGATCAGCTGAGGTGCCCCTGAGGAGGGCTCTAAGCAGCCATGGTGCCCAGCCAAAATGGCATGATTCTGAAACCCCATCTCCACAAAAACTGGCAAAGATAAGTTGCCACATGGTTTAACCAGCCCACCAGGAAGATCAGAAGGCGAAAGACTCGTCAAGCAAAAGCTGTCATATTGCTCCTCACCCAGCATCTGGTCCTATACGGCCCATCGTGAGGTGCCTTACCGTCCAATACCACACAAAAGTCCATGCTGGTACAGGATTCAGCTTGGAAGAACTTAGGGTGGCTGGTATCCATAAAAAAGTGGCATGGACCATCAGTATCTCTGTGGACACGCATCGCCGAATTGAGTCTACAGAGTCTCTCCAGGCAAATGTGCAGTGACTGAAAGAATATCGTTCCAAACTGATCTTCTTACCAAGGAAACCATCTTCACCCAAGAAAGGAGATAGCTCTGCTGAAGAACTCAATTTGGCAGCCCAGCTTACAAGACCAGTTATGCCCATCAGATATGTCTACAAGAAAGAAAAGGCTCGTGTCATTACTGAAGACAAGAAGAATTTCAAGGCCTTTGCTAGTCTTTGAATGGCCCGTGCCAATGCCCATCTCTTTGGAATCCGGGCAAAATGAGCCAAGGAAGATGCAGAGCAAGATGTGGAGAAGAAAAATGAAACACCTCTGAAAACTTTGAATCAAATAAGACAAAATAAAAAAACATAATAATTCATCTAAAGCTAGTAAATGAGTGATAAAGAAATTTTAGTAGCTTTGAGAAGGGAGTAATTGTTAAGTTACTTGGAATGATGAGTGAAGGCTTCATGTAGAACTGCAGGATTTGAGATAGGCTTTAAAAGGATCAACAAATAGTTAAGGTCTTAGTATATAGAGATCACTATTCATTTAACATATTTTAAAATTCATTTTAACCTTACATCAAAAACAAAACAACAAATAGAAAAAAAATTGCCATGTGTACAGCAGAACATAGAGATGATTCAATATAAAACAATAAATCTCCATTGTAAGAAAG
>CM053596.1:221668427-221693526 GCA_028646575.1 Pseudocheirus occidentalis | reverse complement strand
ATGCTCATTACAAGATTGACAGCCAAGTGATGTTTTGTTTTGGTTTTTGACTGATTAACTCTTAAACATGGGTCTATCAAGCCATCAATTAATAATAATGAAAACAACATTCTTTGAATTATAAAACAGACAGATTTGTTTTTTCTTTGGAGACCTCCAAGTCCATATGCAAAAGCAAGCCAAAAGCAAACTATATCAGCATGTGGGATGGTGTCAAAACCTGCATGAAGAACAATTTTGAAAAATGATTGAGACACAAACACATTGGAAACAAATAAATAAGCAAAGAAAAACTCGGAGTCAAGTGTTAGATAAAAGGTGAAAACCTTTAGCTAATTTAGAATTGAAATGATAGGGAAACTACTATTTAGAAAGTAGGGGAGGGAATATTAGGGTTTTCTAACCAAACAGTCAAATCAAGGGCTCACATCCTTTTTCTTTATCTTTTTTTTCTTTTACTATATAAATATTAGGTATTTTAGCTTTGTTTTAGTATTTTATTTTCCCCAGTTACATGTAGAAACAATTGTAAAATTTAAATTTAAAAACAATTTTTTTAAAACTTTGAGTTCTAAATTTTCTCTCTTGCCCTCTCCTCATACCTCCTCATTGAAAAGGCTACAAAATGGGTTATATATAAGTACTTGTGCGAAATATATTTGTAATAGTCATGTTATAAAAGGAAACAGACCAAAAAAAATTAATAAAATAAAGTTTAAAAGAAGTATGTTGCAAACTGTATTCAGAAACCATCAGTTCCTTCCCTGGGGATGGATAGCATTTTTCATCATAAGTCCTTCATAGTTGTATTGGATAATTATATTGCTGAGAAAAACTACGTTATTCACAGCTAATCATCTTACAATCTTGCTGTTACTTTGTTACACACATGCCACCACTGCTGCCACAAGTTCTACCATGCTAGTATCACTTCTTGCCCTAGGACTGTCACCAGAGTCCTGCCTCGGTGCTTTCAAAAAGACCCCTGTAACCTCCTACTAACCTGCTGTTTGACCCCTTTACCATCTGTAGCCTGAGAACTCTGGAAACTGCCACTGCTGCCAGTGATTCAGTCTCCCTGAGACCTTCTCTGGGGTTTGTTGCGGCAGGTCTGCCCTCCTGTAGCCTGTACTGGAGTGTACTCCTTTCTACCATAATGCAACAGACCTTTCCTGCTGGCTTTCCAAGTGATATTGTGCCAGAAATCTGTTTCACTCCATCTTTTTGTATATTCTCTTGTTCTAGAATTTGTTTAGAGTCATTTTTAAAGATATTTGGAGGGGTTTGAGGTAGAGGTCAGGCAAGTCCCTGACTTTACTCTGCCATTTTGGCTCCACGCTTCTTTATCTTTTCAATGAGCTCAAGGATGATGCAGAAAGGTCTGCAGGAATACAACAGGAATTTTGAAATTTTAATGAAATGAAATTTTAATCTTTATTAGCTTATAATTGAATTGCAATTTGGGGGGTACCTTATATATACTTTCAAAAAAAATTTTCTGCAAGAGACATAATGAATAGATAATAGGCAGCCATGGAGGGGAAGAGGGGAGTGGTGAAGAGAAAAGGGATTCTGCTAAAGGTGGCATTTGAACTAAGGCGTGAAAAAGCTATACAGGCACCTAGTAAGTGTTAGAGTTGGGACCTGGGCCTTTCTTCCTGAGTCCACGTCCAGCATTCTTTTCGCTGATTCACTCTGTCTCAGTGTTAGCCAGAGAATGAGTTGAATGTACCTCACAGCTCATTGGGTCCAAGTCTGATATTTTATAGAACATACCCACTGCCCCACACCTGGGAAAAACAAAATTAAACAAATAAAAACTTCATTTGGATCTTCCACCCCTGTTAACTGTTGTCCTTTTTCTTTTCCATCCTTTGTAGCTAAATTCTTCCCAAATGTATTCTACAGTAAATGCCTTCACTTTCTCTCCTCTCATTTTCTTCTTACCCCCTTACAATCTGACTTCTGATTTGATCATTCTACCAAAACTGCTCTCTCCAAAGCTGTTAATAATCTTTTAGCCACTAAATACAATGGTCTTTTCTCAGTCCTCATTCTCCTTGGCCTCTCTGTGGTCCCCAGCACTTTTGATCATCCTCTCCTCCTTGATACTCTTTTGATACTCTTCAGGATGCCACCCTTTCCTGGTTTTCCTCCTACCTATCTGACCTCTCCTCTATTTCCTTTGCTATATGCTCCTCCAGATCAAGCCCTCTAACCACAGGATTTCCTAAGGATTATATTCTGGGTCTTCTTCCCTAGTATTTCACTTGATAATCTCATTAGTTTCGTGGATTTAGTTGTCATCTTTTTTTTTTCGCATTTTGGAGGGCAATTGGGGTTAAGTGTCACACGCCTAGTAAGTGTGTCAAGTGTCTGAGGTTGGATTTGAACTCAGGTCCTCCTGACTCCAGGACCGGCGCTCTACTCACTGTACCACCTAGCCTCCCCTAATTGTCATCTTTTTGCAGACAATTCTCAAATCTACCTTTTTATCCCCAGTCTTTCTGCTGTCTTCCAGTCTCTCATCTCACCTGTGTTTCAGACATCTTGAAGAGGATGTACAGTAGACATTTTAAACTCAATATACCCCCAAATAGAATTCATAAAACCATTACCCTTCCTACCTTCCCTATTACAATAGAAGGCAACCCAATCCTCCCAATACCTCAAGATCACAACCTAAAGTCTCCGTGGATTCCTCATATCTCTCAGCCTCATATTGTCTGTGTTGCTAAGGCTTATTAATATCATCTTTGTCATCAATGGCATCTCTCAAATATGCCCTTTCTCTCCTTTGACAGTGCTACCACTCTAGTACAGACTTTCTTAATCTCACACCCTTAGTATTGCAACAGACCGTTATTGGCTCTGCATGTTTTAAATCTCTACTCATTCTAATCCATCCACCATTCAGCTACTAAAGTGATTTTCCAAAAACATAAAGGCAGTCATGTCATGGTGTCATTCAATAAACTCCAATGATTTCCTTGAGGGGAAAATACAAGTTCTCTTTCTGACATTTAAAGTACTTCATAAAAGCTTCCTCCTACCTTGCCAAATCTTTTACTTCCTCCCTGATAGGTGCCCTTCAATCTAGTAACTCTGGCCTCCTGGGTATCCCATGAACAAGACACACCATACTGAAGCTCTAGGAATTTAATCTGGCTTCTTCTCATGCCTGAAACACTCTTCTTTCTTCACTCTGACCTCTGACATCCTGGGCTCCTTTTAAATTCTTGCTAAAATCTCATCATCTGTGGGGAAACCTTTCCTAATCTCTCTTTTTTTTTGTAGGGCAGTTGGGGTTAAGCAACTTGCCCAAGGTCGCACAGCTAGTAAGTGTTAAGTGTCTAAGGCCAGATTTGAACTCAGGTTCTCCTGACTTCAGGGCTGGTGCTCTATTCACTGTGCCACCTAACTGACTCCCCCATCTCTCTTAATTCTAGTACCTTGCCTCATTTTTCCTTTGTATCCTGTAAATAATTTGCTTTGCCTATATATATATATATATATATATGTTTGCATGCTGTCTTCTCCATTAGAATATAAGCTCCCTGAGTGAGGTGAATTTTTTCCTTTTTTTGGTATCTCTAGTACTTACACAGTGCTTGGCACCTATTAGATGCTTAATAAATGTTAATTGATTGATTAATTGATTGCTAATCAGACAACTTAACTGTTTTTGAAGTATATTTAAGGCTATATGCCCTGTACTAAAAAAAAAGATCAAAGACTACAAGGAACTAGCAAGAGATTTTAACCAAATGTTAACTTCAGAGAAGAACAATCTTGTCAGGCTTTGTACATCAGAACAGTTTGAGGATGTACAAGTGGCAAGTGGGATGGTGTGTGTGTGTGTGTGTGTTTGTGTGTGTGTGTGAGAGAGAGAGAGAAACAGTATTATTCCAAATATTAAAAAAATAATCTGAATATAATATTGGGAATAGTAGTCTTGGGATCATCATGGGAGGAAGAATGCAGAATAGGCAAGAATCTTGTCCTAAAATTTTCAGAACTTAAGACACAAAGCTATGGTCATTCTACCTTAGTTATAAGAGTGGAAGCCTATTTTGATAATAATAGATCTGTCATGATTTCAGATCTTTGTGAATGTTTCAGTTACTTATGGAGAGTAACTCAAAACCAGGCTAATCATAAGGTGGAGAGGGTGGTCAAGAGTGTCATAGGCTCCAGAGAGATCAAAGAGAATGAGGATTAAGAAAAGACCACTGGATTTGGAAACTAAGAGATTGTTAGTAACTTTGGAGAGAGTAGTTGTAGAGAAATGATAAAGCCAGAAGTCAGATTGTTATGGGATAAGAAGACAATGAAAGGAAAGAAATGAATTTATTGGAGAAGGCCTTTCTGAAGTCTTTAAATGCAAAGGACAGAAGAGAAAAAAAGGACAATACTTAGCAGGGATGGAAGATTCAAATGAGAATCTTTTGTTCCAGGTATAGGGGAATGGGCACGTTACTGTAAAATGTCTGGTTTGAACCAGATGAGCTATGAGGTCCCTTCTACTCAAACACACTCTGGTTAACATTGAGACAGGGTGGTTCAGGGAAGATGGTGGCTACATTTTTGAAATCCTTAGAGGCTTTCCCTTGGGTCTATTCTGGTTTGTATCTCCCTCCCAGTGATTGTAGTTGTACTTTTGTACCTCTCAATTAGAGAGTAATCAGTCTTTTAGGACAGGTGAGTGTTCCCAGTGATTCTGCATTCTTAAGACAGCTTACACAGCAGCTACTTAAGATAGCTTCATTGACACTGGGGAGCCTTTGAGGGCTCAGAAACAACAGCGGTAGGTAACAATTTCATTTCTAATCTCAAGGTATTCATCTGGTA
The DNA here is from genome assembly GCA_028646575.1 of Pseudocheirus occidentalis. Taxonomy (NCBI): domain Eukaryota; kingdom Metazoa; phylum Chordata; class Mammalia; order Diprotodontia; family Pseudocheiridae; genus Pseudocheirus; species Pseudocheirus occidentalis. The sequence goes on along the minus strand of CM053596.1, from coordinate 221,688,675 downwards.
TTATGTTGATTTGGTGACATGGGGGCATGGCCAAAACCACTCACTGCAATTCTTTAAGAGGCTTAAAGTGACTGCTAACATTGTGTCCTTTTTTATATCGACTCCTAAATCCACTGTTCTGTTGAAGAAAAATATATAATGATGATAATAATCATGTACAAAGCTTTAAAAAGAGGGGAATAAATTAGTATGAATATGGGAAGTGTGTGGTACATGACATAGAGAAAGACTACCAGGCTGCTAGCAGAGTCAGTTAAAGGATAATTTTCTTACTGACAATGTACTTTTTTTTTAAGTTACTTAAATGAATTAGTTCTAAACCTGTTCAGAACAACCAAGTGCCTGCCATAAACATGTCACTCAAATGCTTTCTCCTACTGTCACCACCATTATTAAGTCATCTTGTGCAAGCAGAGTTTATTCTGAGCATTTTTCCCCTGAAGGAAATACTTTAATTTTCAAAAGAGCAAGTCTAGCATTTCTGACTTCATGGTATCATGGAAAGAGCTGTAAGGAAAGAATTGGGGTACTTGATTCTTGAGTTCTGCCAATGGACAAGATCAACCTGACAAATAATTTCAGTTCTCTATGCCTTCTCATTAGCAAAATATAGGTAATAATAAGTGGGCAGCTAGGGAGCAGAGGGGATAATGCACTGGTCCTGGAGTCAGGGCAATCTGATTTCAAATCCAGCCTCAGACACTTACTAGCTGTGTGAGCCTGGGATTGTCACTTAACCCTGTTTGCCTCAGTTTCCTCATATGTAAGATGAACTGGAGAAGGGAATCACAAATCATTATGGCATTTTTGCCAAGACAACTTCAATGGGAGCACTGAAAGATAGACTCAACTAAAAATGACACATCAATAAAGGTAATCATAAAAACTAGGATGTCTTTAGGCTTTAAAGTTTACAAATGCCTTAACATTCAGTGAGTTGTTTGACCAGCACAATAACCCTACAAGATAGGCATTGTTATTATCATTATTTTACAGGTGAGGACACTGAGGTTGAGATATGATATGATTTGATTGTAACTGTTCACCTGATGAGTGTGATTCCAGAGTTGGAATTCAAAACTAGGTCTTCCTGGTACAAAATCCCATACTATTTTTTTTTACCATGTTTTATATTTCATTGCTGCCCCATATTTCAAGTACGGTTGTTTTGAAGATCAAAATAGATAAAAGTTTGTTTTGATCATATTGGTGGAATATCAGAAAGATGTGATTTTATATATGCAGAAAGAACTCCCAGGTGAGGAATCTGTTTACCGGTTCAAACCACCACCTTCTCTCCTATGTAATAGTCTCAGGGTATAGCCTAGAGCATTGAGTGACTTGCCTAAGGTCATTTGGCCAATACATATCTTTTTTTTTTTTTTGCTTTTTGGAGGGCAGTTGGGGTTAAGTGACTTGCCCACGGTCACATGGCTAGTTTTTGTGTTAAGTGTTTGAGGTCAGATTTGAACTCAGGTCCTCCTGACTCCAGGGCCGGTGCTCTATTCACTGGGCCACCTAGTTGCCCTGGCCAATACATATCTTAAGTGAGACACAGTGTAGATCTCTTTGGCCTCAAGGCCAGCACTGTGTCTGCTAGGTCATGCTCCTTCTCTGTCTGCTTTATATTATTTAAATTAGTATTATTATTCCAAATACGTATCAAAAACATGGAAACACATGGTCAATGAATATTTATTAAACATCTGCTATGTTCCAGACCCTGTGCTAAAGGCTGCAGGTACAAATATGAAAAAAGAAAGATAATCCTTGTTGTCCAAAAAGGTTATAATCTACTAAAAATTAAAAAAAGACAACACACAAAAAGAAGCTGAAAAGGTGGAATGGGAATAGGTACCTGGAATAGGAATGAAGGAAAAGTCCAAAGGAAGGTATCCTGGTAGGAAAGGAAAATGTGGCTGGCCTGGGAGCCCTCCTTAAATGTAGCTTCTGGGTAAAAGTCTCCACTCACCCTCCTTTCTGAGGGATCATGGGACAGAAACTAGTGATAAGACATAAGTGCCAAGGCTGAAAGAATCTTCCAGGATGATCAGGTTCCTGATGTTAGTCATATGCTGCATATTAGGACGATGGCAACCACAAGCCTGTGATGACTTGACAGAATGGGCAGATGAGAACAGTTCTTGCCAAGGGCAATGGAGGTGACTGAATCAGGCACTGTGAAGCATTTAGACCTTGATCAGACTTCAAAAATATCAAAGTCATCTATTACACCCAGGGCCATCGCCAGTCATCCTAACTTTTGTCCTGCCCCTGAATTTTGATGACTCTGGAAGAGAGTGTGAGGCTGAAGACTTTGTGCAACTCTGCTTACTTAAATCCAATCTCCCCCCATAATGTCAGGGGTCCTCTTCAAAAACAAAGGACAGACAACAACAACAACAACAACAGGGACAACAACAACAACAACAAGGACAATAACAACCCTGAATGTAGCTAGATTCACTCTTTTCTTCATTTTGTCTATCAGAGAAAAGAGAACCCGACTATCGAAGCAGGCATTCCAGACTTTGTTTTTTTAACTCCTTTTACCAATTTTCAGAAGAAGCCAATCCTATCCTTTAATGATGTCATAAAAAGAAAATCAACATGACACTGACAATTTACTAGGCAAACCAAAATATCTTCCTAGGGGGGTTTCTATAATGAAATACTGCCTTTCATCTCACCCATTTCAAAATAAGATTAGAAGGCCTTGGGAAAAAAAATCTTCCTGAAGAATTAGCTCCTTTTCATGTTACATTTATAGATAATAAAATAATTCCTAACACAGAGATAATTTTTTTTATCCTGAGTGTCATGAAGAGGGGTATGTGGCCAGAGAAATGGTAAATTGCAATGAGCCCTAAGAGATCCAAGTTCAACTTCTTTTAATTTATTTCTCCCTAGACCTATTTAGAACGTGTTATGCACTACAATAGTAAGATAATTGATCTCTCTACCCATATGGTTTTGGTTGCTGCTTCTAATGATTTTTCATATTTTAGGGATGCAATTTTATGACTGCTTTCATGGGTTATGTGATATGATATTTCATAATGGTTGTCCAAAATGGTTTCTCAAAATTTTCTCTCATTAGGAACCTTGACTTTGATTTCTTAGGAGAAATTAAATTTTAATTGTATAATATTCATAATGACAAACAGGGGTGGCTAGGTGGCACAGTAAATAGTAAACAGGCCCTGAAGTCAGGAGGACCTTAGTTCAAATCTGGCCTCGGACACTTAACACTTAATAGCTGTGTGACCTTGGGCAAATCACTTAACCTAAATTTCCCTGCCCTCCTCCCTCAAAAAAGCAATAATAATAATATTAATAATAATAATAATAATTACAAACAACCAAGAAATAGTCAAAACTTACAATAAACTAAAATAACTGATGTTTACCTCCAACCACAACTTAAGTAAAGCCAAAGTCCAAGAATGGATCTAAATGCCTTTTTATGGATTGTATTCTATAAACTCCACCATTAGAGTCAACAAAGAAACCCTGAAAAAATGGCAAAGTCATGTGGACTTATTTTTAGAAATAAAACAATTTGTGATATTAATTAAAAATGAGATTTTTGCCTCCAGAAATTTCAGAAGAAATATCTTTATGGGGTCAAAACTTTGATTAATACATGAAACTGTTAAATGTTGTGTTCTTTTAGGTTACAAAAAAATGGTATAGAAAGGCAATTTCAATTGGCAAAAATTGTAGGCCGGGAATTATAATCCTTCAAATACAAACAGACACCAAACCTCTGTACAAATGCAAACTCATCATTTTCATTTGATGCAAATTCATCAAATACATCAAATTTGATGTAATTCATCAAATAAACTTGACTGGAATCAGACCTTGATCACATATAAAACCCTTGCCTACCATGACCTCAACATAGCATTGGTCCATAAAAATTTAAAGCCAAAGTTTTTGAATAGACATCACCATATCGAATATTCATAAATTCCAGAATATGTGGGAGAAAGGAAACTAACATTTATTAAGAACTTGCTTTAGCCAGGCATTGTGCTAAATGCTTTACAAATATTGTTTCATTTTTTCTCTCATATCAACAATAGGAGTGCTATTATAATCTCCAATTTAGAGTTGAGGAAATTGAGGCAAACAGAATTAAATAACTTACCTAGGACCACACTGCTAGTAAGTGTCTGAAGCTAGATTTAACTTAATACTTCCTGAAACTAAGCCCAGTGTTCTATCCACTGTACCACCTAGCCTCTGTATTATTTGCCTCTATGCCACCAACCTTCCAATATTATCTGAAATATTGGGTTCAGTTCTCTCTCACACATTTTAAGAATGACTTGGATGGACCTTAGGGTAATGCGGCAATCAATGTAGAGGAAGAATGGAAGGGAAGAAGGAAGGAAAGATGAGGTAGAATTCCTTGTAATTAACATTGAAGAAACATCATTCTTAAACAACTGACAGAGAAACCTTCCCCTTCATTTCCTATTTTCCCAAAGAAGGGATGGAAACTTCTGCCTGTCCAGTATGGGATAACACTATTGAAGATGATCTGCCTACACACCCCTACCTTTTCCCCACTGAACCACAAACAGCAGACACTGTCTCTTTGGGACCATGTTAAAAGGAGTGGCAGGAGGCTAAAAAATGTTGACTGTTCTTCCTTCTACCTTTCCCCTAGTCTTAGATAAGGTCTCTCAAGATTTTTGAAGACTTCATTCAGAGTTTGCTTCTTATCTAGAAATTTGAAAGAAGGAAAGAAAGAAAGAAAGGAAGGAAGGAAGAAAGGAAGGAAGGAAGGAAGGAAGGAAGGAAGGAAGAAAGAAAGAAAGAAAGAAAGAAAGAAAGAAAGAAAGAAAGAAAGAAAGAAAGAAAGAAAGAAAGAAAGAAAGAAAGAAAGAAAGAAAGAAAAAAGTACTCATCTAATCTAGCTATGGGAACAAAAGAAGAAGAGCCAAAGGAGAAATGTGGATACTGTAACAATGAATGAATTGAATGAAAAAGCATTATTTAAAAATTTTGTTCTTTTTATTAAGTTTTGTCTGACTCTTCATGACCCTATTGACTATAAAAAGGCCAATGCTGTCTATGGAGATTTCTTGCTAAAAATACTGACATGGTTGGCTATTACCTTCTCCAGGGGATTAAGGCAAACAGATTTGCCTTAAGTTTTTGTCCAGGGTCACATAGCTAGTGAGAATCTGAGGTTGGATTGATACTCAGCTTTTCCTGACTCTAGAACCAGTGCTCTATCCACTGAGTCACCTAGCAGCCTCTGTACAAACATTGATTAATTTGTATTTCTATAGTTTGGCATACTTGCAATTTTAATATTCTACTTACATTCCACACACACCCTAAATTACTTAAATGAGTTTCATCTTGAAAATGCAATTTTTGACTGATGGAGTTGTAGTTTTTTTGCCATTTTATCATTACAAAGAATTATTAATAACTATACCTCAAAATACTCTCTACTTGAAAGAAATAGCCCTTTAACAACTTCTGTTTATAGGTATGGTATAGTACTAATATTTAAATCAGTGAAGGTTAAAGCTAAGAAAGAAAACAGTAGGGACAGTTAGGTGGCACAGTGAATACATCAAAAGCCCTGGAGTCAGGAGGACCTAAGTTCAAATCCAGTCTCAGACACTACATTTACAAGCTACATGGTCTTGGGCAAGTCATTTAGCCCCAATTGCCTTGTCTTCCTCCCTACAAAAAAAAGAAAGAAAACTATAATCCAATTAAAGATTAGCAATGCTCTCTCTCTCTCTCTCTCTCTCTCTCTCTCTCTCTCTCTCTCTCTCTCTCCCTCTCTCTTTCTCTCTCTCTCTCTCTTTCTCTCAAAAAAAATCATTATCAAGCTCTACTCATTCCAGGAATACAATGATTGTATAAAAAAGCAATTATCTTATTTTTTAGAAAAACATAAATTATATGATTATATCAAGTGAGGAAGAAAAAGCCTTTGAGAGAGTACAAAAATCATTTTTAATAAAAATTAATAAATAAATAGTAAATAATAAATATTAATCATCTAGAGTCTACAAAGCATAAAGAAAGAAAGATCATGATATTATTTTTTAAATCTATAAAAGTTAGGTAGTTTACAGTTAGCATTAGCTATGGGGAAATTCTAAAACTTTTATCAGTAAAGACAGGAGCAAAGACAAGACACTTCCATTCTATAATTATTATTGACATAGTTCTATAAATGCTAATAAGAAGATAAGATATAAGATAAATTAGAGGAATAGACACAGATAAAAGTTTCCATCAAAAACACTAAGGAATTGCAGCAGAATCAACATGCCAAAGTAAAAGTTGGGATTCAACTGAACTCCCCCAACTTCTCCTCCAAACAACTTTAAAATAACTCCTCAAATCTAACTCTGGAGTAGCAGAACCAACAAAATGTTGGGGTGAAACATTCTACCAGCCCAAAACAACTCAATAGGTTAACAGAAAAGGGTTTTCTCATTAGGGTGGTGGCCCAGCCTGGGCCATATAGCAGTGCAGAGAGGGAGAGAATTTGGAGCTCAATTTTGTTTTAAATGTTAAGAATTGTTTTTAGAAGCAATAAGCCAAAAGCAGACCTTGGAGGCAACTACATTGGCAATGCCTATTTCAGAAACTCCCAGCCCAAAAATGTTAGTTGAGTTGAACAACAGCTCAAAAGAAGATGATTGGTGACCCTTTGATGGCACTGAATACATAACTCTGTTAGATTGCCCATCTGCAGTTCCAGGTCACAGTCTCAAGTTGAGGAGGAACATGGACTGTGACCCATGCTTCTTATTCTGGGAGCTAGGAACCTGGTTACTGGCTTTTTGTGTTGTGGCTTCTGGGTGTCTAGACTGAGGCCAAGGCCGGGACTTCCAGTGTTGCCCTGGGGTTACACTGAAGCTCATAGTCTAAGGTGTGAGGAAGGGGTGTTCTGGCCACTTCAGGTTTGTGACTCTGCACACCTGGGCTAGAGCTCAGGCAGTCTCAGTAACTGGTGGTCTGAGCCTTGGTGGTGTCTGCAGATTTATATATAAGAACTACAAAAAGGATCAAATATTTTAAAGTGGAAATTATGGGGAAATGTTGACCCTAAATTTCAAAGTACATTATAAAGGATTTGATATTAAAATTACTTGGTTCATTGAAAAATATAAAAAATGAACTAAACAAAAAAACAGACATAATTGAAATCAGTTTCCACATTTACAATAAAAAACCATAAATTAAATAGGAAATAAATCACGATAGGACATGAGTGTATAATAAAAATTACCTTTTATATATTACAATTACTTTTGTCTCTTATTTGGTTAGAAATTCAGCACATATTCATAGCTGTGACAGGTAACTGATATACTCTCTTCTAAATTTTTAAAAACACAAGCTCTAAAATTTTAGAAGAGGAATATAAATTTTGATTATGCAAAATTGAAAAGTTTTGGATAAATATGATTAATGCAACTAAAATAAGTAGAGAATCAGTCAAGCAAGAATAAATAATTGAATCATATATTACTGATTAGGCTTTGATCTGTGTGTGCATGTGTGTGTGTGTGTGTGTGTGTGTGTGTGTGTGTGTGTGTGTAGATATATATAGTATGTATATGTGCAGGTGTGTGTGTATCATTAATACAAATATATAGAAACAAATAACTTTCCCAAATAATAACTTGTTAAAACCTATAAAAAGTTCTCAAAAGAGATCTTTACAAAATAGCTCTAAGTCTGGGGAAAGTACTTCAAATTATTAAAAAAAAACATTTAAATTAAAACAACACTGAGGTTTCACTGAATATCTAGAACATTTCCAAAGATTATAAAAGTTGAGAATAATCATCATTACTGTCAAAATGTGGATATATTCATGCACTTTTGATTTAGCTGGAAACTGTCTAAACTATTCTTTCAAATAATTTCAAATAATGAAGATAAAGTAAATAAAATATTCTCCCCTTTTGTCCCAGATATCATATTGCTAGACATATAACCTAAGAAGGTAAATATTACAGTCCAGTATATGAACTTATCTAATACCTTTATTTTTAGAAGGAAAAAATGTAGATAACCATTGTGATATGTGAATATAATCAAAGTTTACTATGGTATAAGCATGATTGATATGGAGAAAAATCTTGGAAAACTAATGTGACCTAATGCAAAGTAAAAGAAGCCAAAATGGGGAAGGCATATATACACTAACTACAGATGGCAACCTTGTAAAAAATTTTTAAAAATGAAAAAGGAAAGAAAAAAGGATGCTCTTAAATCATAAAGAATAAGCTTCTCCCCAAAGAAGAAATATGAAAAGACACCTTTCTCTCTTCTTTCCAGAAATGAGGATTTTCTCTCTTTGTTAAAGGAGATATCTCCCTATCAATGGATATATAGAAATATATAGGGAAATGTAGATAACTCAAAACTAAAAGATTTCACTAGCAAGGTTTTTAAATATTTATCGTAAAATTGCATAGAAAAACAGCAGATCCTTAAAATGGAAGCTAGGATGCTGAAAGGTCTTGAATCCATACCATTTATCAATTAGATCTATGAAGTCAGGATGACTAGCCTAGAGAAAAAAGGAAAAACATAAATGATTGTCTTGTGGAAGAGGGATTGAATCTGTTGTTTGACTTCAGAGGATGAAACTAAGAGCAAAGAGGAAAAGTTTCAGAGACTTTAGCTTGATAACAGGAAAAAATACTTCTTAATCATTGGAATTTCTCTAAAGTAGTCTGAACAAAAATGTAAATAAACTAATGTAATAAAGTAAAGTAGACTAGGCTACTTCAGGAGATTATGGCTTCCCATTCATTGGAGGTTTTCAATGGAAGCTAGATGACCACTTGTCAGTTATAATATTATGAATAATACTTTTGAATGTGAGTTTGACTAAAATTCACATCACTTGCAGTTCTGATATTCTGTGATACTGTAATATTTCTGCAGTTCCACAGTTATTAGGTAGTCTAAAAATGCCAGTTTAACAGTATTCTTAACATTTGTCTCATTATCAAAGAGGCAATAGAGAGTGGGAAGAATGAAGAAAAAAATTTATATAGATACCTTTGCTATACATTTAACTAGTATATAGGATGTAGTTAATTCATTTCCTCCTTGGCAACATCTATAGGAGTAGATGAAATTGGTTTTATGCAGTTTAAAACATCCTTATCTCCTCCTTGCAACTATAACATGCAGGGGAATGAGCAAACCATGATTAGCAAACCATGACATAGATCTTGGACAATTATGGCAGATGGACAGTGAGCTATATGCAGCATTCAATAGATTAAGGGTAATGGGATGGATAGAGAATTCACAGGAAGAAAGAGATCAAGTAGCAAATGACTTTAAAAGCCCTTTTTTAAAAAAAAGAGTTTTGCATTTGATCCCAGATATAATAGAAAATCATAGAAGTTTATTGACTGGAATTTGTTGATATGGAGGCTAATAATCATAATTAGGCATGTGCGTTAGGAAAATCACTTTGTTAACTCAGTGGAAATTTGACTTCAATAAGGAGACTGGAGGTAAGAAGAACAAATATCAGCCTATTGAAATGGTCTGGGCATAAGGTGAAGAGAGCCCACACTATACTGATAACATATGAGCCAAAAGAAGGGGATGTATATGAGAGAAAGAAATATCTATCAAAAGTAGAAATAACGGGGCTTTGGAAAAGACATTTGATTGTTCTTGATATATCATGATATTTGATAGAAGGAACAATGGAAAGAGTTATTCTGCGGAATAAGTGTGATGATTGTAATTTTTATATTATTGATGTTTTGATGATAAGACTCTAATATAGAATCATTTAGGCTAAGTCATCACAATTTCCATAAAGCATATATGTAATGGCAGACAGTTTTGTACTTTTCCACCGTCCTGACCTATATTAACCTTCTGTCAAGCAGCTAATGTTTATAGCTTCTAATTTGGTAAAACTCTTGACTAACTGTAGTTGTCTGAGTCAATCCTCTCATGTTGACTGACATACCCTACATTAACCTTCTCCTAATATCTAGTCTTGATAAAGAAACTCCCCCTTCCTAAGCCTCACCCTAGCATGACATCTAGAAGCAAGCCAAAAAACTTCTCCACAACATCTGGGTCAGACTAGATACCTCCCCTCCCACATTGGGTACAATTTCCCGTTCTTTTTTTTTTTGGAGGGGGAAAGGCAAGACAATTGGGGTTAAGTAACTTTTCCAAGGCCACACAGTTAGTGTCTGAGACCTGATTTGAATTCACATCCTCCTGATTCCAGTCTCAGCATTCTACCCACTGTACTATCTAGCTGCCCCTGGCCTCATTAAAATTAAGATAAGTAATTTATCTCAGACCTCAGTTACTATGCCAGGTCCTTTGAGTAGAGCAATGTCAAAGGTAATGAGTGTCTTAGTGGAAAAGGTAAATGAGCTGGTACCTTAGGCAGATAAATGTATGAGAATTAAATTAAAGGAATAACTTTAACAATGTAAAAGTCACAGTATTAACAATTGGTCTCATAAGTTGTTACCAAAATTCAACTATAATCTTTTAAATAAGGAATCAACCACCTTAACTTGCCCCTTCCAGATATATGCATGCAAAGGTTGCAACTTTGCATCCAACTCCATTACTCAGCACTACACCTCCCTCCTTGAGCTGATGTTAAGCCCAATTCATCTCCTACAATTCATTTCCTATACATTTTTATTCTTTCATTATTAGCACTGACTTGCCAAATGAGAAGCTACTTTTCCTCCACTGCTTATGTTTCTCTTCCATTTTATCTGCTGATCAAGCTACTGAACCTGACATTTCACAATTGTAGGAACTGAAGAAACTCAGGCATTGATCATCCAATTTGTTGGATTTTCCTTATTTGCGAGTCATGTCATTTTCATAGCCTACTCTGATGCTTTCCAAAGCCCCTGTCCTTCAACATGAACATTTATCAATTCTATAGTACATACTCTACATCAGCGATTCTCAACCTGTGGGCCACGACCCCTTTGGATGTCAAATGACCCTTTCACAGTGGTTGCCTAAGACCATCAGAAAATACGTATTTCCAATTGTCTTAGGAATCAAGACACTGCTCCTCTGTCCATCTCCAGGCGGGTCCACCGTCATGCAGATACACACACATATGAGTATTAAAGGGTCGCGGAATTAGGAAGGTTGACAACCACTGTTCTATATGATTAAATCAACATACAGTTCTTCATCAGTAAATCTGCTTCTACGTGCAGTCTTACTGACTCCTTAATTGTAGTCCCTTGCCACTATAAAACACTTCTTTGTAGCCAAATGAAAGAATGATAAAAATGGGGCATGTACTTTTATGGTTTTGATTTCTGCTATCAATGGAATAAATATTTTAGTGGTACTTGTCTCAACTGGTCCAATCTGTGAATTGGGTAGCAGTATTCAGAGAGATTAGATCTCTGGAGATTCCTGCAAGTCTAGGAAAATTTTTCTCTACTAAAGTACCTGGGGAATTGAAGTTGAATATGAAGGAATAAAGAGAGAATTATTTTCTCCTTGGTACTTGGAAGATTAATCATTCCAATGTAAACAACTGAATGTCAAATGTCAGGCTAAGTTATGCACTGCTTTGTCTACTCAATTTTTAGTTACTAAAAATAACTTGTGCTCTAGCATGAATATTGAAATTAACAGTATAAAGAGACATCCATAAAGATTTATCATAGAATTTAGAAATGGAAGAAACTTTAGAGAATATTTAATCCATCTTCTTTATTTTACAGATATGCAATTTAGGACAAGAGAGGTCAAATAACTTGTCCAAGGTTACACAGGAAATACACAAGACGACATAAACAAATTTAGGTCTTCTTACTCCAGATCCACTGGAGTTTGTTTTTGTTTGTTTTTGTTTTTGTTTTGTTTTGTTTATCTGGTTTATGTGTTCCTTATTTTGTTTGTTATCATGCTATACTTTTTAGAGACCTAACTGCAAATCATATACTCCAAATACAGACAACCTTTGGTGAACTTTGCACTGATCCTTCTTACTTCTTCAGCAGATCATTTTGACTCTTTTCTCACAAGAAATTATCTGAACTCAATTCACTTAATCCTACAGCAGAAGATTTAGTTCATAAGTCATGAGCAGAACTATGTTCCCATCCTGGAATTCTTATTAACCTAGACTATTACTACCAAGATCCTTAAACTTTCTTCCAATCCTTTAGTTTCAAAAGTAGACTCACCCTTCCAAGTGAGTGTGTAGAAGCTTGGGACAGTTCAACTTCCAAACCAGAAGTGGAACTTTACCTTAACAAAGAGTAAAAATGTTAAGTAATAGGCAAAGGAAATGAGCAATCAATGAACAAAATTCAAATTATAGAATCTCACTTTGATGACAAGGAAGATCAAAGCACTATATATGGAAGTTAATGTCTCCAAATTAAATATATGGTGACAGGGCAAAGGACAATGAATTGTGCTTTCCATTTGCTTAGCTTAAATCAGTTCAGCTTTGGTGGTGACAGAGACAGCCTTTGAAAAATGAATAACATGGAAGGGGGAAACAGCAGAACCAAGATGACTGAGTGAAGGCAGGGACTGAACAGAGTTGTCCCTAAAACCCTTCCAAATACCTGCAAAAATGACTCTAAACAAATTCTAGAGTGGCAGAACCAACAAAAATACAGAATGAAACAAATTTTCAGCCAAAGACAATCTGGAAGGTCCATGAGAAAGGTCTGTTGTACCAGGTTGAGAGAGTAACACAGTCCAGTGATGGCTATGACAGCAAAGATCAGTGCCAGTAAAGTCAAAGCAGACCTCTGCAGGCTGATTCACTCTCATCTGTTCCAGTTTCCAGACTGCTCACCAAATGTCAAAGATAACTTAGATGGTCAATAGGAAAGGGCTATCAGAACTGAGTAAGAGAGAAACACAGTTCAGCCCTGAGAAACCAGGAGTAGGTCTTAGGAGTGACTGAATCAGCAGTGGCAACACTGGCAGTGGACATGGCTACTTCCAGATGTCTAAGCCCACAGACAGTAAAGCAACTGGTCAGAAGATTACAGGGGTCTCTTTGCTGACACTGAGGAAGGACTATGTTGCTTTGCCCATACTTGGATCTAGATTGCTGTCCTGGGTGGCAGTCCTGGGGTAAGCAAGAACACTGGCATTGCAGAGTTTGTTGCAGCAGTAGAGAGGGAACCCTCCTCATGGTTTCATGATAGAAAAGAATGCTTGTAGTCACTCACAAACCAGAGCACAATCCAAGAGATGAGTAGACACCTCTCCTTAGATCATATTACTTCGGAAGAATTGAAAGTGTACAAGCCCTTAGATGTACCTCCAAAAAGAGCAGCACAAAACCCCTGAAGCTTGGGACAGTTCAACTTCCACACTGGAAACAGAACTTTATCTTGACAAAGAGTTAAAAAGTCAAGTAATAGGCAAAGAAAATGAGCAAACAATGAACAAAATTCATATTATAGAATATTACTTTGGTGACAAGGAAGATTAAAACATACACTCAGAAGACAACAAAAAAGTCAAAGCTACTACACCCAAAGCCTCCAAGAAAAGTACTAATTGTACTTAGGGCATGGATGAGCCCAAAAACAATGTTGAAAATCATGTAAGAGAAGTAGAGGAAAAAATGAGAAGAGAAAGGAGTGATGTAAGAAAATCATGAAAAAATTAGTCGACAACTTGGTAGAGTCAAAAAATTCTGAAGAAAATAACACTTTAAAAAGTAGACTAAACCAAATTCAAATGGGCTCCAAAAAAAAAAAACAATGAGGAGAAGCTTGCCTTAAAAAGCAAAATTACCCAAATGGAAAAGGATCTCCAAAAGTCCATTGAAGAAAATATTTCCTTAATAATTAGAATGAAGAAAATGGAAGTTAGTAACTCTGTGAGAAATTAAGAAATTATAAAATAAAACCAAAAGAATGAAAGAATAGAAGACAATGTGAAATATCTCATGGGAGAAACAACTGACCTGGGAAACAGATTCAGGAGAGATCATTTGAAAATTATTAGACTAACTGAAAGCCATGGGGAAAAAAAGAGCCTCGACATCATCTTTCAAGAAATTATCAGGGAAAACTGCTTTTATATTCTATAACAAGATGGAAAAATAGAAATTAAAAGATTCCACTTATCACCTCCTGAAAGATATCCCTAAAGGAAAATACTTAGAAATATTATAGTCAAATTCCAGAGTTTCCATCTTAAGGAGAAAATATTGCAAGCATCCAGAAAGAAACAATTTAAGTATTGTGGAAACACAATCAGGATAATACAAGATTTACCAGGTTCTTCATTGAGGGATGGGTGGAGCTTGATATATGGTATTCACAAGGTCAAATGAGCTAGGATTAAAAACAACAATCATCTACCCAACAAAAACAAGTGTAATCCATGAGGGGAAAAATAGACATTCAATAAAGTAAAGGAATTTAATACACCCTTGAGAAAAGACCAAAGCTAAATAGAATATTTGTCTTTCAAACACAAGACTCAAGAGAAGCATGGGAAAGTAAACAGGAAAGAGAAATCATAAAGGACTTATTAAAGTTAAACTGTTTACACTCCTACTTGGAATGATTATATTTGTAACTCATGAGACCTTTCTCATTATTAGGGTAGCTGAAGGAAATATATATAGACAGAGGAGAGGTTGAGATGAATATGAAGGAATGATACCTAAAAAATAAAATTAAGGGATGAGAAAAGAATGTACTGGGAGAATAAAAAAGGGAGAGGTAGAATGGGGTATATTATCTAACTTAAAAGAGACAAAGAAAAGCTTTTACAGTGGAGGAGAATGGTGGTGGGGGGTAAGAGGGAATGAGTGCACTTTCTTCCCATCAGAATTGGCTTAAGGAGAGAAGAACATACATGCTCAATTGAGTGTAGAATTCCTTCTTACCCTACAGAAATGTAGGGAGGAAGGGGATAGGGGTAGTGATAGAAGGGAGGACAATTGGGGGAGGGGTTGATTATAAGAAAACACTTGTGAAAAGGAACAGAGTGAAAGGAGAGAATGGGAGTGGGATATGATGGAAGGAAATGTAGTTAGTTTTTTACAATGTGACTATTATGGAAGTGTTTTTCAAGGATACACATCTATAACCTATATCAAATTGTTTGCCTTCTCAATGAGGATGGGTCAGGAGCAAGGAAGGCAGAGAACTTGGAACTCAAAGTTTTAAAAACAAATGTTAAAAAATGTTTTACAAGCACCTGGAAAATAAAATACACAGGTAATGGAGTTTAGAAATCAATCTCACCCTACAGGAAAACAAAAGAGTAAGGGGATAAAAGAAGGGGGTGTGAAAGAAGGGAGGACAAATTGGGGGAGGAAATAATCAAAAGCAAACACTTTTGAGGAAGGAGAGGGTGAAAGGACAGAGATAATAGAATAAAGAGATCCAGGGGGAATAGGATGGAGGGAAATACTGTGAGCAATAGTAGCTGTGAAAAAAAATTAAAGCAAGTTTCTCTGATAAAGGCCCCATTTCTCTAATATATAGAGAACTGTGTCAAATTTGTAAAAATAAGAGTCACACCCCACTTGATAAATGATCAAAAGATATAATCAGTTTTCTGGTTGAGTAATTAAAGTTATTTATGGCCATATGAAAAAATATTCTAACTCACTATTAATTAGAGAACTGCAAGTTAAAACAATTTTGACTTACTAGCTCATATCTATTAGATTAGATAATAGGACAGAAAAAGTAAATGATAAATGTTGGAGGAGATGTGGGGGAAATGAGAAATTAATGTACTATTGTAGGATTTGTGAAGTGATTTAACCATTCTATGGAACAATTAGAAACTATGCACAGTGGACTACAAACTATGCATACCTTTTGACATAGCAATACCATTTCTAGGCCTGTATCCCCAAAGAGATAAAAAACAAAAAGCAAAAGGACCTATATGTACAAAAAAAAATATTTAAAGTAACTCTTTTTTGGGGTAAAGAATTGGAAATTGAGGGGATGTACATCAATTGGAGAATGACTGAATAAATTGTGGTATGTAAGTGTGATAGAATACTATTATAGTATAAGAAATGATGAGAACTATACTCAGAAAAACCTATAAAGGTTTACATGAGTTGATACAAAGTGAAATATAATTTGTATAAAGTAAAAGCAATACTGTAGGATGATCAACTAAGAATGACTTAGCTATTCTCAGCAATACAATGATCCATGGCAACTACTTCAGAATACTAAGTACTTCTGAAGGACATAGGATGGACAATGCTATCCATCCCCAAAGAAAGAATTGATAATGTCTGAATACAGATTGAAGAAGTTGTTGTTGTTTTCCTTTTCTGTATTTTTCACTTATTTTTTTTACAACATAACTATTACACCTACTTTTGTATGACTATACATATATAAGCTATATGGAATTGCATTACTTCTCAATGGGAGAGAGGAGGGAGGAAGGAAGAGAATTTGGAACTCAAAGTATTAAAAACAAATGATAAAAATATTTTTTATATTTGACTTGGGAAAATTAAATACTAAATAAATTTAAAACTGAAAAAAATGGAAATTAATAGCTTTTCCTATAACTGCTATAATGTGCCGAGCTAAGAATCATAGACACTTTTCAAGTTTAAGAGGGCAGAGCTCAGTTAGGGTCTGTTAAAAAAAAGCCTGCTACTTATATTTTGCTTGACTTCATATGTACAAAGGATTTTGTAGTTCTCGTCTTCTTAATGGGTGGAGGAGGGATAAATGGAGAAGAAGAATTTGGGACTGAAAATTAAATTTAAAAAATAAGAAAAAGCTGACACCAAATAAGATCTCTACAACTAATTCAACATACTCCAGTTTGTGGAGATGGAAGGGGGAAATTTTTTGTCCAGAAGTTTCCCCTGCAAGTGGGGAATAGCATTCAAAAGGTAATGGTTAGTATAATATAGTAGGAAGACTGCTGAAATTGAAATCACAAGATCTCAATTCAATTCTGGTCTATTACTATGCTTAGAAAACTACTTATGTGACCTTGGATAAATCATTTTTACCTTTATAGTCCTCAGATATTTCATCTCTAAAATGTGAGGGATATACTACATAACCTCTGGTCCCTTCCATCTCCATCTCTGTGATCCTATGAGCCTATGTACCAGTTGAGATTAAGACCTAGGAAGTAATTCACATTGCTTAGAGGGTCAGTGGTAGGAAGCTATGTCTGAAATAGAAAGAGTCAAGAACAGGAATTAAAACTAGGCATAAATGAGGGCTAATGTGAGCTAAAGTCCAGGACTGAGCCCTAGCTTACTATTCAGCAAGTCATGGTAGGAATCATGGCAGCATGGCAGGCCAAAAGTTATTAACAAATACATGTCAGTTTGGGGTAAGCTGTGTGACCCTGGAAAAGTCACTTAACCCTCTTTGCCTCAGTTTCTTCATCTGTAAAATGAGCTGGAGAACAAAATGACCAACCATTCCAGTATCTTTGCTAAGAAAACTTCAAATGGGGTCATGAAGAGTTGGATACGACTGAACTACAGATATCTCCTGAAGTCTTTCAGTTGGAGAGCTCCTATACTTGCTGCTTTTCCTGTTCTATGGGGTAATAGTTAAGACTGTCTCATGACTCCAAATAGTGATAATTAGTGGAAGTAGAATCCTGAAATCCTGAGTCTCAGTCCTGTGCCCTATCTCCAACACAGTGCTTCTCTGAAAATGGTAAATTCCAAAACAAATGTAAGATATTCTTAGAATTATAAACACACAGAGAGAGCTGCTGGTGCCTGAACCATGACAACAGGAGGTAGCCCCCAGGGAAGAATAAAATCTTGGATCCGAATATGCTTCAGCTGGAAACCACTTAGCTCTTCCCAGCTGGTGTTAAAAAATGCCTTGAGGCACACATGCAGTCAAGTCTTTTGTAGTATCCCCATCCACCTTCACATACCCCTCCCTGTTTCCATACCTACCAACCTCAGACTGACCTTGGGTAACCTTGTTTTTCCTCCAAAAGTATCTCTGGTGTTCTTTTTGTACACAGTGGCTGCTCAATGAATATGTCCACTTACATGCATAAACTTATACTCAAATTTGTGGTATGATTGAATGTCTTATACCCTATCACTAAAGATTATAACTACATAAGATCCTATATCTAAAGACTGAAGGCATCTATATAATTGAGTAGATCATAGGATCATAAAGTTAGAGCTGGAAAGGAATGCCAAATACAAACCATAACCAAACCCCCCCCAAAAACAAAACAAAACAAAACAAAACAAAACAAAACAAAAAACAAACCTCTCGTTCTACCAGAGGAAACAGACCTAGGGAGCTAAATGACTTGATTAAAGTCAGAAAGAAAAGCATCAAGAGAAGTCCTCTGACTTCCAAACCAATTCTATTTCCTCATTACTATCCAGAGAGCAGAGAATTTAGCATTATATCTCCCATCATCCCTAGTATTAGACTTGTGCCTCAAGTGAAATAATGTAAGTAAATGACCTTTAAAACAAAACTAATATGAGTATGAGCTTCTATTATTATAGTGAATACTTATTAAATTTAGTTGAGGTTGAGGGCCAACTCAGTTAAGCAGATAGAAGCAGCCAGCTTCTTGCAGCTGCTCCTAGGCCACCAGGATGCTAGCTCACCATTCTCTGTGATGTGTAAAGTAGAGACTGCCCTGAGTTCTTGCTCTCCCAGATAGTAGTGATAAAAAGGGAACTAATTTCAAGGGATTGTACAGTCTGCCCTGTGTGAAATGGGAACACTAGATAAAGTATTTACATGATAGCCTTCAAGGTCTCTGTGACATCATCTGCCTGACATCATGGAACTAAACAAAGCATAGTAAACATAGTAAACATTAGTTACCTTATTTGTCTCATTGCTCTATAAAAACCTTGCTCATTGTATCAATAAATGGAGTTCTATCCTGAACTGCCTGCCTGGTTTATCTCCCATCTTCAGTCACATTTGATGATGGTATCAAGTGGCCCCCAGCAAGTTGAAATAAAATGAATAATCTTGTTTTCTGTTTATGTGTTGTTACAAATAAGAAAACAATGATTGGCGACAAGGTCACACATTTCTTAAAGATGAGACTACCTGAAGTAGTTGCTCTGAGATTCCTTTGTTTTTGCATATTTTATGTAGCCATTCAAAAAAATATTTCCTTAGATATGGAGAACTTTTGGACAGTCAACATAGGAGCAAGTTTTGAAAAAAAAAGTAGTCTACTGTCACTGCTTTATTCTGTACTTTTTGGTAGTATATTTTGTTTTTAACATTTGTGTCTTAATCTGGAAGGACAGAAAAACAGAGAGACTGACTGGTCAGACTATTTATAAAGAGTAGTTTATTTCCCAGCCAAGTGAGCTTGGATTTTTCCCATCCAGAGAGAAGGAATAACTGTTGTTCTTCAGGAAAGGTTATACCACGCTCTGATAGGGCTATGAAAGTTATAGTTGACAAGTCTGTATCAATGTTAGTGGGATATATAAGATCCTTTTATTTTGTATATTGTTGGGAGCATTTTTTTAAATTTTTTAAATTTGTTTTCTTGTTTACATCATTCATTTTCATGACATTTTTGAATTACAAATTTTCTCCCCATCTTCCCCCTGCCCCAACCCTAAAACAGCAATCCCACTGTAAAGACCCCCCCCCACCCCGTTCTGCTCTCTTACTTTCTGGTAGGGCAGGGAGGGTCTCCCTATCGCAGCCCATGTATATCTTAATTCCCAGTTGCAGGTCTTGCAGAACTTTAAATTCTAGATTCTTTCGATTCCTCCTTGTGCCCCACCCCCACTGGAAGGACAATCAATTCGATACAGGCTGTGGATGTGTAATTATACAGGACATCTTCATAGTGGACATATTGTGAAAGTGATCATCTGTCTCTCTTTCCTATCCCTCTCCCACCTAGTTCTGTCCTCTACCCTGTCCCTTTTCCTTTACTGAAGTGAGTGCTTCCAGCATCCCTCCCCCACACCCTGCCCTTCCCTTTGTCATCCCCCCTCTAATCCCCATGCTCCGTTCTCTCCTGCGTGGCATGATGCCCAGTTTAAAGTTTATGCCATTTCTTCCCTAAGCCAAATTCAATGAGAGTAATTGAAAGTAAAGTTGTAACAGTTATCCCTTGCCTCTTCTATATGGAATGATTAACCCCATTTTGTCTCTCCCTGTCTCCTCTCATTCTAGTCCTCTCCCACCTCAGAATTTTGCCTTTTAAAGTATCATCCCTTCATATTCAA
>CM053596.1:221648443-221667927 GCA_028646575.1 Pseudocheirus occidentalis | reverse complement strand
AAAAAAACTACCAGGAAAACTAGAAAATAGTATGGCAAAAACTGGACCAAAAACAATACTTTGCACTATATGTCAAAATAACTTCAAAATAGTTACATGTTTTATATATGAAGAGTGATAAAAACAAATCAGAGAGCATGGTAGAAATTGTCCATCATATCTATAGATAAGGGAAGTGTTTGTGACAAAATAAGAGCCAAAGGGAATCACAGAAAGTAAAATGAATCATTTTATTACATAAAATTAAAACATTTTTACAGAAACAAAATCAATGCAACCAAATTAGAGGGCATAATTTACAGGAAGTTTCCTGATACAAGTCTAATTTCTCCAATATATAGAGAACTGAGCCAAATTCATAAAAATAAGAGCCATGCCCCAGATGATAAATGGTCAAAGCATATAAAGAAGCTGTTTTCAGAGGAAGAAATCAAAGGTATAAGTAGCAATATTAAAAATTTTCAAAATCACTAATAATTAGAGAATTCAAATTAAAACAACTCCAGAGTTCCATCTCACTATCTGATGTACCATCACATTAACTGAAATGTCAGAAAAGAAAATGACAAATGCTAGAGGGGACATAGCAAAAACAGGTACAGTACTGTAACACTGGTGGAGTTGTGAACTAGTTCATCCATTTCTGAAAATAGTTTGGACCTATGCCCAAAGGGCAACAAAACTGCATATCTTTCATCCAGCAAAACACTACTAAGTCTATATCCCAAGGAGGTCAAAGGAAAAGAAAAAAAACATATTTAAAAAAATTTTGTAGCACTCATTTTTGTGGTGGCAAAGAATTGGAAATCAAGGACATGGCCATCAATTAGGGAATGACTAAACAAGTTATGATATATTAATGTGAATTAATACTATTGTACTGGAAGAAATCTGAAAGGTAGATTAAAAAAACAAAAAACAAACCCCAAACTAAAAGACTTCTATGAACTGATACAAAGTAAAATTATCAGAACCAGTAAATCAATATATACAGTAATAGCAACATTGTAAAGATAATCAACTGTAAATGACTTAGTAACTCTGATCAATACAGTGATCCACCACAACTCTAAGGGACTCATGATGTAAAATGTTATCCATCCAATCTAATTTATGACTGAGATTACATAATGAAACATTTTTCCTTTATTTTCTTTTTTTTTAAACATTCCTAATGCAGAAATAATTTTCCAGGACTTCATATACACAATGAGCATCATATTGTTTGTTTTCTCAATAAGGAGTTGATTGAGGAATGGAGAGAATTTAAAAATAAAAATAAAAATTTAATTTAAAAACATAAAATAAAGGAAAAGAAAACAATTCTACTTCAGACATCAGTGAAATGTACATGTATTTTGAATAAAAATACTACTATTAGGTTTGTGAAAAAATGTCATTCAATAATTTTGAGTACCTTTTAAGTCACTGCTCTCAAGGAACTCACAGTCTAAAGGCTAAGAAACCATAGAAATCACTAAGTACAGACAAGTCATTTTCAGGGAAAAAAAGAAATAATGAAAAGAGAGAAGGAACCTGAATTAAGATGGATTGGTCAAGGCATCTTGTAGAACAGAAGATTTTATTTGAGAATGGAAGAAAACCAAGGACATGAATATTCATAGCTACCATTTTTGTTGTTGTAACAATGACAGTAAATGAAATTGTTGCCCGTTACTTGAAAGTCAGAAAAGTAGAAAGAGATTTCTATTGTGACATATAAAAAGTTCAAGAGACATAGTTTTCTGAGCAATTAATCATTTTACTAATTATACTAGAGGATAATTAATAAAAGGGATCAGTGACATTCTCAAATGCCAAAGATCCCTCATAGAACCCACTCGAGCTCATATGCTGTAAGAAGAGTAGGTAATTCTGATGGCAGAAATCTACTAAAATTGGTTAACAATTAATGATGGAATAAATATTATAATGAGAAATGAATGTATTCTAATGAGGGGCTGAGGGATGAGACTGTACTCTCAGTATTTCTCAAAGAGATTTATCTATACCCATATCACCCCATCCAGGGTAATCTAGACAAAAGATCTGTCCAACTAAAACACAATGGACCAGAATCCATCAATTCACCAGAAGTAAAATTTCTTTATCTTTTGATAAAGTCTGAATTTTCCAGTTGGGTTACTTTCACCCAAGACTTTACCTCATTATGAGCCCTGCACTTCAAAGGCTGCTTGAGTAACTTTCAGGGGCTGATTTCTAAATGAGTAAAAGGAAGGGGAATAACTTTATTTCTAATTTAATAATTGGTTATTAATAAAGGGGAGAAATAATCATTTCTCTCAGTCTGAACTGATGAAAAATGAAATGAGCGGAACCAAGTGGTCAATTTACATAATCATCTCTAAAGTAATGTGAGGAAAATCTTTGAAAAGCCTCAAAATGCTTACCACAGCAGCAACCTAGAACAATTTCAAAGACTAGTGGCAAAACATACCTTTCATATTTTGGATGAGAGGTCATGAAGAGTAGTACAGCATGAGAAATAATTTCTCAGTTTTAGTCAGTGTATTGATTTGCATTGTTTGGCTACGGATACTGGTTCCAAGAGATGAATTCAACTTGGACAGTGTTGATTAAAGGAGGCAGGTTAGCAAGCTAGTCCTGACAGACAGTTTAAAAAAAGGAAGAGGACATTAGATCAATTTTTAAGTACCTTATTCAACTTTATAACATAACTGTACTAATATCTTAAAACGTCTGTTTTTGTTGCTGATTGTTGTTCATAAAAATGGATACTATATAAATATTACACTATTCATATTAATTTCTAGGTCAGGAGTTCTTAAAAATTTTGGTTTGTCATGGATCTCTTTGGCAGTTTGGTGAAATTTTTGGAAGTCTCCTCAAAATCATGTTTTTAAATGTGTAAAATCAAATATATAGTCAGGAACAAACATTTACTAAGTACCTACTTTATGTCAGGCACTGTGCTAAGAGCTTTATAAATCCCATTTACCTCTAGGAAAGAATTGAGAGCTGTAAGCTGTCATTCTCAGTAATAACGAAGCTAATGATATTAAATTTTGTTAATATATAATGACAATCATGATCATTATCATCATCATAGCAGCTGGTATTTATATAGTGCTTTATGGTTTGCAAAGCCCTCAACAATATTCTATCACTCAGTCCTGGAAATTAAATGCTATTATTATCATCATAATTTTGCAGTTTATGAAACTGAAGCAGGCAGAGGTTAAATGACTTATCCAGGTTCACACAGCTAGGAACTGTTTGTGATCAAATTTGAACTCCGGCCTTCCTTTCTTTAGACTGGATACTCTATCCACTGTGCCATATAACTGCCTCATAAGATTATGGAAGAAACCAATTATATTGAAATACATATAGATATATATGTATACACATATATATACATATACACACATATGTATGTATGTATGTATTTAAGTTCACAGACTCCTAGTTAATTATCCTTATGCTAAAGAAATTAAAATTGTAAGAAAATAGATTAGTTCTACAGTTAGCTGCAAGAAATAAAAAGGTTATGGGGAAAGCACAAAGCTTCAGAGTAGCAGGACCTCATGCAATACTTAACCTACTCCTCCTTTGAAAGGACAGGCTCCTATAGATTTATTACCCCCCACTCCTTATTTCATTCTACTCCTCTCCACCCCACCCCCAGACAGATAAGAAGCCTGAAGTTTCTGGGGCAGAGGGAGAGGAAGTGTTATGGGGAGAAATGGACAAACATTTCTATTATAAAAATGATATATTTTCAGGTAATGGTCTAATTTAAGCTTTATTAGTCTGAATTCTGTCTTCCAGGGAATTTATTGTTTTTTTTTTCATTGTTTCTATGGAATTAATTTGTTCCTGAATCATAGTTTCATATGACTGTGACATTGTGGGGTTTTTGAAGGAAACAATTAAGTTAGGCAGAATATGCCTGTAAAAATGAAATTCCTGCCCCCGCCTGCCCTGTCCCCCAGTTCCCCATTTATATATTCCCTGTTAATATGATTGATAATCATTAAATATCATAGTTTTGGCCAAAATCTGATATAATAAAACAGTATGCTTTACCTTGCTATGAAAATGCCTATTTTCTGTGTCAGTAACTCCAGAGACCAGATAAGGCTGAAAGTAGGGTTTCTCCTTATCTTGGGACATACTCCGTTCAGAAGGATAACAGAGACATCCTGAGATCATAAACTTCTAATGAACCCAGCTTTGTCCTTGCTCTCTAAGTGAGCTCAGAGACAACCTCTTCTTACGTCAACAAAACCAGAAGAGGCTTCCTTTAAGACCCTTAAGGATGAGACTCTTACCTCAAAGCAATAACTTGAGTAATGGAACTTTTTATTATCTTAATATTTTTGGACATATACTATGTTATGGATTGTTAATGGTAAAGAAAACAGAGATATCTGGAGTCATAATTTCAACTGACACTTTGTCAACTCTCCTATTTTATTGTATTTACCATCTATTCAATTAAGAAAAATCCTTTCTCATACAATGTTTAAACATTTATGTAGCTCACAAATTTGTGTGACACAGTCATCATGAATTGAGATGGTTCTAAAATGTATTTAAGCTTTGTCATTCCTTTGTTCAAGTTAGTTAGGACTTAGCTCTTAATTCTTGTACAAGTTCACTAATTTTAAGGAATAACTGTATAACACCTAGTCTCTTGTCTCCTTTAAACAAACTTTTAAAAGGTCAACATGAGCAATTATATTAATCAACAAAGATGCGTACTAGCAAAAGGACCCAAACTGCCCCATCTTTTGGTGCCTTACATGTTTTGATCCTGAGGGAAAAATAAAAGGCATGGATTGAAGAGGAATGGGTGTCTCAGCCTCATACTTGGAGAAAAAGCATGGTGAAGAAGAAAGAGCACTGACTAGGGAATTCAAAGATTTGAGTGAGAGTTCCCATTCTGAAACTTATAGGCTGTGTGACTGAAGATGAATCATTTTAACTCTTCAAAGTTTTTCCTTTCTTATCTGTAAAATATTTACCCATGTTACTAAGATTAGTGTGACAAGTGTTTTATAAAGTATAAAATATTTTATACATTTGATGTCTCCTTTTCTTTCTGTTGGCCTTAATATAAAATATACCATTTCCCATAATTTTGGAAGTGATCAGGTATAAACCAAAGATCAATTCAAACTGAGTGATATAACAATATATGTACATGTTATGCAGGGTATCCCAAAAGTCTTGGTGAAATTTAAAATTTGTTAAGACTTTTTAGGACACCCTGTATAATTAAAGTTCACTTTTGTCCAGTAGGATCATAAATTTAGAGTCTGAAGAGACAAAACTTAATAACTAAACATTATCTTTAAAAATATTTTTTCTTGATTTCTTTGGCCCTTAAGGTGATTTAAAATAATTACAAAACTTTTCTTTGAATCTATATAATTTTATACTTTATTTCTGTATTTTTTATTTTTGGTTCAAGTTTTATTGAAGATCATATACAAAATGTTTCCAGACCCAAGAGGGTTTAATCCTCCTTCTCTTCCTCCTCTTCATCCTTGTTGATCTGGAAGTACTGTAATTTGTAATTCTCCTTGCTATTGGACACAACTGAAGCCAATCGCGAAGATTGTTCATCTCTAAGTATTTCTTTGTCAGGTACTTCAAATACCTTTTAGACAAGGGCACCTCTGACATCACAATGATCTTACTCTTGCTTCTCTCGATGGTTACAACTCTGCTCCCGAGGTTGCTGGCCTTTTCATTCACTTTGATTCGTTCTTGTAAAAACTGCTGGAAATGAGCTGCGATTGTAATCCCATCTTCCACAGAATGGGTACAATCCAGGGTGAATTTGAGGACTTGCTTCTCTTTTTAGCCAGCCTTCATCACAGATTTCTTCACGAGCACCATGACGATCGAGGAGCCAGAAAGTAATTTATTTTATTATATAAATATATACACATAGCTCAACACCCATATATGTAATGTGTATTGTTTAAATCCATATATCATGTGTTATATGGTATATGCATGATACTTCATCATGTGATATGATACATTGTATGTATCTTGTGTGAATGTGTGTACATATGTTGATGTCAGAGTGGGAGAGCAGATTTGGAAGAATTCACTTAGACCTCTTTAGCCAATGGGAGCTTTATTGACACAAAAGCATTACAGATCTGAGATTTAGCAAAGAGCTAAACAAATATAGGAAACAGATATAGGAAAGGAAACAGATTTATATAGACAGAAAGCCACATGGCCTGTAGGATGATTTTAGAGTTTCTTAAGGAGGTTGGAGATCTAGGGACAGGATTAGTCTTGCAAGATAAGGACACAAGATAAAGGAGACAAGGGCATCTTGTGACCCAGGATGGGAGGTGATGAGAAATTCAATAGTCCAGGGCAAAGTGGAAGTTTTATCATATTTCGAGATAAGAGAAAAGACTTTAGGACACTAGGGAAAGAACTACCCAATCCTTAGGGCACCTTTGTATCAAGAGACTTTAGGGCACCTTCAGTTTAGAGGATAAAACAGACAAAGGACAACTCAACCCTTAAGGCACCTTTTTATCCACATCACATATGTATATATTTGTGTGTATGTATGTATGTATGTATACCAGAGTTAATAGCAAAGAAAAACAATCACAGAAGAGTGAACATGTATACAGATATATCTGTATATACTATGTGTGTACATATGGGCATATACATTATTTATGTGTATGTATTTATGTATACCTGTATTATACATAAGTACATATAAGTTTATCTCTATACGGCATGTTTATCCATATGTATATGCATAGGTATATTGTATAGATACATCCACATCTATATATTGTCTATATATGTATATGTTTGCATAAATGTACATATTTACACATGTATTATGGATGTGCATTCCTGTACATGTGTCTTTGTTGTGTACGTGTAATATGCATATAGGTATATGTATATGTCTATACACATGTGTGTATTTTTGCCAAGGCCTTTCAATTTCACCTTTGCAACATTTCTGGAATATGCCTCTTTCTCTGTCTCAATACCTGGACTATGGCCAAAGTCAGCTGGTGAGTGTGCCTGTCTAAAATCTCTCTCCATTCCTCTCATCCTCCACTGAGCTATTTAAAGTGATTTTCTTAAAGTGTAAGTCTAAACTTTACTCAGTAAACTCCCCTGACTCCCTTTTCCCCTCCAGGATCAAGTACAAAATCCTGTTTGGCATTTAAAGCCTTTTGTAATCTAGTTCCCTCCTACTTTTCTAGTTTTCTTATACCTTACTTCTCACCACATACTCTTTGATCAAGTCTCACTGACCTTCTGTAATGGTAATGGAATTTGAAGATCCCTTTGTATTGGAAAGCTGACAAGTACATAGCATCTAGTTTCAAATTAAGCCTCTGTGAGGAAACAGGAGGTATGAACCCCTGTTGCTGATGTGACAGGAAGGGGCTGAACAGGGTAGGAGCTATGCTGTGTTTAAGGAAGAGCACAAGCTGGACAATCAAAACTTCTTGGGATAAGCATCATGGAGTCACCGCAGCTGCTGCTGGACTGAAGGCTGAACTGAGAGTTGAGAAGAACTAAGAGGAGAATGCAAAACTCGAACTTATGATGGCATAACTTTTACTGAGATCTGGGAACTTCTGCTGAAGAGCTTCAGAGAACCAGCTGAAACTTCTGCTGAAGACTTCTGAGGGCCAGCGTGGAGCTGCCAGAGGAAGCATGACTGTGGTGTTCATACTTCGTCTATTTGTGGCTTTGTTAAGCCTTGACTTCCCAGGAATAGAGACTGTGAAGGATTTAAGATGGACTGGACACTGTGAGCTTCAGTGTGGAACAGGAACTTCACAGAGAACTAGACAATAACCTGGGAGCTATCTGCCTTTGAACCTAGGTGACAGTTTAGTGAATTCAGGCAGGATCTGGGACCATGGATGGGGAATCATGAAATCTGAGAGCCTACATTGGGTCAAGATGAAAAAATCTCTCCATGGATATTCAATAGTGACTGATAAAATTGTAACTTACTTGTGACCTAGGGGTGGATGGCCTGTATGTTTTCCACTACCCCTTAAGAGAATACTGAATAGTGACTGATATTGTAACTTAATTTTACCCCATGGGTGGAGAACTTTGAGTATTGTACTTTGTATCCCTTAAGGAACCTTTGCCTCCTTAAGGATGAGTGAGTTAAGGATTGAGCAGGCTTCCCTCCTTAAGACTGATTGAATTAAGAACTTAATAAATGATTTATTGTTTAAATGAATGCCCCTTGTTTAAAAGAGAACCATTTAATGAGTGAGTAACTAAGAGATTGAGTTACTAAATGATTGTACTTTTTTTAAAACTATGTGACCACTTTGGTGAAAACTATGTGGCTACTTTAGTGATAAGTTGTTGAGTTGTGACATGTTGAATTCTGTATTTTGATTTTCTGTGAATGTTTTGCTCCGATTTGTTATTGAATAAATAGAGAGTTCAGTGTACTATGTTATCAGAATCTTAAAAGCTGTTAACAGCAGCAGTCCTTTGGAAAGCTGATCATGCTTGTCTTTATACCTTCTTACTGCTCTATGAATTAGACATTTCATCTCTCAGTTTTACTAATTTTCTCTGACTACTCCATGATTGAACATTCTCCTTCCTTAACTCCACCTACTAATTTCCCTGACTTCCTTTAAATCCCAACTAAAATCCAACCTTCTACAGAAAGCCTTTCCCATCCCCTCTTAATTCTAGTGCCTTCCTCTCTTAATTATGTGGTGTTTATCCTGTATATATGTGTGTGTGTGTATATATACATACTTGTTAGCAGACTGTTTCCCCCAGAAGACTGTGAGCTCCCTGTGGGCAGGGACTGACTTTTGTCTCTTCTTATATCCTCAGTGCTTACTTAGCACAGTGCCTGGAACATAATTGGTTTTGTGTGGGACATGAAATTAGTGAAAACTTCTCAGTCTGGAATGTAACCTCCCCCTCCTGAGTGTCTACCTTCCCCCTTCTCCTGTCAATTACTTTTATCTTCCTTTGTTCATTTCTTCCTGCCTGGTGAAGGCCAACCCCCTTGTAGTCTCATTGGGGAGGAGGTTGGGAGGTGAATTTTTCACCAATGAAAGAGGGCAGTTGGCCAGGAAAGGGGACGTCCTAATTAGGTTTTTAAACCTAGGAACAGGGCTAGGCTCTCTCTCTTCCAGCCCTGCCTCATGCATCAACATGTGTAAGACATCATCTCATGGGGCACCCCTTTCTTCCCGGGAGAAAGGGAATAAATTCCTCTTCTTATCTAAGGCATCTCTGTGTTTACTTTTCTAATTAAATTAAGAATAATGGGTATTTTTATACCACAAACAGTCTTTAGTAAATGTTTATTTACTGACTGACTGGCAATATATTTTGAATCAAAGGACCTAGTTTCAAATCCTGCTTCTTGCCACTTACTAGTTGTACAAATTTGACAAGTCATTTAACTTCCCTTGGTCTCCATTTCCTTAACTGTAAAACAGATGGGCAGCTAGATGCTGGCTCTAATTTCTATGATCCCATAAAATGCTAGAAATTCTATTCCATAAACACAAATCAACAAAAATGTATTAAATTGTTACAGAGCATAAGACTGTCTGCTAGGTGCTACAGTGATATTAGAAAGGGTATTGGTCCTCAAGGGGCATATAAGCTAGTTATGGAGATAAGACATAGACCCTTAAAAAGTTAAATAATATTATGAGACATTAACAACACTAGTAGAGAGAAGTCAACAGGTCAAGCATGACTATTGTCAGATGAATTATATAGTCAATCATTTCCTTGGGTGAGAGGAATTTTATACAGGTGGTTACTCAGAAAGGATGAGTTTTCAATAAAAGATAAATAATATTTTAAAAATAAAACTCAATAGCTTCTGTTTTGGCAGGTGGGGAAATGTGAATTATATTTTAGAAAGATTTTCATTAAAACTGTTAAATTGGGAACAGATAGTGTTGTTCATTTATCTGGAACATTCATTCAGATGAAAAAAAAATTCCTCCCTCTCCTCTTCCCCTTCACAACAAATAAATAATCTGTTACTCCAATTACTTGCAATAGCTTTGCTTTCCTTCAGTCACCACCAAAACTCAGTGGATTGGTCTGTCTCAATTTCTCTAATCTCTTGTCAGCTAACTGAATTTATTTTCTTCCCTGCTTGATGTGGTATCTCCTCCCTCCTCACAAGAACCCATTCTCTGGGAATCCCCTTTTAGGAAAGCTTTCATACTATTTTTATAAAAAGGTATTTTTCCCCTGTTGTGTTTTTTCTCCCTGTTGTGAGCATATTTATTGAAGGACTTCTTATGGTGAAAAGCAGAACAAAAAGCCTGCTTGAAAGCCTACTGAGAAGCATTTACCTTTCCTTAGGACTTGTATTCACCTCTAATCTCTCAGATAATACTTGTTCTTTATTGGCAAATTTTCTTTAATGAAAGGGAGACAGGATTTCAGAGGCTTAAATGTTCTTTTAAAAAAGGGAAGGGGTTGGACTCATTCAAAGTTAAGAATTGAAGTTCTCTTGCTATATATCCTTACAAAGGTAGTCATTATCATTTCTACCAAGAAGTTAACATAGATAGACAGGAAGCTGCACTAGCAGCTGTAAAGAATGATTGAACTTCTGTTTCCACAGAAATCATGTGATACATGATTTGCAAAACCTAAGCAGTCATACTTGTTAGAAAGTCTCTCACTTAGTTACTTACAGCTAGTGCAGGAAACAAAGTGGTGGTAGACACCCCTTTCTTTGTTCTCTGAGTAAACCCAGAGAATAACTTTTCCGGTGTCAAAAATTCTCCATTAATTATGAGGTGCCTTGACCCCAGACACTGTCTTGAATAATGGGTCTTTTCTTATGTTAATGGTAGGGAAAACCCAGATATCCTGGGCTATATTTTCAGTTGATACTTTCTCAACTCTCTTGTTGATTGAGTAAATTCCTTTCTCATGCTATGATTAAACACATATAGAGATCATAAATCTATGTGATATAAACATTAAGTCGGGAATGTTCTAAAAGGTATGCAGGGCTTGAAATGTAGGGAATGAGAAAATGTAATCAGGGATGGAGATCCACCTGAGGAGAGGGTAGTAAGGTGCTTTGGATAGACTGTAAACTCTACAGTACACAACCAATGGGGAACCAGGGGAGGAATTTGTGTTCCAGACAGGAAATGTCTTTTTGTACCACAAGAGTGTGCCTACTTTTTTAGGTCATCCTTTCTAAGAATTTAAATGACAAGCAGTTCTTCCTGAATTCACTAATGACCATGTGGAGTTCTTGGTAAGGTAATTGGTTTTTACAAAGCCAAACCCCAGCCTAAGTTCAATTTGACAAGAAATGTGTAGTTTTCCCCCAAAATCTCACTAATAAATCCCTGTTCTCTGTAATAAGAGT
Organism: Pseudocheirus occidentalis; assembly: GCA_028646575.1. NCBI lineage: Eukaryota > Metazoa > Chordata > Mammalia > Diprotodontia > Pseudocheiridae > Pseudocheirus > Pseudocheirus occidentalis. Next base: position 221,656,511 of record CM053596.1, on the reverse strand, counting down.
TTCACCACAGAACCCTAACCATGTCATCCTTTCTGCCTAACTCAGAAAACCTACACTTCTGCCAGATTATTTTTTCCTAAATGAAAGTGTAGCGGTTGAGGGGAGGGTGGAATGGGAGTATACTCCTTTGGATCATGTGGGGACCTGAAATGAACTTACCAGGTCATCTGTACTGCCCCATTTGTGTTCTGTAGCATGATACCAACAATCTCTTGATCCAACTTAACAGCAGAGAAAATGGTTTAATGTCAAAAGAGAATTGGTAATGAGCCAGCAAGAGTTGCTCATATAGTTGGTTCTAAGAGATAGAAAATCTGTTCTCATTTTTTTTCTTCCTCTTTCTGAAACATGTTGCATGGACTTTCTTTCAGGAGCTTTACAGTAGAGAAGGAAAGTTTCTCCTCTTGTCATATGTAGAAGCTGTTTATAGATAGCAACTGGAGTTAGGTGAATCTGAATCTGGGTCTTGGGTCCTAGGTTGCCTCATCCTTTTTTGTTTCTTTCCCTAAATATTGGTGAGTGAAAAGTGATTTTACTAAGGGGGTCTTTTTCTTTTCTCTTCTTTCCTTTCTTTCCCTTTATGTGTGTGTGTGTTTGTGTGTTGGGCAGGAATAAGTCTCAGGATTTACAAAGTTCCTGGGTCTTTTAGTAAGCAACAACTATGTTGTGCCAAAATAAGCGAGAAAGAGACCCCCAGAGGATTTTTGGAAGTGGATTTTATTTTGCACGCGTTGTTGGGGCAAACCACCCAAATCAAACAGGCCTGACCAAGGGGAGATCACTGATATATATATAGGGTCCCCCAACTCTTAATGGTCGGAGATTTCATAATCAGAGGTTTACAGCAGGGATTGGTTAGTACACATTCTGATTTTCGCGGGCTCAGGGAAACCTTTTGAGGGGTCCTGCAGCCAACCAGTCTATTTCCATGAAAAAGAACAGGAAGAAGGTAGCTGGCTACAGCAGAATGGGGGAAGGGAAGGGAAAGGAATCAGGGGAGGCAGAGGAGGCCAAGTACAACACTATACTGTTAGAGGTACTTATATGCTAGAATATTCCTTAGAGAAGAAACTGACCACTCACAGGAAGGTGAACCTGTCTGGCTTTCCAGAAGACATAGATCCTGTCAGAGATGTTCAGGACTGTACAGAACTAAGACAAAGATGGGATGCCTATTTAATAGTACCCCTATATGCCCCTTGTTTTAATGTTTTAATTACAAATCACATAGGAGAATATAATTGGAGTTACAGATTAATGTTTCATTTTTAAAGTTTTTTGTCAATCACTTTTATCTATCTTTTCTGTCTTAAATATTTCTCTTATGCTTACAAAATATATACTTGTCCTATACCTGATGTAAATTGTTGAGTGCCTTTCTGCTTCCTATTAGGGAGACCCTAGATGTGGATCAAGTCTAAGTTTACTTCTTTTTCCCTGGTACTCTTGATGTTGTTGCCCATAAAATGTAGAGGTCTAGGGTTAGGGGAGCTCGAGACCCCAAAATACAAACACACTAAGTCCTGTCAAATAAATTTCACTGAAGTCTTCTCTCAGCCAAAGAAAAGCAAAGTTTATTAAAAGTTCATTAAAAGTTCACCATATTGGGTAGACTCTTAAGGAGCCTAGGTATCTGTAAGGCTTGCATTGAACAAGCATGCCAGAATCATCTGACACAGAGTAAGTCTGTGCTAGGTCATTCTATGGAACTCTCACAGACATGGGGACAAGAAAGGGTCTTATATACGGAAAGGTTGTGGGAGGAATCTAGGGGTGGTTTGGAGGAGGAGTTTGGGGAGCATCTCCAGGAGGAGTCAGATGAAGTCAGACTCCAGGAATGAGTTTGGGGAGTGTCTTCAGGAGTCAGATGAGATAAGACTCCAGTAGTGAGTGGTAAAGGGTGGGAAGTTGCTAGAGGCTACCTGGAGCTAACAGACAAAGGTGGGTCAGGCCAGATTATGGGTGTAACAGGAGGATCAAGGGTGGGAAATTGCTGAACAAAGGAGAGCTAAAGACTTGGATTGAGCCAAAATTTAAGGCCCGTGGCCTCAGGCAAATGCCTTACTTGGGAAGATTCAAGGAGAACTCAAGGGGACTCCCAGAGCCTGAACCTCAAAAATTCAAGAAGAGTTCAAGGGGGCTCCCAGAGCCTGTACTTCATCACTCTGACTTAGGATTTATACCACCATACGATTAAGGACTGAAATACCTATCTTTAAAGTCCACATACCCCTAAAACAGAATCTGGGATCCAGAATCTTGAGCACAAGATTCAAATTATTCAAATTAGATTCAAATTAAAAGATTACTCCAATTCTGCAAAGTCACCATTTGCACTATTATTGTCACATACATAAATCTAGAAAAGAACAATTGGAAATTCCCCTTTGGTATATAGGAAGGAATTATAAATTTGGTTTATAAAACCTACATCCAAATATGGGTATTGCTATACAATATAATACAATACAATAAGATATGATATGATGCAATGTTATTCAACGCAAAACTACATTGTACCTCACTTATGTACGTATGCATATGTGACTATATGTGTGTGTATAAATAGTTGTATGTATATTTATTTGTTGTCATTTCAATTGCATCCAAATTTCTGTGACCCTTTGTGGAGTTTTCTTGGCAAAGGACTGGACTAGTCTGTCATTTCCTTTTCTCTTCATTTTACAGATGAAGAAACTGAAACAAACAGGGTTAATTAACCTGCCCAGAGTCACATGGCTAGTAAATGCCTGTAGTCAGATTTGAACTCTTCCTGACTCCAAGTCAAACACTCTATGCATTGTGCTACTTAGCAGCCCACAGATATTGACATTTATATCTCAATTGATATTTCTTATAATAACAAAAATATTTATATAGTTCCTTCTGTATGCTGGGCACTGTGATAAACACCATAAATATCTCATTTAATCTTCACAACAATCTTAGGAGATAGGTGTTATTATTTCCTCTATCTTATTGATAAGGAAACTGAGGCAAGTAAAGGTTTAGTGACTTGCCAGGATCATACAGGTAGTGTCTGAGACGATATTTGACTCTAGGTCCAGTGATCTTTCCATTTTGTCATATAACTACATATAAACAGATAGACAGATAGAGAGATACTATGCATATAGACACTAGATAGTATACATACATACATATGCATATGTGGATAAATATATGTGTATATATGTATTTTTACAACTAAATATATGAATTTCTAAATGTATATACATACATGTTTGCATGTGTGTTTGTGTTTATACTCATAGTCATAGTAATATGATTTTAGATATGGCTATAAATATTGATGGGGCAGCTAGATGGCTCAGTGGATAAAGCCCTGTGCCTGCAGTCAGGAATGCCTTAGTTCCAATCTGGTGTCAGGCACTTTGCTAGCAGTGTGACCCTGGGCAAGTCATTTAACCTCTCTTTGCCTTAATCTAAGAGAAGGAATGAAGAAGGAAATGGAAAACTGCTCTATTATCTTTGCCAGGAATATTCCATGTGCCATCTGGTCAGATACAACTGATTGACTGAACAATAAATGAATACAGATATGGATATGGCTATAGCTATACAGACATAAATAACCATAGTCTGTCACCATGATCAGTATGCCATGTTCTACATTTTTCCCCCTTCTCCAGACATCCTTGACCTAGGTAGGTACAGCTCTAAAGATGCCATCCTCAGAATTCAGGTTCACTGTGGGAACAAAATGAGACACTCGCAAGTTAGTGAACATTGAACAAAGAAAGTTGTTTTTCCCTAAGACATCAAAAATACACACCACAGACATGATGGTACTCCACTTTTCTGTGCAACAGCCTCCTTTTCTCCAAATGGAAATTGTCTCTGACAAATAATTCAGCCATCTTTGGTGACTTGGTATCTTAGACGTTCACCAAATCTAGATGGGACTATTTATTCCTCTAGAACAGGCAGTAGTGTCAGGGAAACTGAGACCAATTTGGTTAAGCCAAGGAGGAAGTTGGAATTGTCTGGGAAGCTGGGGCCCAGTGAAGTTGGGTCACGTAAACACTGTTCCTATCAAAACCAATTATCAATATTCCATTTGTTTTCAATGTTCTGACATTAGCTGGCTTGAGAAAGAAAGCAAACTAATTAAATTAATTCTCAGTAAGAGAAATAAATGACTGATAGTGTACTTAATTTAAGAACCCCTCAACCATTGACACATATTTTATGACTAAAGGCTTTAAACAATATTCTACATTTAACCTCTATTAACTTATATAGAGATAATCTGGTCTTCTGTTACTTTAACATGTTCTTTTCCCAGGACTCCTCATTTCCTTTCCCTTTCTCTTGGAATATTGGTTGTGAGTAGCTTTGTACCTGATCTAGGCAAATCTGCTGAGTATTTCAGTGCTCTCTCCTAGCCCTATGAAACACACATTTGCACTTGTACAATGCACAGACATAAACAGACATTACACAAACCTCAGGTGGAGCTATTTCTTTCCTAACAGGAAAGAAAAATAAAATGAAATGAAATGAAAAAAAAATACATACACATATATACACACATATGTGTGTATATGTATACTATTTGTCTATTTATCTATATGTAATTATATGACAAAATGGATAGATCACTTGGCCTGGAAAATCAATAAAACCTCTTTTTAAACTCCCAGGTATAATTAATGGTAGAAAAGTGAATAGAACACAGTGAGTAGTCTTTTCCTGTGTCATCCATCTGCTTCAACTCTCCAACTTTGTAAGGTCTTAATCTTTCCAGTCTCATTGAAAAAACAATCCTTCTACTTTCCTTTGTTTCTCTGAGGTGGAAAAATATTTTTCTCCCCTCCTGAACAGAGATTGATCCTGCATGTTTGGCTTGAGTTGTCATTCAAAAAGAGATAAACCTGGGGAGAGATAGAAATAAGTTAAACCTCCTTAAGACTTTCTAATAGAATAGCTATTAGGGAAACAAGCACATACGTGGAGATGGGAAGGTTAAAATCCTAACATTTTAGCCATCATCCATAATATAAGAAGATTCTAGATTTGTAATTATTTATACTCACCACTAAGACTATTCTGTACATTGGGAAATAAGAAACACTTAATTTAAATTGGAGATGAGATGTCCTAGGCAAAAAGGTGCTTGTGTCAGGATATCCTTGAATTCTGACCCCAATGGAATATAAGCCCCTTAAAGGGCACATAATATGTAATTTTTATCTCTGTTGCCCCAGTATGGTAGGGTATGGTGCCTGGCACATTACAGTCACTTAATAAATGTTTACTGATTGACTGATTTCCTTGTATATAGTAAACAGTAGACTCTTAATAAAGGTTTGTTAAATTGAATTCTTCAGCAAATGAAAGTAAAAACTATGGATCTGATATTCCTCTTCTGTGTGGTCATAGGCATGTCAGCAGAATCTTCTGAAATTCTATTTCCTCACTTGGAAATAAGGATAATTAACATCTGTAGACATCCTTCACAGGGCTGCTGCAAAGAAGGCATTTGATAAACCTTAATGTAGTATATAAATAGCATGTATTGTTATTCTTTAAGCTAGTTGCCATCTCAGAGGTCCAACACTCAGTGAAGAAATCTATTCTATAATATCCCTGCCAGGTCATCATCCAGTGTTTCTTAAGATAATTCCTTATATTGGAAAATCACTTCTTTGTGATTAGTTTTTTCTGTATGGGGATGGTTCTAATTGTTAGCAAGTTCAGATTTATACTGAGCTGAAATCAATTTACCTATAACTTTTACCCATTGTTCTTAGTTCCTCCACTGGCAGCATTACAGAACAAAATAATTTAGTCTTCCACATGATGACAATTCAAATACTTGGCAATTTTTTGCTTAATAAGTAGAGTTCAAAATTAACTAAGTAATGATTAAGGCTGTCTACAGTCTGGTATCACATTAGTTTTCCCACTTTATTCCATATTATTCCATTGTCTATGATTATTCTAGACTTTAGACAAACATATCAATCCTGTCCTTCCCAAATAGGGTCTTTTATCCTTTATTTGTGGTGTTCTCTATACTTAGAATGGTCATCCTAGGTCATTTAACTAATGAATTTGTAATTTTTAAAGTCCAACTCACATGCCACCTCTTCCAGATAGTATAGTCTCAGTAGGGGCAGGTAGGTGGTGTACGAGATATAGCATTGTAATGAGGCAAGAAGACATACATTCAAGCTTACCAGAGATAATTAGAGGGTATGTGACATTTTTCAGTCTCAGTTTCCCTATTTTATAGACTATCATCTGCATAAAAGAATTGTTTAAGTGAACAAATGAGATAAACATTTAATGTGCTACATAAATAATAGTATTAACAATGTCAGTAATGAACTTCCCTTCTCTGACTTCAAATATTTTGTTTTGTAACAAATGAATTTGTCATATAACTGTATAATATTGGTATCTGCCCTCACGTTATTCTACCACTAGAGTATAATCTCTGTAATGGTAAGCAAAGAAGCAGTTAACACCTTGTTTCAGCTATTTCATTATTTAGCACCTTGTTTCCTTTAAACTTTACCTATCATTTTATGGAGTCTTTTGTTAATAAATAGAATTTGTGAAAAGAACCCCTGTTGTTGATGTAACAGGAAGGGGCAGAACAGGGAGAAGCTTAATGACCATATATAAGGAGAAGCCCAGGCTGGAAGAGAGCAGAATTGAGGAGGGGAACTTTGTGGTGCCCAGGCACTCTATCTTTTCTGTCTGTGTTGATTTTTTATTTGTAATATTTTGTACATAAGGCCTGGGACCTTACTGGAAGCCCCAAAAAGGGATTTTCTTGTTGTCTGTTTACAGAAGTCCTGGAGGAGGGTTTTGGAGGTGCTGGGACTATATTGAGATTTCTGTTGAGTTGTCAGACTTTGTTGGTGGTTCTCTATTGATTTCACAGGCAGACAGTGAATTGATGATGGTGCCAGCAATGTATATGACTGTTATTGTTGTGCTTTTAAGCTTTGTCTTCCCATAAACAAGAACTGTGAAGGACTCAAGTTGGACTGGACACTGTGAGCTTCAATATGGAATGGAAACTGGACAAAGAACTGGATGAATATCTGGACAAGGAGCTAGACAAGGAATTGAGAGCTTCCTGCCCTTTAATCCAGGTGTCAATTTGATAGATTCAGGCAGGAGCTGGAACAATGGAAGAGGCAACATGGAATCTGAGAGTCAGCCTCTACTCGAGATGAAAAGACCTCTCCTTGGGTATTTAATGCAAACTGAGATCATGATTTACTGTGTGGCCTAGGGATAGGAGGACTTTGTGCTATGTATCCTGTACCTCTTCAGGATTATTCAATTAAGGATGATTGGAAACTAATCTACAATTAAGAAGAAAGAAGACTTTTTGACTGAAAGATTAGCAAAATGTGACCTAGGGGTGGAGAATTTCGACCTTTGTATTATGTGTCCCTTAAAGGAGGCTTGCTTCCTAAGGATGATTGAGTTAAGGACTTACTGAATGATTGTACTTTGTTTAAAACTATGTGGCCACTTTGGTGAATGCTATTTAGCTATTGTAGTGATAACTTGTTATGCTATATCATTGTGAATGCTGTACTTTCCTTTCTGTCAATGTTTTGTTTTAGTTTATTACTGAATAAATAGAGAGTTCACTATACTGTGTAATCAGGCCCTTGAAGCTCTTCATAGCAGCAGATGTCTGAAAAGCTGCCTGTGTTGGGCGGTACAGTCTCTAATAGCAGTGGTCACATTCTTTTCTAAAAACCACTTCTACAAACTCCTATCATTCCCTACTGTAGGTTCTTAATGAATATCTGTTATTTGAAGACTATAATCATTACCTGACCCCGTCCTAGTATTCAAGTTTTTTAAAATTTTATTCCTTTCCTGGTATACTGTCTTTCTTGTTCTTCCTCAGAGAACACATTCCACCTCCCGTATCCATGCCCCAACCCTTCTTAATTCTAGGGCTTTCTTTATATACATTTGTTTGCATGGTGTCTCCCTTTAAATGGTAAGCTCCTTGAGGGCAGGGTCTACCTTTTGGCTCTTTTTGTATCCTCAGCATCTAGCCTAG
>CM053596.1:221632606-221647943 GCA_028646575.1 Pseudocheirus occidentalis | reverse complement strand
GTAATTTAATAATTATTGAGGTAACTAACAGCCATGATAAAAAAAAGAATCTAGACATCACCTTGCAAGAACTTATCAAGGAAAACTATCCTGCTATAGTAGAACCATAGAGTAAAACAGAAAGAATCCACTTATCACCTAAAAGAGATCCCCAAATGAAATTTCCCAGGAATATTATAACCAAATTTGAGAGCTCCCAGGTAATGAAGAAAATATTGAAAGAAACCAAAAAGAAAAAATTAAAGTATTGTGGAGCCACATCAGGATATCACAAGATTTGGCAGTGTCTACATTAAAGGATCAGAAGGACTTTGAATATGAAATTCTGGAGGGCAAAAGAGCTAGGATTACAACCCAACAAAACTGAACATAATCCTTCAGAGAAAAAAAATAGCATTTAAGGAAATTGAGGGCTTTCAAATATTCCAGAGAAGAGCTGAATAGAAATGTGACTTTCAAATACAATACTCCAAAAAAGAATAAAAAGGTAATCAGGAAAGAAAAATCATAAGAGATTCAATGATGTTAAATTTTTTACATTCTTTCTTTGGAAAATGATATTTGTCACTCCTGAAAACATTCTCATTATGACAGAAGTTTGCAGGAGTAACCTTATGAGTTGAAATGCAATGAAAAGGGTATAAGTTGAATATGATGGGATGATTATCTAAAATAAAAATTAAATTAAATTAAGGGGTGAGGAAAAGAATGAACTGGTGGAAGGAGAAAGGGAGAGATAGAATGAGGTAAATGATCTGATACAAAAGAGGCCTGAAACATTTTACAGTGAAGGGGAAGATGGAAGAAATTAGAGGAGAAGGGCATGAGTCCGTGTACCTTCCTCTCATCAGAACTGTCTCAAAGACGGAATGACATACACACTAAGTTGCATATGGAAATATATCTTAGTATACGGGAAAGTAGGAGAAGGAATAAGATAAGGGGAAGGAGTGATAGAAAAGAGGGCAGATTGGGGAAGAAAGGAGTCAGAAGCAAAACACTTGAGAATGTACAGGGTAAAAGAGAGAGACAGAGAGAGAGAAACAGACAGATGGAGACAGAGACAGGGAGAGACAGAGAGAAATGGGGAAAATAGGATAGAGGGAAATGTATAGTAATAATTGCTCTAAAAAATTATAGTAATTTTTAGGGGTGGCTAGGTGGTGCAGTGAATCTGGAAGCACCAGACCTGGAGTCAGGAAGACATGAGTATAAAAGGAGCCTCAGATACTTGACACATTTAGTAGCTGTGTGACTATGGGCAAGTCACTTAACCCCAATTGCTCTCCAAAAAGCATAGATAGATAGATAGATAGATAGATAGATAGATAGATAGATAGATAGATAGATATAGATATAGGTATATCTATAGATAGATAGATATATGTATATATATTGTAATTTTTATCTGATAAAGCCCTCATTTCTCAAGTATATAGAAATTTGAGTCAAATTTATAGAAATAAGAACTATTCTTCAATTAATAAGTGGTCAAAGGTTATGAATAGGCAGTTTTTAAAGTAATCAAAGCTGTCTATAGTCATTAAAAAAATACTCTAAATCACTGTTGATTAGAGACTTCACACCTATCAGATTGGTTAATATGACAGAAAAGGAAAATGATGAATGTTAGAGGAGATGTGGGAAAATTAAAACACCAATGTACTGTCGGGAAAGTTGTTTACTGATTCAACTATTCTGGAGAACAATTTGGAATTTTGCCCAAAGGGATACAAAACTATGTATACCCTTTGATTCAGCAAAACCCCTACTAGGTCTGTATCCCAAAGAGATTATATATATGCATGTATATATATATATATATATGTATATATATATATATATACACACACACACACAAGGCTCTCTACCTTCCAACTCCTTGCATATTCATTGATTGCTCTTTACTCCTGAAGTTTCCTCCTTCCTCATTACTCCCACTGGTTTCTTTCAAACAAAGCATGGCCCAGTGTAAGTAGCATCTTAAAAGAGGGATAATAAGAGCAGCTACCTCACAGGGTTTTTTTGGAAATCAAGTGAAATAATAATTGTAAAGTACTTAGCACAGTGCCTGGAACATAGTAGGAATGTTATGAATGCTTTGTCACTTCTTTTTTTACCAGTCTTTTAATTCTACCTTCTATAAGAAGCCTTTCCAAATCCCAATCTCCATTCCCTGGCCACACACACATACTGCTAGTTCCTTCCCTCTAAGATTATTTCCAATTGATCCTGTCTATGTTTGTTTGTACATAGTTGTTAACATATTACTTTTCCTTTAAACTGTGAGCTCCTTGAGAACAGGGACTATATTTTGGCTTTTTTCAATTCTCTGCATTTACCATAGTTCTTGGCACATAGTAGGTGCTTAATAAATAAGTGAATAAATAAACAAATAAGTGAATGAGTGAATAAATAAATAAATGAACAATCAAATTAAAAAATACTGGAAGACTAGGGCTCAAGTCCTGCCCCTGATATTCTACTAGCTATGTGATCCTGGTGAAGTTGCTTAACTTTTCAGGGCAACAGAGAACCTTCTTAGACTAAAAGTTGCAGGAATTTTGTTGATTTGTATTAGGAGATTGAATTTGCTCATGCAAGAGTTTTGCACATCAGTGGAATCTCAATTCCACTCCTTATCCCAATCGCCAATTCATCATTTATCTGGAATTGTTGCAGAATAAGATATTCCACATAAATTAGATAGGGAGGTGGAAAAGTAGATAAATTGTTGATTTTGAAGTCAGGAAAATCTGATTTCATGACCTCCCTTGGACAGTAACTAACTAGGCCAGCCTCATCTTCTTCATTTGTAAAATGTGGATCATAATAACACCTACTTCTGAGGGCTGCTGTAACACACTTCATAAATCATAAAGTGATATATAAATGGTAACTTTGTATTAAGTTAAACTTTAGCTAAAAGGTAGATTTTTATTTAATTTCATCATTATAGTGACATTTTCTTTAAAAAAGATAGATTATGTTTGGCTGAATTGAAATAGCATATAATCAATCAACAAGGATTTATTAAACACCTATTATACCCTCAGTACTATATTTAGGCACTGAGGAGCTAAAGCAAGCTAGAGGTGAAAGAGACTCTACCTTAAAAAGTTCCAGTTTTATTAGAATTAACAACATATACAGATGTAAGTGAATTAATATATATGCAATATAAATGGAAAAAAATCAACCTTTTATTTACAAATTGACATCATATTTATGAACATCGATGGTTGTAAAATGATTTAAATGCAAGGTACTCCTGTGAGAAGAGGCATCAATTTGATTCAAGGGATAGAGCACTGGGCCTGGAATCAGGAAGACCTGAGATCAAATCTGGCCTCAGATGCTAGGCAAGTCAATTGACCTCTGTTTGCATTAATACACTGGAGAAGGAAATGGCAGGGCACTCCAGTATCTCTGCCAAGAAAATTCCATGTACAGTATGGTCTACAGAGTCACAAAGAGTCAGACATGAATGACTGAGCAATAACACTTATGTAACTGTGGTTCTCAAGTTGCTCAGGGTTGGTTGCTCCAATAAAGACCTAGTTCATCTTACTGCCATTTTTTCCATGTCAGTTAATCAGGAGTCCTTCCTCATTTTGGTCATGGTGAATTTTGTACCCAAGCTGCTACCATATTTGTGCCCCCCTAAAAAGTGTTAAGATTTAGGGCCTTAAAGTGGCTCTACCTGTGAAGTAGAAAGCAAGAAATTATTATTCCATAGCTCTTTGATTATTTCTTTTTATTTACTTGTGAAGCATCAACTGTATTTTGATATGCTGAAGTGGGGATCACCTATAACATTTGTCAATGTTCTATATTTTTCTTAGCATTTAAAGATAAATTGCCACACTGCTTTTCTATTAAGAGCCAGCATAACAAATGAACTTCACTGTTTTTTTTTTCTCTGCTAACACTGTGTAGGGGTAAACCTGTAAACTGGCAAGCCACTGGTAAACATTAACTTTAGCTTGGTGGTCAGAAGGTTAATGACTTAATACATTCTATAACCTACTGAGAAAAAATGAGAAAAATCTCCTGGGAAAGTTGAAAGAACTATAGGTTTTAATGAGTATAAGCTGTCAGAGCTCAATTCTAGCTAGAGATTATTTTTCATCTTCATGCAACACCATTGTTCATATGAGGTGTCTTAAGTATTTTTATGTCTAGCATTTATTTATGTATTTTATGAATGTGTCACTGCTGAAGCCATATGGCAGTAAATAAACTTGGCTTGACATGAAATGTTAATAGGATGAGGAGGATATAATGGAAAATTGCTATCATGATAAAGCCTCCCCATCCCTTCTCAGTCCTAACAGGATTATCATCAATCCAGCTGTACCTTCCTATACTTAATAGCATCTATGGATTTAACCGAAAGGTGTGTTGACAGCTTGTCTATTGCTAAAGAAGGTCAAAAGTGTGTTCTATATAGGATACCTAAGAATCTTTTCAAGCTTTAAGTTGATATCAAATGGATAAAGTATTATTTTTTGGGGGGATACTCTTCCTTCAACTCATGTTTTTAGAGGCATTCCTTTCAAAGGCATAAAAATTAAAGGTTTGAATTGATTAACATTTTCTAGTGAGAGACAGAGTAAGAACAGCATCAACAAATGCCCTCTTCAAGGCAGAAATAGTCCCTAGCCTCTCATTTGCAAAGTCAAGTGACTTATTGAACATAAAATTATTTTCTTGGATTCATTTATCCTTGGCAACAATGAAAAGACATGCCATCAAATATGACTCATGCTTGCGCTGTCTTCTACAGATGAGTCCAAAATAATTTTGAATTATTACAGAAATGTATTTGGTGTTCAGATTCTATAAAGGAGTGGATAACTGAGATGATGTGCTTAATCCAAACAAAGGGTCTGGAGGCATTTTTAAAATCCTCATGAAGAGAGTGAAAACCATTCTATAAGGTGACCAACTTAAGGAACTATAGATGTCAAGCCTGCCAGTGAAAAAGGAACTAGACTTGTTCAGCATAACCCCAGAAGGCAGAAATAAAAAATATTAGACTTGGAGTTACAGGGCATCACAAGGCATCTAAAAATAAAATCTACTTTTATGGGAGGCAATGAATTCATGAGATTAGAAGAACTCATTAAAATAAATACAGAAAGTATCCCTAGATTATATGAATGGTTGGGCTAGAAGATTTCAAAGAATCTTTTTGAATTCTATAATTCTTTGTCATGATTATTTTTGAGGAATAGAAAAGAAACCTTATGTAGCTGTGAATTGATACAACCATTCTGGAGAGCCATCTGGAACTATGCCTAAAGGGCTATAAATAAGGGCATACCCTTTGACCCAGTAAAACCACATTTGGGGTTGTATTCCAAAGAGATCATAGAACTGGGAAAAGGACCCATATGTACAAAAATATTTATTGCAGCTCTCTTTGTGGTGGCAAAAAAAATGGAAATTTAGGGGATGCCCATCAACTGGGGAATGGCTGAACAAGTTGTGGTATATGAATGTAATGGAATACTGTTGTGCTATAAGAAATGGTAAGGAGATGGACTTCATAATTACCTGGAGAAGCTTATACAAATTGATGCTAAGTGAGAAGAGCAGAAACAAGAAAATTTGTACACAATCACAGACACATCATGAGTGTGACAACCAACCTTGATAAACTAGACTCTTCTCAGCAATGCACAGTTAAAAAACAACTGTACAAGTCTCAGAAGGAAAAGGATAAAAAAATTTAAAAAAGGAAACTAACCTTAGAATATACCAAAATAGTAAATTCTCAATTATCCAGGAGGGCACAACTATGTTCTCTTGTCCTAGTCCTTCACCATTCACATGTATCACCAAATACTGAGAGTAGAAGAAATCTGGAATCCAAATAATCAACAGTGATTAAATAATGGTCTCCTACATGTAGTGACTATATTAACTACCAAGAATTTAAAGATTGAAGTGAAACAGTCCAACCCTCAAGGAGTTTCCATTTGAAAAGTAAAGGCATCATAGGAATAAATAGAGATAGATAGATAGATAGAGAGATAGATAGACAGACAGAGAGATAGATATAAAAATATATAAAACACGCACAAAATCAGGAGAAGATTATTTTAAGGGAGAAGATAAAGTAACTGGAGAAGTAAACCAGGAAAGAACTCATGTACTTTGTTGCTTCAGCTGAGTCTTGAAGGAAAACAAGGATTCTAGGGGTTCAAAAAAGAAGAGGTATAAGAACATAAGGAAAAAGAGAAAGAGGGAGAGGCCTTTATACACACATACAAATAATGCTAATGAATACATAAATATACACATATATATACCTATACATGACAGATAGATTTTATATTCTAAAGTTAACAAAAATCATGTTATTCATTTTTTAATATATTTTTTCAATTTTAGTCAATTTCTTATAAATGGATAATAAATTTGATCATCAATAAACCACAAGGTGACATTATAAACATCAAATCAAAAGGCCATTTTAAAGCTTTAAACTGATTTAATGCTCATTTAATTTTGATTAAATATAAAATTATTCTCCTTTTTGAAAGCAAAAACCCTCACCATTCCCTTGTACAGAAATGTCTACCATTCTTCCTTTGTGAATACATTTTGAGTGACTACGATTTCTGTTTCAAAACTTGTCATTTTTATCTCATTGATCTTGTATGTTTTCATCATTACATGCCATAAACCTGTGGATTGATATAAAAATGACAGGGGAGAAAAAAGAAAAAAAATTAGTTTTTGGACTCTACTGTCTCAATTACATGTATTTATTTATTTTTCTAATTTTTGTTATTTATTTTAAACATTCTTTTCTTTTAAATTTTGAGTTCCAATTTCTCTTTTTTCCTCCAAAATCCATTGAGAAGGCAAGCAGTATGAGATCAATTATACATGTGAAATCACACAAAACACATTTCCATATTATCCAATTTTGAAAAAAAGAAAAATTAAGAAAATGAGAAAATGATATTTTAATTTGCACTCAGAGTTCATCAGTTCTCTCTCTAAAGGGATATAGCATTTTTTTCATCATGAGGCCTTTGGAACTATCTTAGATCATTGTGTTGATCAGAATAACAAAGTCTTCCAGAGTTCATCATCATTATAACATTGCTGTTACTGTAAACATTTTTCCAGTTCTTCTCACTTCTCTTTGAATTAGTTCATATAACTCTTGCCATGTTTTTCTGAAGCTGCCCTCATCATTTCCCACAGTACAATAACATTCCATCACAATAGTATGCCACAATTTGTTCAGCCATTCCCCAATTAATGATCATCCCCTTAATTTCCAATTTTTTTCTTTTTTTGGGGGGGCACGTTCAAGAGGCTAGCTTATCCAACCCCTTTAATTTTATTTTTTAAATTAAAATTTGTGTTTATTTTTAGTTTACATCATTCGTTTCCACATGATTTTGAGTCACAAATTTTCTCCACATCTTTCCCCTATCCACCACCCCAAAACAGTGATCCCACTGAATATCCCCTCCCCCAATCTGCTCTCTCCTATTCCCTCCTCCATACCCCCTCTGACTTTTTGGTAGAGCAAGATGGATCTCTATACCCCAGTGCCTGTATATCTTATTTCCCAGTTTAATAATGATGATGATGATGATGATGATGATTATGATGATTTTAAAGATTCCCCTCCTCCCTCATCTTCCACCCTTACTGGGAATATAAGCAATTCAATATAGGTTGTACATGTGTAGTTATGCAAAACATTTCCATAGAGTATATATTGTGAAAGATTGACTATATTTTCCTCCATCCTATCCTCCCACCCCATTTCTTCTGTTCTATATTTTGTCCCTGTCCCTTTACAAAAGTGTGTGCTTCTAACTACCCTCCCCCCAAAACTGCCCTCCCCTCCATCATTCCCCCTCTCATCCCCTTCCCCCACTCTCCTGGAAGGCAAGATACCCAATTCAGAGTGTATGTCATTCCCTCCCTAAGCCAAATTCAATGAGAGTAAGGTTGACCTATTACCTTTTGCCTTCCTGTTATTCCCCTCCATTGTAACAGTTATCCCTTGCCTCTTCTATATGAAATAATTTAGCCCCATTCTGTCTCTACCCATTTCCTCTCATTATATTCCTCTCTCACCTCTCAATTTCATCTTTTAAATATCATCCCTTCCTATTCAATTCATTCTGTGCCTTCTCTATGTATAAATGTACACCATATATACACACACTCACATGTATTCATATGCATATATACACTACTATATAGACATACATGTACGTCTATACATATATATGCATATGTATGTGTGTATATATGCATATATATATATATATTCCCTTCAATTATCCTCATACTGAGAAAAGTTTCATAAGTTACAATTATCATTTTTCCATGTAGGCATGTAAATAGTTCAACTTTGATTAGTTCCTTATGACTTCTCTTCCTATTTACCTTCTCATGGTTTTCTTGCTTCTTGTATTTGAATTTCAAATTTTCTATTAAGTTCTAGTTTTTCCATCAAGAAAGCTTGAAAGCCCTCTACCTCATTGAATGACCACATTATCCCCTTAAACATTATATTCAATTTTGCTTCTTGGTTTTAATCCTACCTCGTTTGATCTCTGGAATATCATATTCCAAGCCCTTCAGTCCCTTAATGTATAAGCTGCTAGATCCTGAGTTATCCTGATTATGTTTCCACAATATTCAATTTTTTTTTCTCCTTGGCAGCTTATCATATTTGCTCCTCTATCTGGGAACTCTGGAACCTGGCTATAACATTCCTAAGAGTTTTCTTTTTGGGATCATTTTCAAGAGATGATCAGTGAATTCTTTCAATTTCTATTTTGCCCTTTGGTTCTAAAATAGCAGGGCAATTTCAGGGAGAAAATCATATCTAATAGATTACTTTCCTCTCTTTATGTCCCTTATTTATTTTCATATATTTGGCCTCTACTCTAAGGTACTTAGTTTCATCCTGGTCTCTTAACCCTATTCCTTATCAAAAAGTCTGATATCAACTTTTTGTAACAGAATCATAAAATGTTAGAATGGAAGAGATCATGGAGGACATTTATTCCAACTTCTCTATTTGTAGTTAAGGAAATGTGGGCACAAGAAAGTAAAATGACACAACTAAATTAACAAAGCTTTTAAGGCAAAGCTGATATCAAAATCTAGGTTTTCTGAGTCTTAACCCATCATTCTTTCCATCATATTTTGAGCTGAAATATTATTTCTTCAAAGCATACCATTTTATTTAATTAATCTTGTATATTTTCGTCATTGACTAGCAAATCTCTGGACAAAAAAGTCTAGATAAAACTTAGTCTTGAGATATGATAGCTTCATTCATTGTGAAGTGGAAATGATTGATGACAATAGTCTTTTGTATACACAAATGCATTTCAGATGGAAAAAATTTATTAACTTAAAGAGTGGGATGTTGAATGGTGGGAATTTCAGCATTAATTAAATAAGCAAATTTCATCTAACATATAAAAAGCATCCTGTCTGTAATATTATGATGTTGTAAGAAATTATTATGGGGATGGTTTCAGAAAAATCTGGGAAGATTTTTATGAACTGAAGTGAAATGAAAACAACATGGAAGCAATTCTACAAAGTAATAACAATAGTCTAAAAATAATCAATGGTGGAAAATTTGTTCATTTCAGCCAATAGAATGATCCACCACAACTCTAAAGAACTCATAACATAAAATGTTCTCTCCCTCCAGATAGAGAACTGACCATTTCAGAGTGTAGAATAAAATATATTTTTATTTCCTTTCTTTATTTTCCTTGGTTGGGGGGGGCGGTATTATGGTTAATGCGGAAATATGTTTTATGTGACTTTGTATGTATAATGAGTATTATAGTTTTGCCTTCATAATGGGTAAAGGAGAGAGAATCAATGATAGTATTTGGAGGGTGGAGCTTCTTAACATTTATGCTATGACATTAAAGATCATTTTCAAGGACACGATGATTATTGGATAATTGAAGAAGAATGAAGTATGCTATCTTTAGACTCTAGGAGATAGAATAATTATATGGTTAAATTTGGGAGGGCTTGCCAACATAAATACTAAAGTCCTTGACGATTCTGGAAGGGGATTAAAGGTAAAAGGAAAGACTATGATGCAGTTATTAACATTCTAGAAAACTGAAAAGAGTGCAAGTGTCTTAAAATGTCTTACATCTTACAATGTAGGAATCTCTGTAGTTGGAATCAATTGAACTGTATTTTGTTTACAACATTCTAGAACCTGCATTTAACAAATTCAAGTTGACCTTGTCTTCATCCCATAGGGCTCCTCTGGTCTGTGGAAAGACAGTGTTTTCTTTTTTAATAAGAAAGGGGTGGGGGTGAGGGAAAGAGGCCAAATTCGAGGTCTTTTTCTATTATGTACTTCTTAACTGGGACATTCTCCAAGCCAGCCCCAGAAAGCAACTGTTCAGAGCCATAGGTATTCATCATTCACAAACTCTTGATATTTGGCTCTTTAAATGTACCCTTTTTGGTGCAGAATCCTAGATTTCATCACCATATGCAGCATTTATCGAAAGTACATGTACCTTCAATACATTTTTATTTCTTTTGTTTATATTTCTTGATTGAGGGGGGTATTATGGCTAATGCAGAAGTGTTTTGTATGACTTTGTATGTATAATGGATATCATAGTTTTGCCTTCTTAATATTATCTAATATTACTTTTCCAGTTTAGTTTGAAAGCAAGTAGTGAGTCCTGGAAGCTCTCAGTAGCAAAGTGTTTGGCTCTAAGTTCTAAATGCAAATTTTTAATTCCTAACCTCTCTGCTGCTTAAAATTTCCAGGCTACTTTCAGAGAACAAGGGGTCACTGAGCCTCCAGAACTATTCTTTAGATTATAATACGTCACATAAACTCATTGGAAAGCCTCATTTGCTGCAGCTTTCCTTGCTGCAGGCATCTGACCACAGTCTCAGAACCTCTAAATTGGGACTTTCATAGCATGGCTAAATTATATCTAAAAATAACTTTGTAGAAGGTTCATCTGACCTGACATGTACTTCCTTACATTTGCTCTTGAAAATTTTTACTTTTGCAGAAATTCTGATGGAAAAAAATCATTGTCAGGAAAAACAGTGGACTTACTTTCTCTTCACCAATTTCTTCCCCTTTATCTTCCCATTGTTTTCCCCCAAACTGTCTTGAATGCTCTCATTCTCTCAATCAATTGGCATTCTACCTTTCAAGATGCCACCCCAATCCTTCCTTCTGTGCAAAGCTCTTCCTTGACCACTCCTACTCTACAATGTTTACACACCTTTTTCAGAATTCTGCTCATTATAAATACCATTTAATTTTGCAACTTAGGTTTTAGGATGGAAAACGAACTGAAGCTGGCATTTAAATTGTAGGAATTAAGAAAATCAGGATAAGATATTTCAGGTTGAAAAAAAGAGTCTGAGAAAAACTATATTATGTTACATTACGTTACATTACATTATGTTATACATACACACAATATAAAATCATGTAATGATATTATATATACATACATATACATATATACATATGTGTGTATCCAAATATTTGGAAAAGAGCTAAAAATAACCCAGAGAAATAAAATATTATTTTAAAGAAAAAATGAAATATATAGTATATACTATATATAGTAATATGTTATATATAGAAAATAGAAATATATAGTATATGTAAATATATAGTAGTAAATGCCACCAATAAGGCAAAACCATTTAACCTGTGGCATACTTTTTTTTATTAAAAATCATATATTTGCATTCACAAAGCTAGAGTCCTATTGAAAAACTATGGCCCCAAGCCAACTATGCCAGACTCTTATTAAAATGATAAATATTTATTGAATGAACTCCTGGATGACCATATTAATAAATAAAATCACTCCTACTTTCTCCTTCTAACACTGCAGGAGGTGACAATTTGCCCTCTGGAGCTGGAAACTGTAAGAAATTCTTCATCCAACCCACAGAGGGAATGAAGGCAGAGTATAAAGGAAAAGCAATAGATTTGAAATCAGAAGACCTATACTCAAATACTACATCTGCTCCCTACATAACCTTGGGCATATCAGTTCCCTTCCCAGGGCTTCATTTTCCTCATCTACATAATGAAGATTTGAACAATTTGATCTCTAAAGTCCATTGTAGATTAAACTAAAATCCTATAACCCTATGACACCATGTATTTTGTGACTTTTGGTTTCCTCAGTTTCAAGATTGGTGAAAATAAGGAAGGAAAAAGGACAGAAGGAATGAAGGAAGGTGAGGAAGGAAGGGGAAAAAAGGAAAGAATGGGAGGAAAAGTATTTATTAAAAACCTTCTATGTGCTAGGGTTTGTCCTAAGGACTTTTCGAATATTTTCTCATTGAATCCTCCTGACAATCTTGAAAAGTAAGTGCTCAAATTATACTCATTTTACTGTTGAAGAAATGGAGGTAGACAGAGATTAAGTGACTTGTCCACATTCACACAGCTAGTAAGTGTCTGAGACCATATTTGAATTCAGGTATTCTAGACCACAGACCCAGCACTCTAAATGATCTCTCTAAGACTGGAGAGTTGGACAAAATTATTCCTTTTTTCCAGTTCTGATATTATTATTTTAAATTTTAACTTATGCATTATAGAGAGCTTCTAATTCACTAATATATCTATCATAGTTCTACAGTATAAATGTAGTTCAATAAATGTATAAAATTAAGATAAAATATAAATGTCAATCCTTTCAAAATGTTTTCTTTTTTGGGAGGTGGGGTGGATTCACATCTCTTTTGCAGGTTAACCAGACACTATTTATTCAGAACAAAATGGAGCTCTTTGGAGGATCACACATTGATATCTGAATAGTCAAAGAACAACAGTGGTTATCAAGGTTCTCTATCACTGTTAGATGTCTCACTCCTGTGATCCTTAGTGAAGAACCAGTAAATGGAAAAGTAAATTATATTTCAAATGATAATGATTTTGTCTTAAAAAATCCATAAAGTAAATATTAACACACTGCTTAAACGAAGCAAATCATTTTCATATCATCTTTCCAAAAATTCCTTTCCAATTGGCTCTGAGCCTTTTTGAATACCTAAATTATTCAAATACTGTACATATTAGCTTTGGCAAGCTCAGCCCGAGTTTGATCTTTTTCTTGTTACAAAATTTCATGAGGATAAATTCATCAAGGGTAAATTACCTGTCAATGTAATTTTATGACACTCATTATCCCTTAGTCTAAGTAGCTCATTGAATTTTACATGAACCAAAATCAGAACTCAACAGAATGAATGTAAAGTATTCTTCTACTCCCTAAAGGAAATATAAACTTTGTGTCTACACAAAGAGTTTTGCTATAAACTCAATTTTGTCCAAAAAAAATTTTGTGATTTTTTTGTGTGTGTTAAACCCATTTTTTCATGAAATCAGTTTCACTTAAAAATAGTTTTCACGTGTGAGCACAGCCACCATGTGAGTGCCTTTGCCTTTTTAGAAACATTGCCAACAAGTCTTACTGCATGCTCTTGAAAAAGTTATGTGTTGGCACAGTGACATGCAAATTACCTCATTGCACTTTGAAATTTGGCAGATGAAATGAATTTTTTTTGTGTGATGCCCTACTTAACTTTGTGTTTGAAGAGTGGATTATTATAGGTCTGCCTTGGTACTTCTTATGATGTTTAATAAACAACCATGTACGAAGAACTAATGGCACAACTGACATAAAGGGGCAACAAGATATAGATATTGTAAACACCATTGCTGCTACAATTGAAGGACCTGGTTTTTACTTCTTGACTCTGCATACAGTCTTTGTGTAGCTTTTGACAAATTATCCAAATCCTCAATATCTCAATTTCCATATCTCTAAAACAGAGACAGTTGGACTAGGTGGCATGCAAGGAACAGTCCAGTTTTAAATTTATGATCTGATGACCATTTCAGATGGTACAGATTACTTTTTAGATTTTAATGAAGTTCAGTGCTTTTGCAAAAATAAAAATTGCTGATATTGAACAAGTAAGTTAAAAGGAGCAAAAATTACAAAAGGCCTCTAAAGTAGTGTAATTGATCATATTAATATTTTATAAGCCACATAAGGCAAGAACCATGCCTTACACTGTTTGTTGTGCTCCCTTTACTCTCCTCCCCCTACATCCTGACAAGTAACCTACACATAGTAGTGCCTGATTCAATGATGGTTTACTTCCATTAATACCCCTAATTACACATTTTTCCTTTTCACCATTTCTGAGGAAGAGTAGTGAATTAAAATTTTCTTTATGGTAACAACCATTTAATTTTTTTTCCTTTTATGTCTATAGCAACTAACTCAGTGCCTTAAATGTTATAGGTGCTTAATAAATGATTATTGAATTTAAGGAAGCTAACCTATTCTGACAGAAAACTTATTGTGTGGTCAATGCCCCCTCGAAAAGCTGAATTGCTTTTCCAAAATATTCAAGGTAACTGAGGGAAACTTGTTTTAGTAGCTCATTGCTTGGATAGTTATTCCTAGCATTCCTAGATAGTATTCCTTGTTTTCAGGTTGGATCTTGCACCTGGTTGTGAATAGATCATAATGGGCCAAATTTTATAAATCTTCAAAATGTAGAAGTAAAAATATTTTACTAGCATAACCATATCCCTACATACTTAACTAACCCTTAATAGCATTTGCATTAACTTAATAGTATTCTGTACTCCTCAAAGGAATAGTAAGTGGGGTGTAAGTGCCTTGAAATATTGAGGGGAAAGTGATTTTTAATAAGGAGGGTTGGTATATGACATTGTTCCTGATTGCACTTTCTTCTTATTTGGATATTGAAAATTAAAAAAAACTTGGTCCATTGGTAGTCTTTCATTTAAGAAGTCTATGTCACACAATGGAAGCAGCACAGTATGTTGGAGAGATGGTCATTCTTCAGCTCAGGAAGATCTGGATTCAAGTACTGTCACTATCATATACTGGCTATGTCCATAAATATATAACATGCCTATGGTAGTATGTCTTTCCTGGGAGAAGGATTTTCCTACTAAGATTACCCCCGTACAAATGAAATCACAAGTATGCAGTGTAACAGAACAAAGCAAAAAAAACATTGTAAAATGGTATGGGAAGTAGGTAATGCTTAAATAGATTGTATTGTACAACCCAGAATAACTAAGAAGGTGGCCTGGAGTTAGGCTGTCATAAGTGTACTTTCACAACTATATAAGTATACCAATCTGATTAAGGCCTAGAGGGAATTGAATTAGAAAAGGCTATAATTACAGGCTGTCAGAGTTAGAAGATACTTCAGAGGTCATCTAATACAACTTATATTAGAAAAGAAA
>CM053596.1:221605596-221616684 GCA_028646575.1 Pseudocheirus occidentalis | reverse complement strand
TCTGGTTGTGTAGAAGGAGTTTGGACCATCAGAGTTCCCTACTCTAAAGCAAAGAAAGAAGTAAGAAGAAAGGGAAAGAAAGAATAGGGATGAAATTAGACAGAAAAATAAGGGATTAACATAACCTGGTGAGAGATCTCATTTAGCATAAGGAGGTGATTTGTGATACCTCCAAAAGCTTCTGGATCCATAAGTACAAGAGTCCTTGGGACTCTATGATAGTAATAGATATGATATTAATTAAATTCAGTTTATGGTGAATTGTAATTGATGAGATAAAGACAGAGGAAGAACATGAGATTTTTACCAGAGGAAGTTAGCACTAGCTTGAGTTACTTAATGAAAGCATCTATTCAACAGCAAAGTCTTGGATCAGATGTGTATAGCTTTCATATCTTTGGTAAGTATGATATATGGGATCTGATTTATTTTGCAAAGACTATCACTTTCTTACATATGAGAAAACTATAGTCCATGGTATTATCTATATCTCCTTTCTTGCACTTGGCTTACAGAAAGGTAGAAGCATGATAGCAGGTATACCTAGAGGAAGGGAAGGAAATGAAAGGGAGGAGAAGGGAAAGGGAAAAGGAAAGGGAAAGGAACTGGTATTTGATGGCAACAAAATAGGAAAAAAGAACTATCTCAAATTAGGAAGTAATAGTTTCAATAAAATAAGGTTAATTTTAAAGGATTTTAAAACTGTTATTTTTCTTTGTTCTGTGAACAAAACAAGACAGTGAACATCAAAATATTGTATAAGACAAACATATACACACACATTTCTTCCTAACCACTTGTAAATGTGACTAGTGAACGTATATGTGAGGACACTTATTCAGAGGAGTCCTTGTATTTGAATTATAAATAAATTTGGGAACATACATAGATCTTTGAAACTAGTGGTCAATTGGTGAACCAATTATTAGAAAGCAGGGATATGTATCTTATTTTAGCAAAGAAACTCATTTATCCAAATCAAAGCAAAACAGAAATCAGAGAAAATATTCATAGAAAAAACATATACCAGGCACTACAGACTGAAGGAGCTCCTGTCACTGGAAACAAGTTACCTCAGCTCAAACAAGAGAAATGATTCTGGATCTCACCCAAGGGAAAACTGCTCAAAGCTTCTAGAGTAGCAATCTAGAATATATACACACACTTATATATTATATAAATACATATATAAATATGTATATATAAATGTGCATATATATATGTATATATATTTCTTTTTACTTAAGTTTTCCAAGTGGAAGTAACTTACACTAAAGGAAGAGAAAACCCTCAAAGTGCATCAGGGTTTTCAGGTTGTGAAAACTTCTGGGTGGTGTGATGAATAGAGCGCTGGCCCTGGAATCAAAGGGACCTGAGTTCAAATCCAGCCTCAGATACTTAACACTTACTAGCCATGTCACCTTGGGTAAGTCACTTAACCCCAATTACCCTACCTTCCCCTCTCCATAAGAAAAAGAAAAAAGAAAGAAAATCTCTGATCGATGGTTTACACATGGTTATTCAAGCCTCATTAGATTGAATGAGTTTTTAAGATACTTTCCTAAGGGCAAGATGTAGAAGTAAGAGGAAGCATCATCAGGATTTTGGGTGCAAAAGAAGATGGATGGACAGAGCGTCTACCTTCAGAATAAGACAGAGTCATGGGATACATAAAAGAGAGATTTTGGGTAACAAAGACAAACTTTACTGATTTTGGAACTTTTCCTAGGACAGGTCATATTTGCCTTTTTAGTTTATCTCTTTCTTAAGAAAACTAGAGAGTCACTGAACATTCCTACAGCCCCCTGTTCAATGTCTCATTAATGCAAATACATTTCTTCCACTGTCAAGACACTTGAGTTTCTTCACAGAATAAAGGTGGAAATATGGAGCTTTTGCATGTATCTCAGCAAAGTAGTTATGGATTAGAGGTTTGGGGAATGGTATGGCACAAGACCATCATTTTGAATTTATTTTATTTTCAGTACAATACAGACTCTGAGTTGCCAAGGAGAATTATTTCAGGTGCAAAATATTGTCACAATGAAAATCTCTCCCAAATACTAGACTCCAGGGTTATAGAATTGGTAATGAGATGTGTGGGGTAACCATGCCATCAGACTTAGCTGTACACTTATCACTGATAGAATACGCAAAAGGGGGAGGAAATTGATCTTTATAATGTTGGAGAAAAGGTCTAGGATTTTTGAACTATTCAATGCCACAAAAGTAATTTTTAAAAACACCAATATTATCTCACTGATGCTATATGTTAAGGCATCTGATAACATGATAATCCAGTGACCTGAAGGGTGATGAGAAGACATATATATAGCAGGAATGAGGAAGGAACAGCTTTTGACAATTGATGATGTTATGCTAGAGAAATGTATCATCAAGAGATCACCAAGGATAACCATGACTGGAAAAAAAAGGAAGGCCAAGTATGTAGTGGTAGGAAAGGGTTTTTTGTTTGTTTTGAGAAGACTTGTGATTTCATTGCCCTGGGGAGTTCACAATAGGAAACTTTGCCTACTAAAGCAGACCAGCAACAACTCTGTAACTTATACTGTAAGATTTTCTTGGGTCAATAAGAAATGGCTAATTATCCAGCTCCACATGACTCTGATATGTCAGAGGTAGTACTTCAACCTAAGCTATCCTCCCTCTGAGAGTCACTCTCTACCCAATATATCATGCTGCCTCTCTGAAGGATAACAAACAACAACAAAGAGCAATAATATCCGCAACAGTAGTAGTAGTACCAGCAGAAAGAAGAGCAACCACCACCATAAGAATTCATTACATACCCATCACTGCCATGAAATAAATAACAAACACCAATAAAAACACATCACCCAATCACTACCCCTGACAAATAGCTGTAACCAACCTTTATAGGACCTGTTAAGGTTTATGCATGGCTTTCCATGAATCATTTCATTTGAGCTTTATAACAGTCCTATAAGGTGGATACTGCAGGAATGACTTTATAAATGAAGAAATTGAGTCCCCTAGAAGCTAAGTGACACAACCAAGGAGGATACATGGCCAGTAAGTGTTAGAAAAGGAATTTTAATATAGGTTCTTAGCTGATTCTCTTGATTTTAAGTAGAGTATTCTTTTTAGTGGGATAGTCCAAGTATTGCCCTATGTCCTTTCTCTCCCCCATATCATATCTGTCCCTAATGTTTATAACAAGTCTTGGAACATAGTAAATGATTGATAAATGCTGTCATTCTTTCATTCATATCTTTACGCATATTTACATATGCATATATACATGTGCCCATATAAACACAAATATGTGTACATACAAGATACATGTGCATAAACATATATGCACTGACATATATGTACACACATATAACATATTTAAAACTGTGCATAGTGTATAATGAGTATTTGTGTGTATGCACACACACACACACACACACACACACACACAGCCCAAGCAAAACAAACTACAAATACAATTTGAGGGGATTGGCAAAAAAAAATCTCTAGGGTTCATTCCCAGATACAAGCAAATATGAAAATATCAGTGGCTGGCTCATGTCTCACTATCAAAAGAGTGCTGAGTTACCCTGGAAGCACTCAAGATAACAATATGTCAAATATAAGAGAAGTTTTATTTAACTTGACAAAAAATGCAGAACAGTCTTATACTTGAAACACTCAACCATCAGAAAAATTCTCCTCACCTTTCTGAAGGGAGTCAAGCAACTTTGCTCTTTAATGGGTGTCATTTTCCCATAAGTCATATAGAATCCAGGAAACATTTGCCATGACAGTTCAAGGATAATTCCAGGTTCCTCATGTGTCCAAATGGCTCCTAGTTACACTTATTTCCCTCCTATTGGCAAGTTCCTGGATGGAATTTTCCTTCCTCTTCAGGTTTTCTCACTATTTGGCATTTCTTTCTGGTATTGGCACATGGTTCTCTGTAAAGGCTTTATGTTTGTTCAGCAGTACTCTTTCCATGCCCATTCCATAGCTCAGAGTCTCCATTTCTTCTTACAATACACACATTTATTTTATATTGGGAAGTAGATGCTTTCTTCCATATATAATGCCACTCACCTAATTGATATAATTAATTAAATAAAAGACTGTGGAGTAGAAAAAAAGATCAAGCTAATTTTGACTTGGTCTTAGAAGGCAAGACTAGGAGCAATGTATATTCACAAGTAGGAAAGAGGTAAATTTAGTCTTGAGAAAAGGAAAAAAGAGAAACCTCACTATTAATTGCATATATCCACAAAATGGAATGGTCAGCTGCAAAGATTTATAGACTTCCCACTTCTAGAAGTTTTTAGGCATAACTTAGATGTGTATAACATATATTCAGTTATTTTTAGGACCACATGGCTTCTTACCTTAAGAATTTGTGTCTCTAATTTTTTCTGTTTGTTTTACAAGTGATATTAGCTTAGAAAGTCCAACTGAAGCATTATTACTGACTGAAACCTCTCTGTGTATCAGTTTCCAGTTTCTTCATCTCTACAATGGTAATAATGTTGACCCTTTGCAATGATGCTCAGATGAGACAGTACATATATAAATTTTAAATACATAAAATATTTTCCAAATATAAAGTCCAAGTGCTATTTTTATAGTACCTTTTCATTTCTTCCCTTGTTATTCTATAGGTCTTTTTGCTAATTTGCATTTTGGTAATGAGAGATGCAATCATCTCAATTGTCCTGTGAAAAACAAAATCTTTTTATGCTCCTTCTTATACTCACTCACAAAGAAATATGACAGTTTCCCCCACCCCAACACCTTGTGGGTAATTTGCTGAGACAGTAGAGAAACAATGATGACTTTCTCCTACTGATTTTGAAATATTTCAAAGTAATATCTCCTATGCTTCAGGAAATTGTACTCTCCATTTGGCAGCTCCCAGCCCCCAATAATTGCTTCGAAGTTTCTCCTGAGGCCATCATGGAAGGCCACCCCATGATACAGAACAATTCAGCAGCTGGGATTGAATCATATGGCCAGTTGGCATGAGAAACCACGAGCTCCCTCCTGAGTTGCCAGTGAAGTTCTGCCATGGCAAGCATTGTGGGCATCTGGAAATAATAGTACCACTTCCCACTCATTGAAGGCTGATTGCCTTGTTCTCCAGGGTATAATGCAGGCAAAAAGTGCTCCTTTACGGCCATTTATGTACTTTATTCCTAACCACCACTGTGCAGAACAGGACTGTGTATTTTTTTTTATCCCATCTGGGTTCCTTTCAAATTCTTCCTCACACCTTGTACCTGGCATTTCTCTGAGTCGTGCCTCTCCCTATTATCCTTCCCAGCATTACAGAGTTTGCCAGAAAGATGGAAGCTGTTGATCATTCTTTCCAAAGAGAAGATGCTGAAATTAATGTGGGAGAATGTTTCTTGCCATCAGTTTCATGGGGAGAAAAAAAAGTGTTATTTTTTTTCATGATCATTTGAAATGTATCACATCTGAATAGGTATCAGCAATTTTCCCTCTTTCAATGGAAAAAGGATGTTTCTTGTTGGAAAGGACAAATACACTTCATTTCATGCTTTTTGTGCAAACCTTTCTACAAGGCATGCTCATAGACTAGAGTCTTAAGAAAGGATGAAGAATTAAGAATGTGAGATATTGTAATACCAAATTCATATGTTACCTTTGTTTGGAATATTTATTTTTTTAAAAGCAATTTTACATTTCTCATAAGAATTTTATCTCTGAGTACTAAGCAAAGCAGTTATTAGAGAGATGACACAGTGTAAAGGAGGAAATATAGGTTGTGGAGTGAGAAGATCCATTCCAAGTCAGAAGAACCAGTCCACACACTGCTTCTAGTGCTGCTTAGCTGGGTGACTATGAGGAAGTCACTTAACCCATCTGACGTTCAGTTCTCTGATCTGTTCAATAGGGATAAGGAGAATCCCAGATGTGAAAACTTCCTCTACCACTATATGTTAATCCCTTCTCTACAATTTATATTCTAAAAGAGATGTGTAAAGCAATGAAGAGGATAGGTTTGTAGATTTCATTGTCTTGGTTGCATGATTTCACAACTTTCTAGTGCTTCCTGGAAGAGATGTATAAACACTCAAATAAGCTGGGCATGATCATTCACAGATGGAAAATCATTAAAATGAAGAATATCTATTGCTTAAAATTCAACATGCATTTGAGTGGAAAACCTATGGTATTCATATATCAGTGATTATATCTGGGGGAGAAAAGTACAGATGAATGGGAAAGTGGATACAGTCAAGAAGGCAGGAACTCACCTGAACTCTCACAAATTCATTTTGAAATAACCATAAAATAATGCCTTAAACCAAATTCTGGAGTGGCAGAACCCACAGAAGAATGGATGAAATTATTGTCCAGCCCACAACAACCTGGAAACTAAGCAAAAAAGATGTCTCACAGGAGTAAAAAGGCAGTGCAATCCAAAACAAGTGACAGTTGGATAAGCCAGCAGTAGACTTGCCATAGTCAGGCAGTAACAAGGTACTGTGCTCTAGATTCAAGCCAGCAGCAAGGTCCTGTACTCTGAGTGAAAGAAACTTAACACAGGGCCCCCTTTAGAGCCCGAATTAAAATAGTTAAATGTCATGAAATGAGCAGGAAAATGATCAAAAAAAGAAAACAACCATAGAAAGTTACTATGGTGACAGGGAAGATCAAAACACAAACTCAGAATAAGACAACATATGAAAGTGTAAAGAAAAATATTAATTTGTCTCAGGACCAAAAAGAAGTATTAGAAGATCTCAAATAAAATATTTAAAACTAAATGAGAATTAGAAGAAAAATTCGGAGAAGAAACCAGAATGAAGCAAGAGAATCATGAAAATATTTGGCAAAGAAGTACAAAAAAGGGAAAATATGTACAAAAATTCACTGAAGAAAAAATCCTAAAAAGTATAATTGGCTAAATGAAAAAGGAGTCAAATAGGTTGTTCTCCATTCTCAAAGTGGAATAAAATGGCACCCCTATGTTGGGCTCAAAGTATGATGTGACCACTTGTGGCTGATCAGAACAATATGAGCTTGGGAGGCTCTACCATGAGTTAGGCACAAATAGTCCATATGAACATTTGGAGCAGTAATGTCTCTAAATTTGCACATGGCATGTTTCTTTTGAACTACTACAATTCCGCTTTTGTGAGCATACAATGTTGGACAGTCATGTGCCAATGTCTCCCATATCTCACTACTGATTCCAAAGTTCTTCAGAGAAACCTTGAGAATATCTTTGTATCATTTCTTCTGATTTCTATGTGAGCACTTGTCTTGTCTGAGTTCTTCATAAAATAGACCCTTTGGCAAATGTGCATTTGGCATTTGAATAAAATGAGCAGCCTGTTGGGGTTATGCTCTCTACAGTAGAGTTTGAATGCTAGGCATTTCCTCTCAAGAAAGGACCTTAGTGTCTGGTACCTTATTCTGTCAGGTGATCTTCAGAAATTTCCCAAGACAATTAAAAAGGAAGTAATTCAGTTTCCTGGCACGTCACTGGCAGACTGTTCAGGTTCCATAAGCATACAAGAATAAGGTCAGCACAATGGTTCTATACACCTTTGTATTGGTAGGTAGCCTAATATCTTTTCTCTCCCACTCTTTCCTTAGGAGTCTCCCAAACACCCAAACACTCAACTAAGTATGATACTGTGTATATCAACCTCATCATCTATGTGTATGTTCTTGGAAAATGTACTGTCAATGTAAGTGAATTTATCTATTCAAAATTTCTACATTTTTTGTAAATGTTGGTTTCCCATATGGATGATGCGATGCTGGTTGGTGGAGAACTTGGGCTGTTTTGGTATTAATTATTAGGTCAAAATTAGCACAAACAGCAGAGAATTGATCCATAGTTTGATGGAGTTAAATATTGTCTTCTTTTTTTGGAGGGAGGAAGGAAAGGCAATTGGGGTTAAGTGAATTGCCCAAGGTCAGACAGCTAGTTAAGTGACAAGTGTATGAGGCTGGATTTGAACTCAGATCCTCCTGATTCCAGAGTGGATGCTCTATTCACCGTGCCACCTACCTGCCCAAAAATATTGCATTCTTAAACATGAGTGAATTATCCTATTAATAAACCCTCATGAAGTTCTTGTTTGGGTTTTTATATTTAGCACATTCTGAATTTCCCCATCATTTTTTATCAAACCAGTTTTGATGTTTATGAATGTTCTATCTCAGATGATCAAATACAGAGCTTTATACCAAATCTCTGTAAGTTTCCCAAACCTATTCTGTCCCACTGTTGCCAATTTTGTGTTGGGTCAAGTTTCCTTCCATGTTAGCAACAAATTTTTCACACATGGAGAAGTCCTCTAATTTGCTGACATCTTGCACTGAGACAACTGCTTTTGTTGAATGCAAATGTTTAACTTGGAGAGGATAAGTCTATGATCAGTCCAGCATTCTGTGCCATGTATTGCCGTAATTACTCTCACATCTTGTCTATCTCTTCTCTATTAAATGTCACTGTTTTCTGTGAGGATGCATCCACAAAGTTTTATTGCATTTAGGAAAGGGGAATACAGTGTTGGTAGTAAGAAGGTCATGAGATGTCTTCTGCAGTAAGTGGGACTTGTTGCTGCTGTTTTCGACTCTATTTCTCTTGAGGACTTCCTGCCATGTCTGATACTCTGTGCCTACTCTGGCGTTAAAGTCATTCAAAATTATAAGTTTGTCTCTTTCAGTATATTGATGATGAAGGCCCCCAAGTCTTCATAAAATTTCTTTTGAGCTCATTAGTGTTTGTCATGGTGGGAGCATACACGCTCATGCTGGTAACATGGTGCTTTCCTGCAAGTGGCAATCACATTGTTATGAACTTGTTATTCAATTATTTTGGGAGGCATACAAAACTATTTGACTAAATAATTATGATTGCAAAACCTATGTCATTGTCAACATGCTTCCCATTGCTGAGGCCACTCCAGAAAAATCTTTATCTAGCTCTTAATTGAGTAAACTGGCCTTCATTTGTCAGCATTGTTTTCTTTGGACTGTTAATTGGATGTGATACCTGTTGAGCCCTCTCACAAGTACTGTTTATCTTTCAGGTCTACTGAATTTTATGTTGTCTACAAATGTGCACATATTAGATGTATCAATGGTGAGCAAAATCTTCACAAAAGTGTTAGTAATTCTTTTTTTTTTTATCTTTTGACCACAGCATACATCCCTGACTGCTATGATAAGCAGACCAAGATTAGATGAATCAGACATTAGGGGCCCTTTTCTAGACCTTCCTCATGCCAGGAGGTGAGCAGTGTGGTCTTCAATAAGGCTATTCAGACACCAATGGGGCTGGTAAATCCCACCACTGTTTCAGTCCAGTGAGAGGAAAACTCTGTACCTTGGGCTGCATATGTGCAAGGCTTTAACTACAGTTCTCAGTGTATTGATACTTGCTGCTTCATCACTTGCCTGTGGCCACAAGACTCTGAGACAGGTAAAAATGGTAAAATGGTACAGGTGGTGTCTTTTGATTCAGGCCGAAATTGAATTTAAGAGAGCCATTCTGTCAGAGCTATTTTCACAGACTTGGGGCAAATATGCTCTCCATCTCCCAGCAACTCACCAATGGAGTTGAGACCCCTTGGTTGCCTTCATCATGGTTTAGTTCATCTGCTGAAATGGTTTACTAGAGTGGGTTCTTTTCCCATAGTATAGCTTCTTGGAGTCACCGACAGGAGTTTGTTGTATCAGGTAGACATCAAAGATTGAAAGCAGACTTGAAAAACATTTGACAGTCCTCACACCAGATGTATTTGTCTTACCAGAACACCCTTACACCCCACTATTCTCAGCAGCACAATCAGCATACATACATTGAAACTGAGTGTAATCCTTCAGGTGAAAAAAAAACCCTTCAATTAAACAGAGAGCTTTCAAGCATTTCTGAACAATGACCAGAGATGAAAGAAAATTTGATTTTCAAATACAAGGCTTAAGAGAATAATAAAAAGGTAAATAGAGAAAACATAAATAAATTCAAACTATTAACATTTCAAAATGGAAAAAATGATACATATAACTCTTGAGAACTTTATCGCTATTAGGGCAGTTAGAAGTTATATATATATAGAGAGAGAGTATACAGGTATAAGTTGACTTTGATGTGATGATAACTAAGAAAAATTAAGGGATGAGAAAAGATTGCACTGGGAAAAGAGAGGAAGGAGAGATATAATGAGGTAATTTGTGTCATTTTAAGAGGAATGAAAGAACCTCTTGTAAGGGAGAGAGAAATGAGGGCAGAGGTGGGACACAACGTGTGAACCCTTTATCTCATCAGAATTTATTCAAAACAGGAATAACATACACACTCAGTTGAGTATAAAAATCTATCTTATCCTATAAGGAAGTAGGAGGGCAGGGTGATGAGAGAAACTGAGGACTGATAAAGGCAAGAAGGATTTGGGGAGAAAGTCGTAAGAAGTAAAACATTTCTGAGGAGGGACAGGGTGGAAAGAGAACATGTTTAAATGAAAGCATAGAAAGGGGAAAGTAGGATTAATGGAACTACATGGTTAGAGATTATATCTTTGAATGTGAATGGTTTTGATATACCCATAAAACAGAAGAGGAGAGCAGAGTGGATTAAAAGCCAGAATACTACAATATGTCTCTTACAAGAAATATTTGGAGAAGAGGGACATACACAGAATAAGGTTAAGGGGTTATATAAGAATGTATTATGCTTTAACTGAAGCAAAATAATAGTGGGAGGTAGTAATCATGCTCTCAGAGAAAGCAAAAACAAAAAATACACTAGATTAAAAGATAGAAGAAAGGAAACTAGATCTTGCCTAAAGGTATCATAGACAATGAAATAATATCAATACTGGAGATATGCACATGAAATGTATTGTAATAGTAATCAGTTTATCAGATCCTTAGCACTTAGTAACTTAGGGCTAAGTAGCACCTAGTAACCTAGGGCTAAGTATGGAAGGAGTGAACCCTGTCCATTGTTGAGAAGGCATGAATTCTCCTATTGACATGAAAGGAGGCTATTGGCTGAGACAGGAGGCCAGTGATGTATATAAAGAAGAATTCTAGAGACAGAGAGAGAGA
>CM053596.1:221593957-221605096 GCA_028646575.1 Pseudocheirus occidentalis | reverse complement strand
TTGAAAAATGTCTCTTCCTCTGGCATAACCTTGAGTAAGTACTTTTGAATGCTCTGTAGTTGTCATTGTTCCCTATAAAATATGACTCCCTGACCTGTAAACAATGCCAGATATTCTATGATCAGTATAAAGTGAGACTTTTTTCTTTCTTTGACATGATACTTTCAACAACATAACTTAAAACTTCATTGGCTTTCATCCCAATGGCTAAATTACACTGTTTCTGCATATTGAGTTTCTGTTTCACCAAAGCAGCTAGGTTTTTTTTTTCACATGAGCTGGTTTTTTTTTGTCAAATTTTTCCTGTCCCTTACTTAGTTAATTGATTTTAAGCCTATATTAACTTATATTTTTACATATTTTCATTAAATTCACTTACTTGGGGTTAAGCTATCATTTCAAATTAAGGTGACTATTTTTGAATACTCACTCTTCTCTAGCATTTTACGCCCTCCCAATACCCTCAAATTTTATAGAGAGAAATTTTTATACCTTTATCCAAATTGTTGATAGAGAAACAC
This sequence comes from Pseudocheirus occidentalis, assembly GCA_028646575.1. Taxonomy (NCBI): domain Eukaryota; kingdom Metazoa; phylum Chordata; class Mammalia; order Diprotodontia; family Pseudocheiridae; genus Pseudocheirus; species Pseudocheirus occidentalis. The sequence continues at coordinate 221,604,575 of CM053596.1, read as the reverse complement.
TAAGCAAGATAGAGTCAAGTATTGAGTTTTGTGTCAGGAGGGAGACCTCACCTCTAGTTTGGTTTTGGTGGCTTGGTCAACTTTTATTCCATCTAACAACATTATCTTCCAGTCCACATTTCTCTTCTCTTTCCTAAAATGGCATTATGAATAACTTTGTCAAATGTCTTTCTGGAAGGCAAATGACATTATCTGGCTATAAGGAAGCTAGCTGCTGCAGCTATTGAGTGTTAATATGACCTTGGCTTTGTCTTTGCCCTGTCTTGTCATTCTGAAGATCAGCTGGCAAGATAATATATCAGACACTGAGGTCCTTTCTTAAAGTAAACTGCCAAGTATTCATACTCTACTACAGAGAGTGCAACTGTGATGGGCTGGCCACATTGTTTGAATGCAAAATGTATGTTTGCCAAAAAAACTATTTTATGGAGAACTCATATAGAGCAAGAATTCACTTGGTGGTCAGAAGAAGCAATACAAGGACACTTTCAGGGTCTCCCTTAAGAACTTTGGAATTGGGGCAACGAGGTGACACAGTGAATAGAGCACCAGCCCTGGAGTCAGGAGGAGCTGAGTAAAAATCTGTCCTCAGACAATTGACACACTTACTATCTGTGTGACCTTGGGATAATCACTTAACCCCAATTGCCTTGCCTTCCCCCCTCAAAAAAAACTTTGGAATGAATTATATGACATGAGAGACACTGGCACAGGACCACTTAGCATGGTGTGTCCTTCCTCAGTTAAGGTGCTATGCTCTATGAGGAAGATAGAATAGAAGTAGCTCAAAAGAAACACAAGATGAACAAATTTAAAGAATCCACCCCAAATGCTCACATGAACTATTTGTGCCTGATCTGTGGTAGAGCATTCCAAGTTCATAATGGTCTGATCAATCACAGTTGGACACACTGTGACTTGACTCTAGCATAGTGACATCATTTTGATCCTCTTTGAGAATGAAGGACAACCAACCAAGAAATCAACCAACCATCCATATTTGATGCTTCTAACTACATATGGAAAGCCTTTATCTGTTTCTGTAGCCTTGAATGAAAAGTCAGTTCATCTTGACCTTGTATTCAAATGTTCTCACTGTAACCTCTGATTTCTTTTTCACCCTGTTAGATCTCTCTATAGGCAATTGCCTACCTCACCAGCTCTGCTGCTGCCTTGAATTCCAGTCAATTATTTTTTTCTTTTCCTTCAAACTTTCTATAAAATTTATGAGGTCAAAATGTCCCATGTCATTTGGGAACTCAGAAAATAATGCTATAAAGTCGCAATGTCCTTGGAACTTGGCAATCACTAAAGATAACAGAGGAAATTACTATTTTAGAGAGTACCCTCTAATGTATGCCAGGCTAAATTCCCCCAGTCTCTAACTGAATCAAGTACATATTCAACAATCATTTCCCCCAATTTAGCAAATTCAATAAATAACCTAGTTTAAGATTCTACTTCATCCATCTCTGAAGTACCTGATTGATGAATTAATTCTAAGTAAACAACCCACTGTCCCCAGATAGAAGCAACTTTTATGTACAACTTTAACAATGTATTGAAGTAGTCCCCTGTAGGCTTCTTTTATTTCTAGTCACATGAAGCTGGTTACTGAAAAGACAAAGAATTCTAAGGAAATATAGTGTTAAAAAGTAACAAGCTCCTTGGAGGGAAATGACACAATGGTTTCGCTTAAACTGAAATCTCATAAAATGAAGACTAAGCAAGTATAATAGAAAAAAAAAAGTCTTTAAAAAATCTAGTCCCTGTAAGGTAATTTTGCAAATGTCATCCTGAACAATAGATGATTAAAGTCAATCACTTCCTGTTGCCATGAAGGGCTACACATCCACGGGTGAACTTTCCATTTCTCATGAGTCTTTTTTCATCTTGGTCTCTCTCTAGAGAAAGTAGCCTATTAGTTTTTTTTTCCCTTTTACTCATAATTCATACCTATCTTTCAGGTACACCTGGGACAGTAAGTCAATGTTTTTAATTTTGTAAAAATCTTGAAAAGGAAAGATTGAAGATGTAACTGCTTAACCTACAGGGAAAAAAAGGACTTGAGGAGGGACTTCTTGTTGTTGTTTGTCCTTCTTTCTCAAAGAGGACCATAACATCAGGGAGGTGATACCATGATAAGCATGTAAATTGGATTTAAGTGAAGGAAGACTGTGAAAAGTCACCAGCTTCACTCTCTCCTAGAGAGTCATCTGGGTCCAGTGGCAAATCATAGATCAGTATAACTGCAGATGCCCCTGGATGCAGTAGGAGACCTTGAACTTTTTAAACTAAATTCTTTAATGGTTCTCTTACTGATGGAGGGTCCATTCAGGGACTATGACTAGGTAAGAAATGATTCAGAGAATGGCCCCTTTACCTAGTCAAAAACAATGACAAAAAAAACCCAGCCTGAGAGGGGAAGAACCACATAGTTTCTGGCAAAACAGGAAACAATTGCTATTTATATTCACTCTGAGTCAGTCTGTGCACAAACAATGACCAAATGGTCTTTGTCCTGGGACCTACTGTTTGTTGGCCAATCATTGAGAACCAGAGTGATATGGGTTTAAGACATGGTCTGTCTGTAAGAAAAAAAAAAGTTTCAGAGATCAAAATTTACATTCATTTAAGGGCAGCTAGGTGGCGCAGTGAATAAAGCACCAGCCCTGGAGTCAGGAGGGCATAAGTTCAAATCTGACCTCAGACACTTCACACAAAACTAGTCGTATGACCTTAGGTGAGTAACTTAACCCCAATTACCCTGCATTCCCCCTTCCAAAAAGCAAAAAAAAAATTACATTCATTTGAACAGAACACCCATGAGTAAGGGTATGATACCCTATGGGGACAGAGAAAAATAAAAGGAGAGGAGAGGAGAGGAGAGGAGAATCAGCAATGACTTGGAGGAACTTGGTCACCATCTCAAAATACTTGGAGGTTTTTCATTTAGGAGAAGAAATAAATCATTCTGAATAGCTCCAACATGCATAAAGAAAACAGTGCATATAAGTTATATGAATGTAAGTCACAAGAAAACTAAACATAAATCAACCAGAAGATCTTTATAGTCACTCCACCTCTCCAAGAGCCTCGTGATTCATGGGACAATCTAAAAAAGGGAAGCTGCTGTTAATACACAACTGGATATAGAGTAGACAATACAGTGAATTTAACCAAGTATGTGGAGAGTCTCCCAGGAGATCATTCATCTTTTAGTTTTGAGTCATCATTTTCTATTTTTATCACTCTTGAGACTATAACATCACAAGTACGTAATTTTTAATTTTACTTTCCAAAGTGTTATAGCATAGCTTTTGGTTCATTTATTGGAACAAGACACAGGTCAAATTAAAATGTACCCAGAGAAATAAAGATAAATAACAATAATTCCAAATGTTTATATAGAATGAGTTCTTGCCATGCTTTAGCTCATGTGAACCTCATAACAATCTAGTGAGTGAGGTAGATTCTTGACGTGCTATTATCTCCAATTTACAGATGAGAAAACTAAGGATGGTGGGCTAAATAACTTTTTATCTGTCACCTACCTAAAAAAACATTATCACAAAAGGACAGTTATGGTAGTGAAGATGTGGAGAGCATGACATAGGATCAGTTTAAAGAAATTGTGTTGTTTAGCCCAGAAAATAGATGACATAGGAGTATTGAAAGAGGTATATTAAGGATCTGATAGGTTATTTGTGGAAAAGATAGAGTTTTGCTTTCTTGTCCAAGAATGCAAACATAGAAAAAATGGGTTAAAGTTTCAGAATGGTAAATTTACACTTGATATCTTTTTTAAAAGAATCTTTCCAAAAAGTGGACACATTGCATGTTAAAATCCAAATTTTTTGGCCAAGGTGGTGGCATAGAAACAACAAGGTCCCACAGCTACCACATAGCCACCTCAAATTCCCGTAATGTATGACTTTAAACAAGTTTTAGGGCTCCAAAACTCACAAAAATAGAGAAAAACACATCTCCCTTTGAAGATATCTTGGAAGGAAGGGCTCATCACAGCATGCTGGGAGCCAATACCAGCCAAGCCTGAAACCATAGGTTGGCCCAGGGGTGGCCAGGATGAGCTGCAGCTGGAGCCTTCCGGAGAGTAGATCAGTGGTAGCTGTGGCAGTTTCCAGAATTATCAAGCCATAAGAAACAAGGACAAAGTGAAAGGTCAGTGGATGTCAGCTAAATTTGGGGGAGAAAAGTAGTCCTGCGAAACTCCCTCCAGGGCATAGAAGCAGCCATGGCCCTGCAGTGGTTTCCATGTGGTTGCTTAAGAGTTCCGGGGCTGCAGACTGCAGGAGGTCCAAGCAATCATTCAGAGGCTAAGTGCTCTTGTGTTGAGTGACCTGGATCCGGATCATGGTTTTCGGTGGTGGTCCTGGGGTGCATTTTCAGTGAGCCAAAACTGATGAGGCCTCCTAATAGCTCCAGCAGCTGTGAAAACCCCAGCAATTTGGGACAGAGCTTTCCTCTATGGAAGCAGAGTTCCACAGTGCTAAAAACTCAAGTAAATGACTGGCAACATGAGCAGGCAAAGGAAACAAAGTAAGAACAACAACCAAACTTTAGATTCCTTCTTTGGGGACAAAAAGAATGAAAGCATGGAAGAGGAGGAAGACAACAGAGTCAAAACTTCCGCACCAAAACTTTCCAAGAAACATAAAGATTGCCTACAAGACATAGAGCAACTTAAGAAAGATTTTGAAAACCAAATAAGAGAAGTGGAGGAAAAATTGGGAAAAGAAATGAGAATGATGCAAGAAAATCATGAAAAGGGAGTCAACAACCTGACTGAAGAAAATAACACCTTGAAAAATAGATTAACTCAAATGGCAAAAGATGTCCAAACAGCCAATGAGGAGAAGAATGCCTTAAAAAGTCAAATTTGCCACATGGAAAAAGAATCTCAAAAGCTCTCTGAAGAGAATAATGCCTTCAGAATTAGAGTGGAGCAAATGGAAGCAAATGACTTGATGAGAAATCAAGATACTGTTAAACAGACAAATAAATGAAAAAATAGTAGGCAATTTGAAATAGCTCCTTGAAAAAAACCACTGACCTGGAAAAGAGATGCAGGAGACACAATTTAAAAATTATTGAACTACCTGAAAGCCATGATCAAAAAAATTCAAAGTTATTGCTCAATAGCATTTTACCACACTGTTGCTCAAAGTTTGCTCTTACTTTCAAGAAGATTGTAGAGGAAATAAAATACTAATAAGTTTGCAATTTTTTCATAAAAGTGGTATATGCAAAGTATTATAAGAATTAAAGAAACCAAAGGATCACTTCTATGTTAGGGGATCCTAGAACATTTGAAGAATGGGTAGGATTTCAACTTGTGATAGAGAGTTGAGAGTATTTCAGGTGACAGGAACAGCATAAATGAAAGGATTCAAGAAGGAAAATGAAAAGCAGGGCATAAAGAATAGTCACTTACTAAGTTTGCCCAGACTATGTGATGTCTGTAGGGAATTCATGGCAGAAAGGACAGGAAAGGCAAGGCCAAACCATAGAATGCCAGGCTAACAATAATTGATGATTCAGAGATGGGGCCGGGGGGGATGGTGTACCCTTAGTTCTGAGTTGCCATGTCCTATTGTTATCACTATCATATCTATAACATCACACCTACATAACATTTTTACTTTTCAAAGTATTATATCTGTTAACAAATGACACATGTTAAGAAGACTAAATGGCAGCAGTATAAATTGTGGATTAGAGAAAAACAGAGGGTAAGGAGAAGCAAATCAGTTAGGAAGCTTTTCCAATAAGGGCATAAGTTAGTAAACTCCAAAGTCAGGTACTGGTGGGGCAATGTAAAATAATGATAAGAGCTAAATTTGTGATAATAGATTCTGTATGGTTGGAATTTAAGGAAGACACACAGCATGCTCTGTGTGTCTGGGTCTGTGTGTGTGTCTGTGTTTGTATGTGTTTTATAACAATGAGGAAGAGAATAAAGAGATTAAGAAAAAAGGGCAATGGAAAAAATTATAAATTAAAATAACTAATCTCTTTAACACTAGGCCTCCTATTTCTCCTTTCCAAAAGTGAATATAAAATAGATTTCTAGAAATTTCTAAATCCCTGACTCTGAGTGCCATATTGAGTATAAGTCTGCAAAATTACAATTAAGTGACAAATTGATTTTTTAAATGACCATTATATTTATCTTTCTTTTTGCATAGAGATTAAATTATTAATAATATCTGCAAATTGTTTTGTTTATGCCTATTTATGAGTAAATGTGTTCTAGTTTTCATATGTGGTAATAAACTAAGAATTTTAAAAGTTTCACTTTTATTCACTTCTTTTTAAAACATTTTGAACTCTGTGTAGACTAAAACCTATTTGACGTAGCACACGTTACTGTCCCTAATGAATACAAGGACAATTAATCTACCCATTTAATCTTAAATTTTGAAATCTAATGTGTACCACTGGGCTGTCATCTGTTCCCCAAATGAAAGTCTGTGAAGTAAAAGTTCATGACTTGAACATTCATCTGGTGAAATTTCTTGAAGTCTAATCTGTTTCCTGAAAGAGCAACTCCAGAGCCTACTTTTTTGTTAGTTCAATGAAGTATACCAGGAAGTTTCTACCCTACACTTAAGCCATACTATTGCCCATGGAGGACTTGTCTTTTCTGAGATGCTCTCAAGTTGTCTTAGGAGCACAGCTTCTTTACCCTCTTTATTTTTGCAACACTGTGTTCATTTCATGTTTATTTCCTTTCTTTACAAGCTGGAAATTTTTTACCTACTCCATTATCTTCCCAGAATACCCTCCTATCAAACTCCTTTGATGACATGAATATGATACTGATACATAAAGCAAGATGAGGAAACACAGAGAAAGAAAATTATAGAACAATGTCATTAATGAATGTAGGTGCAAAAATCCTATATAAAATATTAGCTAAAGGATTACAACAATATATTACAAAGATTACACATTATCATCAAGTGGGACTTATCCCAGGAATGCATTTGTGGTTTAAGAAAAACTACTAATATAATTATATCAATAATAAAAGTTTTAAAAATTCATATAACAAGAGATGCAGAAAAAAACTTTGATAAAGTTCAAAGGACAATTCTATTAAAATACTTGAAAGCACTAGAATAAATGCATTTTGCCTTAAAAACCATAAAAAATATTTATCTAAACCCATCACCAAACATTATTTGTAATGCAGATAAACTAGAAGTCTTCCCAGTGAGATTAGGTGTGAAACAAGTATGCCCATTGTCACCAAAAATATTTAATATTGTATTGGAAATCCTGGAAATAGCAAAAAGGGAAGAAAATGACAAAGATAGAATAAGAATATAGAACGAGGTCACAAAACTATCCCTTTTGCAGATGATAGGATATGATGATATACTTGGAAAATCCCAAAAATTCAACTAAAAAGCTAGTTGAAACAATTAATATCTTTAGCAAAGAAACAGGATGTAAAATAAATCCACATAAATCCTACATAGCATTCCTATATTCAGCAAACAAAACTGTGAAAGAAGAGATAATAAAAGATACCCCACTTAAAATATCTAAGCAGTGTAAAATTTCTGGAGTATGCCTGCCAAAATAGACCCAGGAGCTATATTAAAAAAGTATTTTTAAAAGTACAAATAAAATCCGATTCAAATAATTGGAAAAATATCAATTGCTCATTGGTAGTAAGGACCTATATAATAAAAATGACAATTTTACCTAAACTAACTTATATATTTAATACCATTCCAATTAAATTACAAAAAAAATTTTACTGAATTAAGAAAAAAAATCATTTAGAAGAACAAAAAGTCAAAAATGTCAAAGGAAATAATGGGGAAACAATGTAAAGGAAAAAAATTAGCAGTACCAGATCTTAAGTTATAGTAGTAATCACCAAACCTCTCTGGTATAGGCTAAGAAACAGAAACGTAAAATGATAGAATAAAGTAGAGATGCAAATTACAGCAGCAAATAAACATAATAATTCTGTATTTAACAAATGTAAAAATTTAAGATTTTGGAATAAGTATTCAATATTTGGTACATATTGTTGGGAAAACTGGAAAGCAGTATGGCAGAAAATAGGGCATTGTAATGGTAATGAAACTTGAAAATTGCTTTGTATTGGAAAGATGACAGGTACTTAGCACCTAGTTTCAAATTAAGCTTCTGTTAAAGAAACAGAAGGTATGAACCCCTATTGCTGATGTAACAGGAAGGGGCTGAACAGGGATGACCAATACTGTATAAAAGGAAAAACCCCAGCTGGGAAAGTTAGAATTTTCTGGGAAAATGTGCTGGCAGAGATTCTTCTAAGGGCCAACTTGAGCTGCAGAAGACTTTCAAGGGCCAGCTGGACCTGAAAATTGAGGAAGCATGTCTGTGGTGTTGGTACTTTTTCTGTTTGTGGCTTTGTTAAGCCTTGTCTTCCCAGGAAGAGAGACTGTGAAGAATTTAAGGTGGACTGAACACTGTGAGTTTCAGTGTGGAACAAAAACTGCACAAAGAGCTGGACAAGGAACTGGAAGCTGTCTGCCTTTGAACCCAGGTGACAGGTTAGTGAAACCAGGTAAAAGCTGGGACCATGGAAGGGGATCCAGGGAAGCTGAAAGCCTTCCCTGAGTCAAAATGAAAAGACCTCTCTGTGGGTACTGAGTGATGAAACTGTGATTTACTTTTGATTGCAGGGTGAATGGTCTGAGTATTTCCCACTACCCCTTAAGATGGTGACTGATATTATAATTTAATTGCACCCCATGGGTGAAGAACATTGACTATTGTATATTGTGTCCCTTACAGGGCGTTGCCTCCTTAAGGATGAGCAATTTAAGGATTAAGGAGGCTCTCCTCCTTAAGACTGATTGAATTAAGGACTTAACTAAATGATTGGTTGTCTAAATTGAGTTACTAAGTGATTGATTGACTAAATGATTTTACTTTGTTTAAAATATGTGACCACTTTGGTGAAAACTATGTGGCCATTTTAGTGATAAGTTTTTGTGAATGCTATATTTTGATGTTTTTGTGATAAGTTTTAACATTCTGAATTTTGTACCTTGATTGTCTGTGAATGTTTTGTTCTGATTTGTGTTCACTATACTACGTAATCAAAACCTTGAAAGCTGTTCATAGCAGTAGTCCTCTGGAAAGCTGCTGATGCTTGGATTTACAGGCATGGACCAAAATATCATGCCATTTACCCAAATAAGTTCAAAATAGATACATGACCTAGATATAAAGAGAGATATTACAAGAAAATTAGAGTAACATGGACATATTACTTATCAGGCTTATGGGTGGGTGAACAATTTATAAATAAACAAAAGATAGAAAATAAAGTTAGGTTTAAAATGGATAAATTAGGGGGTAGCTAGTTGGCACAGTGAATAGAGCACCAGACCTGGAGTCAGGAGGACCTGAGTTCAAATCTTACCTTGGAGATTTAACACTAAACTAGCCATGTGACCTTGGTCAAGTCACTTAACTGCAATTGCCCTATCTTTCCACTCCAAAAAAAAGCAAAAAAAAAATTTAATGGATAAGTAAGATTATATTAAATTTAAAAGGTTTTGTACAAATAAAACAAATGTAGCCAGATTAGAAGGAAAGCAGAAAATTGAGGGGAAAAAAAAGGTTATAGATGGTTTTCCAAAGTAAGGTCCCATAAATACACACACACACACACACACACACACACAGAAATTTGTCAAATATATAATATGAATCATTCCTCAGTAGACAAGTTTTCAAAGGCTATTCAAAGGCAATTTTCCAATGAAAAAAATCAAAATAATTTATAATCATATGAAAAAATGCTGTAAGTCATTACTGATTAGAGAAATACAAATTAAAACCACCCCAACATACACTTACTTGCTTGGCTAAACATTTGAAGGAGAAAGTGACAAGTATTGGAGGGGATGTGGAAAAAATTGGGACAGCATTAATTGTTGGTGAAATTGTGAACTGATCCAGTCATTTTAGATAACAAACTAGAATCAAGCCCAAATAGTTATTAAATGGCCAATATCGTTTGATCCAGCAATACCACTACTAGGTATTTTTCCAAAGATGATTAGAGAAAAAGGCAAAGAAAACATATGTTCTAAAAATTTTATACCAGCTCTCTTTGTGGTGACAAAGAATTGGAAATTACAGGGATGCCCAACAATTTTGGGTAATGACTGAACAAGTTGTGGTATATTATTGTGATGGAATATGACTTTTCTGTAATAGCTAATGAACTCAATAATCTAACAGTAATATTGCTTTTAGTATCTCTTAAAGCAAATTAGTTATTTTGACTAACCCAAATTAAGTATACCGGACATATGAAAAAAGATACTTTCTGCATCCAGAGAAAGAACTAATAAATAGAAATGTTCTAGAATAATTCTATATGCATATTTGTATATATGCATGTGATATATATGCATATATATGCACATTTATATCCTGCTACTTTGCTAAAGTTATTGTTTCAACTAACGTTTTAGTTGAGTCTTTGGAATTTTCCAAGTATTTCACCATATCATCTGCAAAAAGAGAGTTTTACTACCTCGTTCCCTATTCCGAGTTTTTCTTTTTCTTCTCTTGT
>CM053596.1:221558990-221593857 GCA_028646575.1 Pseudocheirus occidentalis | reverse complement strand
ATTACCTAAATTAAATATAAAATATTTTTTAAACATCCAGTGTGTAGAGCAGTGGTTCTCAACCTTCCTAATGTTGTGAACCTTTAATACTCATATGTGGGCATATCTGCATGAGGGCAGACCCGCCTGGAGACAGAAGAGCAGTGTCTTGGTTCCTAAAACCAGTGGAAATATGTGGTTTATGATGGTCTTAGGCAACCCCTGTGAACCTGTGAAAGGGTCATTCAACCCCCAAAGGGGTCATAACCCACAGGTTGAGAACCACTGGTGTAGAAGCTGGTCAGTTACCAATAAACTTTTGTATCTTAAAAAGAATTAAATTTAAATATTTTTTATAATATGAAATTTTAATCTCATGTGACCCTTGTTATTCCCCTCAGGCTATAGAAGAAATGATGTTTTATTGGCTTATGGAAATTATTAGATCACTAAACATTTTCCTCTTTCAGATGGTAATAGGAATAAATCAGAAATGTAGAAGGAAAGAATGAAAGTTTGTGACTATGGACAAAAGAGTTATTTTTCCTCAATGAGAAATGAATTTTGAAAGAGAGAGAGAGAAAGATAGAACTAAAGAAGTTCATCGTTTGTATCACCCCTATGACGAAACTGTGCCTCAAGTGGGAATGTGAAGGGAGAGATCAAGGATTAAGAATGTTCCCTCAACCTGTTTAAAAACCATTAATACTTTCATAAATTATTTCCATGTGACATTAAGTATCTGAATGAAAACAAAGAAAAAATCATTTATAAGGATGTTTGCCAATATCTAGCATTTGATGTCCTACAAATTCCAGATGGTTGACTGTATTCTTCACTTTCTTTGAAATGTTTCTTCCCCTTAGTTCACCTCTAACACACATGTACATACTTGTTCACAGACTTTGTCTGAATTCCAAACTCAATATGATTCAATACCATGACATTGTTTTAAAAAATAAAATAAAATAAAATGAACTTAAAGAAGATTAAGGAAGGCACAGTGTTAAGAATGGAGATGGTAAGTATTTCACTAGAGTCTGGTCTGATCAGACCTCATGTAGAGTGTCAAACCTCGTTCTAGTTACCACTTTTGTGAAAGTACATTTTCAAAATGTAGTATGAATACAGCAGGACAATTACGATGGTAAAGAAATGAAAGAATGAGATATGTTAGGATTAGTTGAAGGTATTATTGATTAGTCCAAAAAAGAGAACACTTAGAGGGGGTGTGATAGCATCTTTTAAGTATTTTATAAGTTTCTGTGTGGAAAGAGAATGATATTTTTCCTCCTTGGTTCCAGAAGGAAAACTATAAACAATACACAAATAGTGTAAATAGGTAGCTTTAAGTTTCATATTAACTTAAAAACCTTTCTAATAATTAGACATAATAATCTATCTCAGAACTTAAAGGAACTTCAAAATTATTCACAAAGAACCCAGGTCAACCAATGATTGTTGAACATAATAGGTGTTTATTTGACAATTTACACTCACACACACATACACACACATATGCAAGGGGTGGAAATAGTCTCAGGTCACTTATACCAGGGCTGTCCACATACTTGGGTAGCCACAGTCTAAAAGGAGAGATTTTACTGAATGAGTCTATGTTTCTCTTAGCCATACAAGAATCCTTTCCTACTTTTACTATAACATGCAGGGAACAACAAATTAGCAAGTTTGCATGGAACATAGATTTTAATAGCATGGAAGTATTATAGCACTGAAAATTCCACACAAAAGAGAAGAGCATGATGGAAGTAGGAGGAGTGTGTAACTAGAAGAAAATAATTCTATCAAAAAATTGGCCTAAAAATTCTTGACCAAGATAACTTCTCAAAAATGAAATGAGTTCCATCTTGAACTGTTGGATTCCATATCATTTTATATCTTCTAATTGAGACTGAATGAATAGTTATTAAAGATGAAGTAGAGGGCTGGACTAGATGACCTTTGAGATCCCTTCTTACAATAACTTTTTTATAATTCTCTTCTTTCATTTTCTCCTCTTCCTACTCTGCTTTTCTTTCTGACAAGCCCTTTCTCTCCTCCAAATTTGATTACTTTTTAGTGATTACAAAATTCACTCATGTACACACAAACACACCCACAACACTACAAAAACACACACGTATATTATAAGAATAAAATTCTGCTCCTAAGGATATTATCACAGTCAGAAATCTCTCCTTGCAAAGAAATAATGAAAAATAAAATTGTATCAAATGCTTCCAAAAAAGTTCTCATGTAGGCAGAATCTAGGAAGTTTGAATGTTTGCTGTGGTACAAACTGCACCTTCCAAACAGCAAATGAGCATGACTAAAACATTATCAATGGGAAGAACGCAAAAATGACCTGTACCACCAGAAAATATGAGGTAGCCACTAATCCACCTGAGCAACTTTGGGAGTAAATGTCATGTTTGACAAAGTAGTTCATGTTGGGAAACACCATCTGTGAGGAATATTAGAGACTCAGAGGAGATGTCATGCTTGATAAAACTAGTAATGTGGATGCCCATCAGAAGTGCAGACTAATATATCAAAAGCTGAGGGGAAAGAGTCAAGATGAGAAAATGATGAGTTTTAAAAAAACACCTGAGACCACTGATAATGAAAACAAGCACTGAAGAACCACATGATACAAAAATGTTTCCAGTGCCACTTGGTTACACATAATTCCACAAGGGGATAGAGACTCTTTATGTTCCACATGGGCTCTCACCTTTCTGCAAATGTTGTTGTTTGCTCTTTAACACCTACCTCATGTCACTTCATTGCAGAAACACTTCAGATTTATACATTAAAAATAGATAGTAAGTGGTATTCATCTCTTCTACTCACCAAACAATAACTTCAAGACACGGAAGAAAGGTGGATGTCTTTAACAGAAAACAAAATAATTTCAGTGATGAATGTCTCTACCCTCATGGAGTTTATGTTTAATAACAATAACAATAATGGCAATGGCATTGACAAGAAGGCAAAGATTACTGTGCCATACTCATCATTTCTTCTTCTTGTTAGCTGATGCAGTAGATAGTGTCTTTGGCCTGCAATCAGAAGACTCACTTTCATGAGTTCAAATCCATCCTCAAATACTAGCTGTGTGACCCTAGGCAAGTCACTTAACCCTGCTAGCCTCAGTTTCTCATCTGCAAAATGAGCTAAAGAAAAAAAATGACAAACTCCTTCAGTACCTTTGCCAAGAAAAGACCAAAGAGTCAGATATAACCGAAATGACTAAAGAACAACAAAACTTGACAGAGAGATGGGGGGGGGGGGAAAGAGAGAGACAGAGAGACAGAGAGACAGAGAGAGAGACAGAGACAGAGACAGAGACAGAGAGAAGAAGACAGAGAGAGAGAGAAGAGAGAGGGGGAGGAGAGAGAACTACTTGCTTCAAAATCTTCCACTCCATTATTTCCTTTGCCCTTATATTTAGTTATGATCCTTAAGGACTTCCTGGTCTCTAGGCTCAGAAACTTCAACTACCATGGTCTATATCTGTGACTAATTTCAGACCCTATCAGGGGTGCTCACATGTTAGATCTCAGCATTACCTATAACTGTGTCATCTCCATGATCTTTATGAAATTCACCTCTGACCAAAATAATTCTTTTTTTTTCAAATTTTCCTCTTCTTTAATATTAATAAATTATCATTTATGGGGACAGGTAGGTGGTGTAGTAAGTAGATTACTAGCCATGGAATCAAGAATACCTGAATTCAAATCCAGCCTCAGACATTTAACAATTACTAGTTGTGTGACCTTGGGAAAGTCACTTAACCCCAATTGCCCTGCCTTCCCCGCTCCAAAAGGACAAAAGTAAATAATCATTTATCAAACACATACTATGTAACAGACATGATGATAGATGTTAGGGATAATACAAACTTGAAGGAGTCCTTGCCTTTGAAGAGTTATATTTTGTTTTCTGGGAAGAAACACATATGTATATACAAAATAATGACCAGATAATTTTTGGAGGAAAGGCATTTGGAACGGGGGAAATCAAGAAATGTTACAAGTAGAAATAAATCCCAGTTGGGTGGGATTTATTCTAGCTGTTCCTGGAGTCAGGAAGACTCATCTTTGTGAGTCCAAATCTGGCTTCTGACACTAACTATGGGACCTTGGCCAACTCACTTAACCCTGTTAGCCTCAGTTTCCTAATCTGTAAAATGATCTAGAAAAGTAAATAGCAAACTACTCCAGTAGTTGTGACCCAAATGGTACCACAAAGAATCAGACATGACTGAAATAGCTGAATAACAAGAATAGAACACTTTGGACCTGCTGCTTCTTCCATACAATTTCAAGGTAAAGATAATATAAAACCTAAACCTATCTAGTTTTCATACATTGCTTTTTGTTTTCTCCTTTGGAATTCTCAGAGGAAAAAGTGAGGGTTGCATTCCAGGCATTCTGTTCAAAGACACAAAGATGGGAAGTAGATTGTCATTTTGGAGGAACAGCAATAATTGCAGACTGACTGTGCTATAGAATGGGAAGAATAGTGATAAATGATAAGAATTGCAAGTTACATTGAAGTGAAGTCATTAATGTGTTTTAGTGCTAAACAAAGTTCATATTTGGTTTAAAAAGCAAAAAGCTGTAGAAGTTTATTGAGCACAGTAATGACCTGTGCTTTAGGAAAATCACATTACAGCTATATGGAAAATATTGTAAAAGTGAGCGACATAAAGTATGGAGACTGATTAAGAGACTATTATAATAGTCCAGATAATAGGCAATAAGGTTTGAAGTAGAGAAGAGATTTTGTGAATAGAGAGAATGGGACAGATGCAAGAGATGTCTATTTGTCTCTCTGTCTCTCTCCCCTCTATTTGTCTTTCTTTCTATTTCTGCCTGGCTCCCCCTTTGATCTCATTATCTCCCATAGCTTCATTAACAATTTCTAAGCATATCTATCTACCTTGTCCTAGTTTGGGAACTATAGTCTGAAATCACGAACTGCCTGTGTGTGCGTGTGTGTATACATATACACACATACATATATACACACATATACATATACACACATATATACACTTATATACATACATATATAAGTATGCATGTATGTGTATATATGTATATATACACACATACATATACAGATGAGAGAGAGATGGTATATTGTGGAGGCCCTTGAACATCTGAAAAAAGGAGATGGAACTTTAGTCCATGGATGGTAGAGAATGACTGAAGAATATTGAAAATTAATGTGTTATTAAACATGAAAGTTAGTCAAAGCCTAGGAGGGACTAGAGAGGTACTTTAGACCCAAGAAGATAGGGGACCATTTCTCATCTCTGACACATAATGACTATGTAACCCTCAGCAAATCCTAACATCTAGGAAACTTTCACAGATTATTTTACCACTTATAGAAAAATTCCAACTCTCCTTGATAGAGAGTTTCTATTTCCAACAGTTTCCTATACTAACATAATCACATAGAACTATCTCTGTTTTGGCTAGAAACCCTGAGGGTCTTCCCTTCCCAGATTAATATTTTTTTTGACTAGGTAAAAGAGGCCATTCTTTGCCTTATTTCTTACCTAAATAACTGGATGGGCTTTGTATCATTCAAACTGAGAACTGGGAAAGACCTTAGCTTAAAAAAACCACGGTATCCCTTTGCATCCAGGGCCATCTCCTGGCCTCTTCATCTATGTTTTGCCCCCGAACCCAGAATGACTCAAGAGGAGAAGACAGGTCTAGTGATTTTGCACAGCCCTCCCTCACTTAAATCCAACTCACATGCATGTCATGGCATCACCTCCCTGATATCATAATCCTCTTCCAGAAAGGACAAACAGCAACAACAGCAATATACCAAGGGATCACAAGCATTTACCAAGTAATAAACGTTGTATCTTCTATTAGAATACAAATTCTCTGAGGGCAGGAATTTTTTTTTTGCCTTTCTTAGCAACTGAAAAATAGTAAACACTCCACAAAGACTCTGAGTACAGTTGGAAGCAGGAGGAGCTACAACAGCATCAGCGATTAACAGATCTTTTTAAGCTATGAAATTCAAGTTTTACAAAGTCCTCAGCAAAGAGAGCAGGAGTTAGTTGCCAGAAGGCCCCATTGGCCATGGGTATAACTTATTTACTTGTTAAACATTTCTTTCACTATTCTCCAATTTCATCTTACCATTAAGCTTTATTACTAGTGCAATTGATTTAGCCACATACGTTTGTTTGAATGGTTGCATTAAAATTGTTTAATTAGTGGGTCATACCTTTCTTCATCTTTCTTTTTTTTTCTCTTTATAGCGGTGGTTCTCAACCTTCCTAAGGCTTCAACCCTTTAATATTCATATGTAGGGGTCTCTGCATGTGGGCAAACTTGCCTGGAGACAGATAGAGAAGTGGTGTCTCAGTTCCTAAGACCATCGGAAATAGGTGTTTTCTGATGGTCTTAGGTGACCCCTGTGACCCCTGTGAAGGGGTTATTCGACCCTCAATGGGGTTGTGGCTCACAGGTTAAGAACTGCTGCTCTAGAGGAAGAGGTCAAGTTATTTTTGTTGTTCGGTAATTTCAGTCATGTTCAACTCTTCATGACTCCATTTAGGGTTTTCTTGGCAAAAATCTTGAGTGGCTTGCCATTTCCTTCTCCAGCTCATTTTACAGATAAGAACACTGATTCTAAGAGGGTTGAGTAACTTTCTCAGGGCTACATTAGTGAGTATCTGAGGCTACATTTAAACACAAACAGATGAGTCTTCCTGACTCAAGGTCAGACATTCTATCCACTGCACCACTTAGCTGCCCTTTTGAGAAAAGCAGCATAATTGCCCAGTCCAATATCATTCCCTTCCCCTATAAGCCATCATTACTTAGAAAACATCATTCTAAAAAAGGCAATCAATTGAGTGACTGACATTAGGCCAGTATTAACACCTCCAAATTGAGATTTTGAAATTTTAGGAAAAAACCCAAAACAATCAGTAATATTCCAAGGGAGCCTTGGCAACAATGGTCTTTATGCCATGGTAGTAAGAGGGAGCCCACAATGATTTTAAGAAATGCCATTTCCAAGACTTGGAGCAGAGTTAACTTCATGGTCCCTCTGCTCTGCTTTAGCTCATACTCTAGGCAGTGGTTCTCAACCTTCCTAAAGCTGTGACCCTTTAATATAGTTCCTCATGTTGTGGTGACCCCTAACTATAAAATTATTTTTGTTGCTACTTCATGACTGTAATTTTGCTACTGTTAGGAATTGTAATGTGACTATCTGATATGCAGGATGTATTTTCACTGTTACAAATTGAACATAACCCACAGGTTGAGAACTGCTGCAAGCAGCATGGGAAGCTCTAGGTTCAAGGAATCTCACTCTGCTTAGAGCCCATGGTAGCTCTGGAATAAGAATCATTCTAAAGCTTTAATGAGAGCTGGTGGGTCTGATTTCACTTTTACTCTTGTAATCACACATATTGAACAGTTACCTAAGAAAGTAAAAGTTTACAGCCTAGGAGATTCTAGATAGGGAGTATTCCAAAGAAGACACAGAGCAGAAAGAAGGGGATTGGAAAAAGAGACTTTCTAGGGAAACATCTTTGGACAGAAAAAAATATATATTATTCCCTTCAAAACAGAAGATTGTTTCACTTTTTTCCCCTGAACCATGATAGGAATGATACAGTCTGATACTGATCAGGTCTGTTATGTCAGACTCATAGACGATAGAATGCCAATATTGTTAATGGGGTATTCTTGACAAAGATCCTGGAGTGTTTTACTATTTCTTTCTCCTGTGCATTATGTCAAATGCATGACTTGCCCAGGGTCACACAGCTAGTAAGGATCTGTGTCTAGACTTGTTCTTCTTGGCTCCAGGTTCAGGCTCAATCCACCTAGTTATCTAGCTACCTTCATAAATTTCAGATTATTTTATTTCAAATGGTACTACTGGAGAGATTCAATGAAATTTAAATATAAAGGAATTCTCCAGTAAGCCATCTAAAAATTTACTGTCAAAACAGATGCAACACCAATGCCCTTGGCAAACTATTGATTCTGTTTATGAAATTAAATATTTGCCCAATGATTGATTGTGCTGGTGAGAAACAGAACTTCAGTAATCCCAGAAATTCATTAAGTAATTTAGACTAAGGAGTAACAATGAAGCATTTTATGGTGGTATGACCAAGAAGAATGAATAGGTAGGGGAGTAAGAGGGAAGTGTAGGTAAGGTAGAAGGCATGACTTGAACAGAAGAAGAAAGAAAGAAATGAGCAGAGACTTATCCTGCTCATTTCCAACCTCAGGTAAAGATCTAAACTCTTGTTAGTTGAAATGTTATTGATCAATTGTTACCTATCAAAATGAGTTGAATAGATGAATAATGCTACTATTGATCCTTCTTCCTCATAGGATAATAATGATAAAGTGAACAAATTGGAATTGTGCAAGTCCTATTCAACCTGATGGCCTTCCCCTTAATCTAATTTGAAAACTTAAACTGAAATCTGTATTAATTAATTGCTGGTGGCCCCAGAAATATAAAATTTATGTTATTTTTCTAGAACAAATTAAGTTAAAAAAGGAAGGGAACCTGCTTTAGTAAAACCCCAAAGAGAAATTTATGTCACCATTATAATTATCATCTGGTCCCTTGTTAGCTTCTCCCAAGACAGACACAGAGATGACTTTTTAAAAAATATATATTAAAGTCAACTTGGTTGAAACAGATCTGCATTACCACAAACCAGGGATGTATCTTCCACATTACTTCATCCTCTAAATCACTGTTTGCTAAAGGTTGCTGGTAGAAGTGTGACATTTAGTGTCTCTGAGTCTGTTGTAAGGGATGCTTTGAGTGTGCTACAAACACAGTTTCACACACAAACACACACACATGCACACACACAGCTTATTCTTATCTGTCCTATGGATAAAAAGCCCCTCAGTCATCAGTTATCATTATCAGAGCTCCTATGTTTATGTGTGTGGTTGTTCCATGTTTATACATAGCAGTTAACAAAGTTTTTATTTTGGTTTTTTTTATGTTTTCTCAGCAAATTCTAAGCAATGTCCCTAAAAATAGTGTAGCAGTGGAAAGAACAGATGATTGGCATATTAAAATATAGTTTTTAATCCATTTCTGCTACTTAATACTTGCATGACCTTAAATCTCAAGGTTTTTTTATTTTAAAATGACAGTGTCAGAATAGATCATCTCTCAATTAATATTCAGTTTCAATACTATGGTACTATGTGCTATCCATAACATCATTGCAAAGAAAGAGCTTCAGGGTTTAAACTGCTGGAGGCTTTTCACTGAAAATCTTACCTTGGCTTGTGCTCTTACCCAAAGGGAAACCTTCTTCTAGGAAAATCAGAATTCAATTCATGTTTTAGATTTCAAAGAGAAAAGAAGAAAAGAGACAAGACACAACTTCTATAAAGGAAAAATTCTTACAAGATATCAGATATAGGTTAGATTTTATTTCAGTTGACATAAAGCACAAAAGCCTTGTACCTAAGCCCATAAATAGCTAAACCAGGTTCTCACCCCAACCCCAGTTACTATTCTAGGTAGTCCTGCCTATGTTACAAGGATAGATGATGTTAAGAAGTTCACAAACTTCAATAGATCTTTCTCAGACACAGTACTGCAGACTCATAGTACTGCCCTGGGTAGGTACCCTATGGCAAAGAGGAATAAACTTGAGGTTTCTAGACTTAATCAACCTTGTAGATAAATAATTCACAACATCAGCAAAGCAATAGGGCTGAGTCAATGTACTCTATTTCTCTGTATCTCCTTATTGAATTGTCTCTCCAATTTTCACTAGTTCCTTCTCTCCTAGAAGCTGTACTGTTTCACTGGATTTCCTCTAAAATTTATTCAAGTCTCTCTCTGATTCCCTATCAATAGATGTCTCCAGATGTTTTTCAGTGATCATGGTTCCCTAGACACAACCAGAAGATTTCTCAAGCTGCCTGTGTAAAAGTAAGACTGAGTCTGTGTGTAATCCTCTTTTTAGACCCTGTCGTTTTTCTCCATTCTTTTATTTTCATTTATTTTATTATTTCACAATTACATGTAAATTTTTAAGTATTTTTTTCTTAATTTTGAGTTCCAGATTCTCTCCCTCTTTCCTGCCCTTTATCCATCCTTGAAAAGGCAAGCACTTTGATATCAATTATACATATAAAGTCATGCAAAACATCTCCATGTTATCCACACACAAAATAAAGTAATCAAAATAAAGTTATGCTTTAATTTGCATTCAGAGTTTATCAGTTCTCCCTGGGGAAGTGTATAGCATTTTTACTCCTGAGTCTTTGAAATTTGCTTGAATTATTGTCTTGATTTGAATAGCTACCTCTTTCATAGTTAATCTTCCTTACAATGTTGATGCTACTGTGTACATTGCTATCCTTGTTCTGCTTATTTCCCCTTGTATGAGTTCATGTAAGTCTTTCCAGGCTATTTTTTTTTCTTAAACCATCTTGTTCAACATTTCTTACAGCATATTAGTATTCTATCAAAACCATGTAGTACAAGTTGTTAAGTCATTTCCTAATTGATAAGACTATAGACAATTTTATAGTCCTTTCAACATTGTTATAAACTGTTCTCCAGAATAGTTGAACTAATTCACTACTCTTCCAATAGTACATTAGTGTCCCAATTTTTCCACATCTCTTACAGCATAAGTAGATTTCTGTTTCTGTCATGTCAGTCAAACTTAAAGGCATGAGGAGATATCTCAGAGTTGTTTTAGTTTGTATTCTCTAATCAATAGTGATATACAATGTATTTTCCATGTAACCATTGATAGTTTTGATTTCTTCTTCTGAAAACTGACTTCATATCTTCTCACCATTTAGCAACTGGAAAATGATTCTTATTTTTATAAGTTTGGATCAGTTCCTCATATGTTTGAGAAATGAGACCTTTGTCAAGGAGACTTATTGCAAATAATCTTTTTAGTTTCTTTTTTCCTTCTAATTTTGGCTGCATTATTTTTGTTTGTGCAAAAGTCTTTAATTTCACATAATAAAATTGCTATATTTAACTTCCTGTAACAATATTTGTTTCTTGCTTGTATTTACACTCTTATCTTAAGCTCTTAGATCTGACAGGTGCATTTTTCTGTGATGCATTAATTTACTTATGATTAAACCCTTTATGTCTAAATAATTTATTTGTTTTAATCATCTATTATACTGCATGAAATGCTGGTCAGTGACTAGCTTCTGTCAAACTGCTTTCCAGTTTTCCCAGAAATTTTTGTCTAATGTTGAGTTCTTCTCTCAAAAGCTTGGATTTGGGGTTTATCAAACACTAGATTACTATGGTTATTACTGTTCCCTGTATACCTAATTTATTACACTGATCCACCACTCAATTTGATAACCAATACTAGATTTTACAATGATTATTGCTTTGTAATGTAGTTTAATATCTGGAATGGCTAGGTTGCCTTTTTGTTTTCTTTGATTCTCTTGATATACTTGAGCTTTTGTTCTTTCTGATGAGTTTTATTACTTTTTTCTAGCTCTATAAAAATCATTTTTGATAGCTTTGTGTGGCACTGAATAAGGAAATTAACCTAGGTAGAATCATTATTTTTATTTTATTGTATTGACTAACCCATGAGTAATCAATAATTTTATAGTTGTTTAGATTGGTCTTTCTTTAGTGAAGTCTTCTGTAATTGTGTTCATATAATTGCTGCTTGTCTTGGCAAGTAGATTACCAAATATTTTATATTGTCTGAAGTTATTTTAAATGGAAATTCAATTTTTATCTTTTTCTGCTCTTTTTTTGTTGGTGATATGCAGACATAGTCATGATTTATTTCAACTTATTTTTTACTCTGCAACTTTGCTGAAAGTAGTTTTTAATTGATTCTCAAGGTTTCTCTAAGGATACCATAATATGATGTGAAAAAGAATGATAGTTTTGTTTCCTCACTATTTTTATTCCTTCAGTTTCTTTTTCTTGTATTATTGTTATAGTTAGTATTTCTAGTACAATATTGATTAATAGTGTTGATAGTGGATATCCTTGCATCACTCCTAATACTATGGGAATTCTTCAAGTTTATCTCCATTAACCTTTAAGGCAGCTTCCATTGATTCCTGTGCTTTCATGGTTCTTTTTTTAAGAAATGCATGTTGCATTTTGTCAAAAAAATTTTCTGCATTTATTGAGAAAATCATATGATTTTTTTGTTTTATTATTAATTATATGGTCATATATTAATCATATTGTCAATTGGAACACAATTGATTGTGGTTTATATTTTTTCTTTTATTTGGGGGGAGGGGAAAGTAGGGCATTTGAGGTTAAGTGACTTGCCCAAGGTCAAATGGCTAGTTTTGTGTTAAGTGGCTGAGGCAGATTTGGACTCAGGTCCTCCTGACTCCAGGGCCAGTGCTCTATTCACTGCACCAGATACCCACCCCAGGATTTTGGTTATTAATTGTGATTATTAATAATTAGTTATCAATTATATGGTAATATACTAATTATATGTTCAATTATGCTGTAAACTCCAAATAAGGAAATTTATTAGAAAATTACAAACTTATTAGAAAAATTAGGAAAAATATTGAACCACGCCTCATGGTTGTATATTCATGGGGTATATTAGTATAATTTCTTTGCTACTCTTTTATTGAAGATTTTTTCCTTGATATTCATTAAAAAATTGTTCTTTTGTTTTCTTTCTGTTTTTGTTCTTCATAGTTTAGACATTCAAATGATGTGTCATAAAAGGAATTTGGTAGAATTTTTTCTTTACAATATTTTCAAATATACTATAAAGTATTGGGATTAATTAGTCCTTAAATGTTTAATAGAATTCACTTGTGAATTTAGTAGATTCTGTGGATTTTTTTTCTTAAGGAACTCATTTATGCTTTGTTCAAATTATTTTTCTAAGATAGTGTTAAGTATTCTATTTTCTCTTCTGTTAATCTGGACATGTTATATTTTTGTAAATATTTATCCTTTTCACTTATATGGTTAGATTTATTGGCATATGATTGATCAAAAAAAATCTCATAATAATTGTTTAAATTTCATCTTCAGTGGTAGCAAATTCATCTATTTCATTTTCAATGCTAGTATTTTTTCCTCTTTCTTTTTTAATCAGATTAACCCATGGTATATTTATTTATTGAGCTTTTTAAAAGCCAGCTTCTAGGTTTATTAGTTGATTTTTAAAACTTTTAATTTTATTAATCCCTCCTTTAATTTTCAGGATTTCCCTTTTTGTGTTTATTTGGGCATTTTTAGCTTGTTCTTTTCTAGTTTTTTTTTTAGTTACATGCCCAGTTCATTGATCTGTTCTTTCTTTTGTTTCTATACACATTTAGAAACAAATTTTTTTCATTAAGTACTGCTTTGACCACTACATCCCAAAAAGTGTGGTATGTTGTTTTTTTGTTGATATTCTCTTTAGTGAAATCATTGTTTCTATTATTTGTTCTTTTATTTATTCATTCTTTAAGATTATTTAGTTTCCAATTAATTTTTAAAATTTTATTTTATTAAATTTTTTTATCTACTTTCAGTTAGCAATATTCAGCTCCACAATTCCTTGAGTTCCAAATTACTTGCCCTCTTTCTCCTCCCCCTACACCTCCATGGTAGCATGCAATCTGATGTAGACTTTACAAATACCTTCTCATAGGGAGACGTATGAACAAAAATATTTATTGCAGCTCTCTTTGAGGTGGCAAAGAACTGGAAATTAAGGGGATGCCCAGGGAATAGCTAAACAAGTTGTCATATATGAATGTAATGGAATGCTATTGTGCTATAAGAAATGGGGAGGAGATGGACTTCATATTTACCTGGACAAGCTTATACGAATTGATGCTAAGTGAGAAGAGAAGAACTAGGAAAAATTTGTACACAATCACAGACACATCATATGTGTGACTACCAACTTTGATAAACTCTACTCTTCTCAGGAACACATAGTTATAAGCTAAATCTACAAGTCTCAGGATGGAAGAACATATCTATATTCAGAGAAAGATCTAGAAAGAACAGAGTTTAAATGGAGACAGAAGCAATCTACATGCTGTCGTTCTTTTCCATGTTTAGTTCTCTTTCTTTTTCCTCATTGTTCACTCCATTGTTTACAACCCTTCTATACAAACAGAGTAATGTCCTATTTGAAAATATTTGCAGATCCAATACTTGATTGTATACTGCCATGGGAGTGGGGAAGATGGAGGGGAGAAAATTTGAAACTCAAGAGATTATGGAACTGAATCTTGTAAACTAAAAGTAAAGAAACAAATCAAACAAAAAATAGAGAAAGAGATTTAAAAAAATACCTTCCCATTAAGCATTAGCCAAGTGGTAAAGAAGAATTATAACCAATGAAGTGAACAACATGAAAAAAGAAACAAAACAAAACAAAACACAAGAGAGAGCAAATAGTTTGCTTTAATCTGCATTCCAATTTAATCTGTAATTCCACAACCCTTTATTAAATGTAATTTTTATTGAATTATAATCTGAAAAAAGTACAATTAAAATTTCAGCTTTTCTTCATTTGATTTTGTGTTTTTTATGCCATAATACATAGTCAATTCTTGTAGAGGTGCTATAGATGGCTGAGAAAAAGGAATATACCTTTCTAGTTATATTCACTTTTCTCCAGAGGTCTATCATATCTAAATTTCCTAACATTCTATTTATTTTCTTGGCTTTTATCTTGTCTGTTTTATGGTTAGATTAATATAGTTCTGAGAGGTAAAAGTTGAGGTCCCCCAGAAATTTAGTTTTACTGCCTGTTTCCTCCTGTCACTCGTTTAACTTTAAAATTTGGGATGCTTTACCATTTCATGCATTTATTTTAGGATTGCTATCACTCGATTGTCTATGGTGCCTTTTAGCAAGATATAGTTTTCATACTAATCTCCTTTAATTAGGTTTTTTTTTCTATTGCTTTGTCTAAGATCATGATTTCTATTCCTGTGATTTTTTTTCTTTAGCAGAAGCATATTGCTTTCTGTTCTAGCCACTTATTTTAATTCTCTGTCTGTCTTTCTGTTTCAAGATATTGAGTTCCAAATTTTTTCCCCTACCCCTCACCCAAAGATGGCAAGCATACTGATTAGTCCTTCCCCCGTCTCACATATCCCCCCCCATCCGTCCTCTTCCTCCCGTCCCCTTTATTTTCTTGTAGGTCATATATTATTTTTAATTTGTTTGGAGGTGACTGTTGGGAGAACTGAGCAAAGTGCCTTTCCTAATTCAGTTTCTTGGCTCCATTCTTAATCTGTCCTGACCTCTTTTGAAGATCAAGACCAAGGACATAGGTCTAAGACATCAAAACAAAGCAATCATCCAAGAATACACTGAAGAATTTTTTTTTACTATGTCTAGGGGCATTTTTATCTAACCCAGATGCAAGAAAGAGGAAGGGCTGTTCTTGTTGTCCTGGTGTATATAGCAAGTTTTGTTTTTGCTGTTGTGTTTTTTCAGTTGTGCTGGACTCTTTTTTTGGACACTTTTTCAGTTTTCTTGGAAAAAATACCTGAGCAGTCTGCCATTTCCTTCATCTGCTCACTTTATAGATGTGGAAATAAGGAAACAGGGTTAAGTGACTTGCTTAGAACTATGAAGTTAATGTGTCTGAGGTTAGATTTGAACTCATGAAGATGAACTTCCTGATTTCCAATTCAGTGCTCTACCTGCTGTACAACCTTATGCATAGTTCCTAAGTAAGCCTTTGATAGTCAGAAGTAGTAGTACCTACTGGTAATCCTAGTTTAAGCTGAGCCCTCAGAGATAGCTCCATTATCCCAATGTCATTTAAAGGTCACAATTGTTCAATGATCAGCAATTCTGCATCTATCTAAAAATTCCACAGTTCTCTCAAAATCTAGTCTTGGATCAAGTTCCTTTCAGGTTCCCTAGATCTATACCCAGGTACTGGAGGTTGGGGGAGTTAGGGTATAAGCCAGTGGTTCTCGACGTTCCTAATGCTGTGACCCTTTAATACAATTCCTCATGTTGTGGTGACCCCAAACAATAAAATTATTTTCATTGCTACTTCATAACTGTAATTTTGCTACTGTTATGAATTGTAATGTAAATATCTGATATGCAGGATGTATTTTCATTGTTACAGATTGAACATAACCCACAGGTTGAGAACCACTGGTATCAAAAAGTTATCAAAAAGCAATTTTCTAATCTGGAAAAAAATGCCAGATAACTGGCATGACAGTTGTTTTTTTCTCCAGGGAATCAACCGTTTCCTCAATTAAACTTACTATACAATTTAATCCAAATATTCAAGTCACCATTTTTTTGGAGGGCATTTGGGGTTAAAAGACTTGCCCAAAGTCACAGGGCTAGTAAGTATGTCACGTGTCAGAGGCCAGAGTTGAATTCAGGGCCTCCTGAGTTCCGGGCCAATACTCTACTCACTGTGCCACCTAGCCACCCATCAAGTCACTATTTGTGTATATATACTGGCAAAATAAAATTATTTAAATAGGGCAAGTTGAAAAACAATATTATATTCAACAAATATTTGGTCAAATTTACTATCTATCTAACTCTGACACTCCCTCCAGATCCCAATATGGGTATGTCTCTGAATTACTGACAGTCCATTTCTTTAGATTTATTCCTCATTATACTGTTATACTGGCTCTCTGGATGTATATCTTCCTTCTTACCGACTCTCCTTCTTTCTTGGTTTCTGTGACCCTGACTCTCCAGGCTTTCCCCCTTATCTTTCTTAGCACTATTCAGTTCTTATTACTTCATAGATTATCATTAATTCCCTGGTCTTTTAGAGTGAGAAAATCACAAGAATGCTACCTGGTTTATCAGGAGTTTGCATTTTTATAGGCAAAATAGGCATAATAAAGAACAATAAAATTTTGAAATAACACTTTAATGATTCCAAAAAACTTCTTTTGTAATAACCCAGTGAGGTTAGCAATATAAATGGTACTGTTCCTATTTTGAGAAAAAAATAAAGACTGAGATATTTATCATATCCAGTTCCTATTTTTTTAATATCCGTCCAGTCCTCCCATTGTTCTGCTAATCCCACCTTTATTACCAAACCTGACTACTATCTAATCAACACATCATTATTGTTAACATGAAGTTTCACTAGTTATATTTCTAATCATTACCCCAGAGTTAAGACCTCTTTTTTTAAATTAGTATTTAATTCATAATTAACAGTAATAGAGGATAGAGTGATTTTGTTTAAGTAATAAGCACACAGTGAAGGAGGAGAAATCCTCAAATAGCTGCTTTGAAGAGAAATAGTTTTTGTTTTAAGAATAAACATAGTGGCTGTGAAGAAAACTGGTTTTTGTTTTGAGATTAAAGGTATTTTAAATTAGATTGAATGTTCTTTCAGGGCACTGAGAAATTCAGATCAAATATCAATAACAGGAGGATGGCAAGAAAATGTAATTCACCAAAAATGAAGTAACCTTATCCGTAGAATAACTAGATTTAACTGCTTGATTATCTTCTTTTTATTAAAGATTTTCCCTCATAAAAATCTCTTTTTATATGAAACCAACATGAAAATCTCTTTCTTTTTCTGCATCTTTTTAGACTCATCTATATTCTGCAGGATACAAGGTACAGACAAATAAAACACACTAATCAGTAAAAGGATATTTTTTTTCCTTAGATCAGATTTTTGAGACTGAAATATCTGCCTCAATGCCTCCTCCATGAATCCTTTGCTAGGTGTTTTGATCCAGTGCCCTTATCTGTCAGTGTATTCCAGACTGAAATAAACACTTCAAATATATATATTTTCTTGTCCTAAAAATAATATTCAATAAACCCTTATTCTGTTTTAAATATTAGCCAATATAATAGTGACACATCTGGGATGCTTTGGAGAACATTTCACCCTAATCATTGACTTAAAATGTGCAGAATGAAAAATAAAAACCTTGTGCATTTGCAGCTTTTCTGTTTGTAGTTTACAATATTCTCTGAATCAACTGAAATTGTGTACTCCAGGGATGACTCCACATTCATTGAGTCCACTGGAGATGGCTTGATTCATGTGAAGATTAAGCAGATCAGGGTATATACAATTGTGTGCTTCTATTTGTATTTATTCCATATATCTTCCTCTCTGGCTGAGTAATTGGAGTGGTCAGATAAATCTCTACAGTAACCAAGAGCCTGCAAAAGATCGCTTTGCTAAAGAATCTTTACCACAAAGATCATCCTCTATATTTGGCTAACTGGAAATTAATTTAGCTTATGAAAGTCCTTTTTCAGCAAGGTGGCCTTGTAGATGGAGTGCCAGATGCATAGTCAGAAATTCCCGAGTTTAAATCCTGCTTCAGACACTTACTAGCTGTGTGACCCTAGGCAAGTCACTTAACCACTGTTAGCCTCAATTTCTTCTTCTGTATGAATATGAATGAGAATGCCTAACATAAGGGGTTTTGAAGATCATATGAGATAACATATGCAAATGGATTCACAGCCTTAAAGTTCTATATCAACGTTAGCTCATATTAACATATACCCTATTGCTCATTCACATTCTTATTGTCAATTGTATTAATCAGTTCTCCAAGTAGATGAGACTGAAAATTTTGACAAGGTAGGCAAGAGAGTAAAGATAACAAAAAGGAAAAGTAAGGGTGAAGAAAAAAGAGGAAGAGAAAGTGTGTACTAGTGAAACTCATACTTTCACTATTACATTTCTTCTGTCGCTCTGTGACAAGCTTCCCTCAACCATTTCATCTTCCATTTGTAAATAGTCATATTTCTTGCTCAGAAAAATCTCTAGAATCTATCCCAAAGGTTTTCCGTGCTTTAGTTATTTCACCATAGAAATACTTTTATAACAATTTCCAAACATGTAGCATAATACCATCATTTTCATTATTCTCTTCCCTGTCTTTCATTATGGAGCTACTATAAGTAGGAGTCACAACCATGCACTTCCTTTTTACTCATATATTTGTCAAAAACTTTTAAAAATTGATTTGTTTATTTACTTTTAGTTTATAAGATTCAGTTCCAAAATCCCTTGAATTTCAAATTTTTTCCCTCTCTCCTTCCCCCCCAACCATGGTGGCATGCAATCAAGTGTAGGATCCACAAATACTTTCACATTGGACGTTAACCTGGTTGTATGGTAGAGTTGTAACTGATGGAATGAATGATGGGAAAGAGGAAACAAAATCAAACATGGAAAAGAAAGAGAGCATGAATTTACTTCAGTCTTCATTTAAGCTCTGTTCTTTCTAATTCTGTCTCTGAATGTAGACATCTCCTTCCATTCTAAGTCTTTTATAATTGTTTTATTACCTTGTGTTGCTGAGAAGAGTACAGTTTACCAAAGTTAGTCATCACACATATGTTATATCTGTCATTGTGTACAAATTTCTCCTTGTTCTGCTCTTCTCACTTAGCATCAGTTTGTATAAACCTCTCCAAGTAAATATGAAGTCTACCTGCTCCTCATTTCTTATAGCAAAATAATATTCCTTTACATTCACATACCACAACTTGATTAGCCATTCCCCAATTGATTGGCATCCTCTTTGTTTACAGTTTTTTTTGCCACCACAAAGAGAGCTGCAATAAATATTTTTGTACATATGGGTCTTCCTCCCACTTCTATCATCTCTTTGGGATACAACCCTAGAAGTGGTATTACTGTATCAAAGAGTTGCAATTACATATAGCCCTTTGGGCATAGTTCCAGTTTGCTCTCCAGAATGGTTGAATCAGTTCCTGACTCCACCAACAATGCATTATTGTTCCAATTTTTCCACATCCTCTCCAGCATTTGTCATTTTCCTGTTTTGTCATATTAGCCAATCTGACTGGTGAGATGTGGTACCTCAACATTGTTTTAATTTGCATTTCTCAAATCAATAGTGATTTAGAGTATTTTTTCATATGCTTATAGATATCTTTAATTTCTACCTATTGCCTAATTGCCTGTTCATATCTTTTGACCATTTATCAACTGGGGATTGACTTGCATTCTTATAGATTTGACTCAGTTCCCTGTATATTTTAGAAATGAGTCCTTTATTAGAGACATTGGTTGTAAAAACTCTTCCCCAATTTCCCACTTCCCTCTTAATCTTGGTTACATTGGATTTGTTTGTACAGAAACTTTTCAATTCAATGTAATCAAGATTATCCATTTTGCATTTTATAATGCTCTCTAACTCTTGTTTGGTCATAAAGTCTTCTCTACTCCATAAATCTGACAGGTAAATTATTCCTTGCTTACCTGTATTGCTTACAATATCAGCCTTTATTCCTAGATTGTGTACCCATTTAGACTTGATTTTGGTGCAGCATTAGATAATGGTCTATGCCCAGTTTCTACCATACTATATTCCAGTTTTCCAAGCAATTTTTGTGAAATAGTCAATTCTTATCCCCAAAACTGGGGTCTTTGCATTTATCAAACAGTATATTACTATAGTCATTGACTACTGAATCTTTTGTATCCAATCTATCTTATTCATCCACTACTCTATTCCTTAACCAGTAGCAAATAGTTTTGAAGACTGCTGCTTTATAATACAAATTAAAATCTGGTATGGCTATGCCACCTTCCCTAGTATTTCTTTTCATTGGTTGCCTTGATATTCTGTTTTTCTTTTCTTTTGTTTTTTTTTTTGCTTTTTTTTCTTGGAGGGAAGATGGGGTTAAGTAATTTGCCAATGATCGTGTGGCATCACATGGCTAACTTTTGTGTTAAATGTCTGAGGCTGGAGTTGACCTCAGGTCCTCCTGACTCCTGGGCCAGTGCTCTATTCACTGGGCAACCTAGCCGCCCCATGCCTTGATATTCTTGACCTTTTGCAATCTCCCTCATGAATATAGATGCTAAAATATTAAATAAAATATTATCAAAATGACTACAGCAACTTTTCACAAGAATAATACGTTTTGATCAGGTAGGATTTATTCCAGGAATGCAAGGATGGTTCAATATTAGGAAAACCATCAGTAACATTGATCATATCAACAATAAAACTAGTAGAAATCATATAATTATCTCAATAGATGAAGAAAAAGCTTTTGACAAAATGCAACATCCATTCCTATCAAAAACACTAGAAAGTTTAGGAATAAATGGAGTTCTCCTTAGAATAATAGGTAGCATCTATTTAAAGCCATCAGCAAGTTTTATATGTAATGGGCATAGACTGGAAGCATTTCCAATAAGACCAGGGGCGAAACAAGGATGTTCACTATCTACCCTCTTATTCAGTCTGGTACTAGAAATGTTAGCAGTAGCAATTGGAGAAGAAAAAGAAATCAAAGGAATCAAATGAGGAAGAGAAGAGACTAAGCTATCACTCATTGCAGATGATATGATGATATACTTGGAGAGTCCTAGAGAATCAAGTAAAAAATTTCTTGAGACAATAAATAAATTTAGCAAAGTTGCAGGATATAAAATAAACCCACAAAAATCCTCAGCATTCCTATATATTTCCGACAAAGTCCAACAGCAAGAGATAGTAAGTGAAACCCCATTTAAAGTTCCTGTAGACATTATAAAATATTTGGGAATCGACCTGCCAAAACAAACCCAGGACCTATATGAATACAACTACAAAACACTTTTCACACAAATAAAATCAGATCTAACTAATTGAAAAAAAACATCAATTCCTTGTGTCTGGGCTGAGATAATATAATCAAAATTGCAATTTTACCTAAATTAAATTACATATTTAGTGCCACACCAATCAATCTACCAAAAAATTACTTTATAGATCTAGAAAAAGAAAAACAAAAACAAAAAATTTTAACCTGATTTCTGGCCCAACTGCCTCACTGAAACAGATGACCATCAGTCTCTGAATTTCTAGATCTAATTGTCTTTCATCAGTCCATGTTTTTCCTCATTTCTCTGTAAAGCTTGACTCTGTTGACCACTACTGCCAAATGGATGGTCTTTTATTCGTTTGTTTCTATGATGTAATTTTAACCTTGTTTCCTACTGACCATGCTTTCATGGTATTCTTCAGCATATCATCATCCATTTCCTCTTCTACTACAGTGGATTTTCTATTCTCATTTTTATATTCTCCATTTAGAAACATCAGTTCCCATAGATATAATTATTATCATGATGAAAAGGCCTTCCAAACAAAACATCTACTTTTACAATAGTTTTCCTTCACAAAATCAAGTAATAAAGGCCACAAAGACACTCTACCAGAAAAAGAATTTGGGGCAGTAATTTATGGAACATGAGAGATGGATGAATAAATGAAAAATATTTATTAAGGAATTATTATGTGACAAACACTGTGCTAAACACTAAGGATACAAATATAATAGTAGGGCAGGCCCTGCTCTTAATAAATTTATATTTTAATGGAGTAAACAAGAAAGATAGAGAAGTCACCAGAGAAGATAGTTTTCATCCAAAAAGTAGCCAAGATGGTTAATATAGCAAAAGGATCTCCATTAATACTCTCTTTTCAGAAGCAATAGCTATGTTTATTTCATTGTAGTTTTAAAGGCAAGAGAAGCAGATAGGGTAGCAAGGACAACCTAGGAGCTACAGGGAGGAGAATAAATGATATGAAGGGCACATGGTTCTGATGGAGTACAGGCTCTGGGAACCCCCTTGAATTTTCCTTGAATCTTTCCACTTGATAAGGCATTTTCCTGAGACCATAAGGCTTTCATTATTCCTAGGCCCAAATCTCTATTACTTTTAATTTAGCCAAGCCCTCCATTGTCCAGCTACTTCTCACCTTAGATCCTATCACAATATCTGCACCCAAATCTGTTACCCTTAAATGAGCCCTCCATTGTCTGTCATCTCCAGATAGCCTTCAGCTATTTCCCACCCTTAATTCCATTCCTTTGGTCTGACTTCAAGATCCTCCCTAGACTCCTCCTCATGACCTTCTCCAAACCCCTCCTTTATACCACCTAGATCCCTCCCACAGTCTTTCTGTATATAAGATCAATCTTGCCTCCATGAAGGGGTTCAGATCCATTCTAGGTTCCTTAAGAGGTTATCCATTATGGCTAATCTTTTTTTTTTTTGCTTTTTGGAGGGCAGTTGGGGTTAAGTGACTTGCCCATGGTCACAGGGCTAGTTTTTTGTGTTAAGTGTTTGAGGCCGGATTTGAACTCAGGTACTCCTGACTCCAGGGCCGGTGCTCTATTCACTGTGCCACCTAGCCGCCCCCATTATGGCTAATCTTTAATAAACTTTACTTTACTGTGTCTGAGAGAAGACTTGAGTTGACTTCATTTTGTAGGATCTGGCATGTTGGTATTTTGGGATCTCAAGCACCTCTAAACCCCGAACCTCAACAGCTCCAGCAAATCTAAGTTGTTTCGTTCTTCTCAGACATGGGCTCTGTTGCATTTGGAGACTGGAACATTGACAGCACAGCAATACTGGGTCAGAAAATTTTCTGAACTCTTATTAATAAAATATTAAAAGACTAAGATACATCTCCACAGTGTCCATTGTATAGTAAGCCTTTGGCTGGGGAATCCAGGAGGTAAAAATAAGGCAAAGAAGTATTCTAGGCATTGAGGACAGCCAGTAAAAATGAAGGAGTAATGTAAGTAAGAGTAATGTAATGTGGAAGAAAAATGGAAATGTGGAAGGGGGCTAGACTGTGAAAAGTTTTCTTTGTCAAACACATAACTTTTTACTTGTTTAATCTTAAGGGTGATAGGAAACCATGGAGTTTACTGAAAAAAAGTGTTAACGTGGTTGGCAAATCCTCCAAGAAGAACTTATGGTAGGACATGGGCAATAGTCACAAAAATCTATTATTGATGGCTTTCAACCTGGTGAAGAGAATACTCAAGATGTTATGATCATACATTCACCAGAGAGCTCATGTATCAACAGAACCCAGAGCTTAGTCTTACACATATGGAAGCAAAATTTAATAAATGCTTGTTTAAATGAATTGTTGAAATGTCAAGTACCTCTGTGTCTCAAAGGTGGTCAATAATCATGTTTCATGATGCCAGTATTTTACACGAGTTCTCCAATATTCAACATTGCAAGACTACTAGTCAGAGTACTATGTACTAATCTGTACTAGTCAGAGTAACATGAAGGGAATTTCTGTCATTTAATTGATTATACACAAAATAATGAAAAACAAATGGGGTCACTTCAAGGAGGGAAAAAATGACAGGGAATATGTGGGCATGTGATACAATCTCTCCTTTTGCTTTTAAAAAGTTTACAATAGACCCTAAATTAAATTTGTTCCCTTTGTCCTTTTCCTTAATCCTGTCATATTCCTTATGCAGAATAACCATCAGCACCTTTAGCAGTTTCTTCCATGCTTTGAAGGGAGAATTTACTACAAGTAACAAGCTTCGAACTTTCCTTATTTATTTTTTATAATTTCATTTAATCAAATATTACCTATAGTTTTAATTTCATCTCTACTGGACGTCATTTTGTCTGGCTGCCATCTCAGGCAGACATAGGAAGGCTAAGCAAGCCCTCAGAACCAAGAAGTGAGAGTCAAGGGAGAAAATTTTTGCTGCCTCAGGGCAGAACCCAAGCTGATCTATTGAATAGCATCCTGCCACATCTATACTTGATTCAGTTTGAAGATGTCTAGGATGCCATGGGGAGTTTGTTTGCAGAGCACTGTTATGTTATGAACATTTACTATCCAAAGTAGTAGAACAATGCTCTAAAAGAAGTAGGGTTAGCTTGAAGATTTCAAAAAGCAGAACACCTGTGTTTTAATGGTTTCTATAAATCCCAAATATGCAACTTGGAGTCTATATTTTTTGTTCTCCAAAAGATTGTACTGTGTTCATGTAATACAATGGAAAAACATGTTTCTCCCTATGTAGTTGATCTTGATTCTTAGAGCAGTGAACAATTGAGACAGCCTTAGATATGATTACAGCATAGTCATTTCTAATTCTGAACTCTGAATATAACTAGTGCCATTTTCATATTTGATTTATGAATATGATTTTCATGTAACAGACAAAAAAACACCAAAATTTTGCTCTAAAATATGGCTGAAAATTTTTATGTAGAACCACCTAATAGCATGACTTATAATAATATACACATTGCTCTCTACTTTTATAGGTTAAATATTGTTAGAAAAAAGAAGAGGATGTACTTTAACTTTGAAAATGTCAGACCAACATAAACCATTGTATTGGAGATGATCTTGGTATTTACTGTCATTGTTGTAGTCCTTTTTTTTGCTGAAGTTTTGGCAATTTCTTCCGCATCCATAACTATATACAAATTTCCTCATATTTCCTTGAATTATTTATATTGTTTTAGAGTGAAATTATATTCTACTTTATGTACCTCCAATAGTTTGTTCAGTCATTTCCTAATAATATGTGTGACATAAAATATTTTATTTATAGCTTTTTGTTATCATAAATAATTGGCTTATAATTATCTTTAAATTTTATGTAAATGTTAAGTAAATATCTATAAATCATCTTTAAATTGTAATCTTCCATTAATTCCTTAGTGGATTACCCTAGTCATGAGATCTGTGGGTCAAAGGTTATGAGCAATATAGTAACTTTTAATATTGAATCATCCATTTAAATACATGAACATATTTTGCCAAATATCTTCTGATCCAATTCTTTCCTGAATATTAATTCCTTCATTACTTCTAGATAATAAAAATTTGAGCTAAAAACATTTTCTTTCCTCTTTAAGTAAATTATTATTTCTTTGAAGACTTAGACTCCCCCCAATGGCACAATGTTTTAAATGGAGTTCATGCTCAGTGAATATTTGTTGAGTGAGTGAGTAATTGAACTGAATGTTTCACAAAACTACTCAGTTTTATGACTGAGTTGAAAAACCAGTCTCCCTTTTGCTCTTAATTATTGTTTCAAAAATATGACTGGATAAAATTCTATTCATTATTCTCTTCGACATTTTATGATCTCAGTAAATAATAACCTAAACTTTCCCACTGGAGTGAATCAAATATTACTAGTTATAAAAAGGGGATCATCTATTTTCTGACTAACAATGTGAGTATAATTGCATATATAAAATACATTAAGTGGCTATTTTAAATCAATTAGAAATTTAGGTTTCTTCAAATTTAACTAGAAATTAAATGAACAATAGAAATGAATTTAAAAAATTGGATATGTAATGAACTGAATGATTTTCAATTATTTGTAATAAAAACACCAAAACTCATTGTAAAGTTCTATACAAAATACTCAGAATAAAGATAAGGAAATCATTAAAGGCTAATTGTAAGGCACAGATAATTATAAGCCACAAGTATGATTGTAACAGGTTAAACTGTTTACTTATGACATATGAAAACATCATTATAATTCTTTAAACTGTTGTTATTACCATGGTAGTTAAAAAGAAAGATTATGGCTCAGTACTGTGTGATGGGGTGATTTGATTGTTTTAAAATGGGTAGGAAAAAGTCAAAAGGAGCAATTATCTCATAAAATTGGGGCATAAAAGGAATAACTAATACAGAGGGAACAGGTAAAGTTGGAAGGCTGGAAATGCTGGAACCTTCTCAGTTTGGTTGAAGAGGAAATAAAGTATAGATCTGAAGAGGTTAAGAAGTCTTCTGAACTTCTAGAAAGGTGAGAAAACTGGGAGAGAGAGCAGGTGAGGGACTTTAAAAAGAGTGTACAGAATAAGATTAAAAGGCTGGGGAAAAAGATGAGGCACTGAATTTTAAAGGGGCAGGCAAAATAAGGAAAACGATGATAAGCAGAAAAGATAAAATAACCCAAGAATAGAGTAAAAAGAGAGACTGAAAAGGAAAATAGAGAGTTAAAAAAGTAAGATGAAGGGAAATTCATAAATAGTAATTAGAACTTTGTCAAATCTATAAGAATATAAATCATTCCCCAACTGATATCAAAGGATATGAATAGGCAATTTTCCAGTGAAGAAGTCAAAATAATTTATAGTCATATAAGAATGTTCTAAATCATTATTGATTAGAGAAATGCAGATTAAAACAACCTTGGGATATCATTTAAACCTACCAGACTGGCAAAAATGATAGAAGATGAAAGTGACAAATATTGGAGAAGATGTTGAAAAACTGGGAGATTAATTAATTATTAGTGGAATCATAAAATGATCCAATCATTTCAGAGATCAATCTTGAATTATCCCCAAAGAGTTATAAGCCTATGGACCTTTGACCCAGCAATACCACTACTTGTTCTATTTCCAAAGATGATTAGAGAAAAAGGAAAACAACTTATATGTTCTAAAAAAAAATTATAGCAGTTCCCTCTGTGGTGACAAAAACTGGAAATTGCAGGGATGCCTGTTAATTGGGGAATGACTGAAAAAGTTGTAGTATGTGATTGTGATGGAATACTACTGTGCTATTAGAATTGAGCTCAATAATTTTAGAAAAACATGGAAAGACACACAAAATAAGAGAAAAATTAGTAAAACTAAGAGAACACTGTATATAGTAACAGAAATATATTTTAAAGATAACTTGGAATGAATAAATTACTTTTACTATTATAAATACCCAAATTAAATAAATATATATACATACATAAATATGTGCATATGTATGTACATCTATTTATGTGTGCATATGTGAATATGTGTGTGTATATATATATGAATGTGTGTACACACATTCACATACATATAAGCAAAGGGAAAGGAAGAAAAAGAAGGGAAAAATTAATTTTAGGATAATTTTGTTGCATATTTGAAAGCAATACTAAGTTGTGGATAGTAGCTTTGCAGTTTCATATGTAATCTTCTTTTTTACTGTATCATATTATGGAAATGCATTTTTTATTTCATAAATTAAAAATAAAAATAAAGAAAATGGGGGAAGAAAAAATAAATTAAAAAACAAGAAAACAGTAATCAAACATAAAGCCTATGTAATGGACAAACCCAGTTCTGGATTAGTTTAGATGTTCAGCAGTTCTAATCTCCTCATAGATTAGAAGAAAACAGAAACTAGGAGGAAAGTATTTAGATAAACTGAGGCATTAAACTATAGAATGGTGGATTAAAACCTCATTTTGTTTTATTATAAGGTGGAGGATGTGATACTGAATCACTGATATTGTTCAGTAAGCAACCACTATATGTGAGAGAAATCATTGTAATTGACATTTTTCTCAAATTTTTGCTTCATATGAATATTTATTTTCTCTTAAGTGACCATTTACTGACTAGTTCATCCTAACAACTTGTTATCAATGGTTGGTAATCAATTAGTTGTGGCATAAAATAATTTGTAGAATATTGGAGTTGTCAGTATTTCAGCTGCCGACAATAGCTATGTGATTAGTAAATCAATAAATAAGCAGTTATTTAATATTTATTTTGAACTGGGATTTTTCTATGCACTCAAGGCACTGGATTATACACATAAATCAGAATCTAAAAAACAAATATATTGTATAGAAGACAACCTTAAATGAGATGGCAACGGCAGCAGGGAGGTCCAGGAAAGGTATCCAGGAGGAGGAGGATATGGAACTGGACATTATAGCAGTCCAGAGATTCCAAGAATTGGAGACCAAAAAGAAAGGTATGAGGAAAAGATATTGCCAAGACAGGGATACAGGTGAAAGGATGTTATATATGAGAATCATCAAGCAAGACATTTAGCCTTGAATACATGTAAGGGAATTGAATGTAAGACAATTAGAAAGTTTTGAAATGGCTCAGTGTGTGAAGAACTTTAAATTCCAAACAAAAGATCTTGTATCTGATTCTTGAAATAATAGGTCAAATGTAATTTCCCTGACTTGTAGCAGCAGGCAGTGATATGGTTCAACTGAAACTCAAAATTTTACAAAATGAATTTTGAAAACTCAATTTGAAAAATAATATAATATAATAATAATATAATATAATAATAATAATGTGCAAAAATACATTTTTCAAATTTTTGATTTTTTAAAAAATGTTCTTCTATGCTCACTTAAACCATCACTGCAATCAATTTTGTTTATCTAGCATTATGTAGATATCAGATTCAAGTGGTTGCTTTCTAAGGGACAAGTGTTAAGGGTCCAGATCATTGGTAGCTGTGTTCAGTTGAGTGCTGCCTGGAGAGCAGAGCTGATGCTTAAAACTAAAGCAGAGCTAAGAAAGCAAGGACAGAAAGCCAAATATTAAATTGAAATCTCCATGCCAAAGGAGGTAGCTACAGAGATGAGCTGGCATTGACAAATTTGAACTGGATTAGGATACAAAGGTGCTACATAGGGACTGAAAGTAGACCAAAGGCAAAGGCAAAAAAACCAATGGGATGGGTGGAAAATGTTGAAAATAGATCAATGTAGGACTTTGAAAATATCACTGACAATTTCTTAGTATTCCTACAGACTTTATTCCAGAGTCCTTTAATGGTAAATTGTGTGTGGCATGTCATCTGCCCTCATCACTTGCAATTGTAGGGCTGTCCATGTCAGTTGCAAAAGCATAGTAGTGATAATGGGAAGTTTCTATATGATGGTTTACAAACAGTCAAAATCTAACTCTGGTATCATAGATTTAGAAATGATAGGAAAATCCCCCCCAATAAAAAGAAAAGATAGGAAAAGATCACCAAATCCAAATCTCTCATTTTATAGGTGAAGAAACTATAGTCCAGAGAGATTAAGTGAATTTTCCAGTGACACACAACTAGTTAAGACTCTCATGTGTGTGTGTATGTATGTGTGTATGTCTGTGCAAGCATGGTGCATGTGTGTTTGCTAGTTAAAGACTGGGGAAGAACAAATCAAGGCCTTCCCAACTCTTGATCAAGTTTTTTTTTTCATTGCTCCACTCTGCTTCTCCTTCCTCCATTTGGTCACCCTTTTATGTCACATATGACAATGGACCTAGAATTTAAAGGGGCTTTGAGGGTCATCTTCTCCAAGCTCTTGATTAAGGAAATTGAGAATAAGATAAAGTGATTTACCTGCAATCACATAAGTAGTAAGTGTTAGATATGGTATTTGAACCAATGTTTCTATTCACTAGATTCAATGTACATTTTTATGTACTACACTACCTTCAAAACAGTCATATCTGATTTCTGTGAAGGTCATAATGCTTAATAATATACTGACTTGACAAAGAATGTGTCATAAGGTCCTAATTATTATTTTTCCTCCAGGTGAAATTAAACTAAAAAAAGATTAAGAACAACCTTGCAAAGTATTAGTATCTTAAAGAATAAGGACCAGGCAAAGTTCTGCATTCGCTCTTTTCTAAAACTCATAGCTCTAGTATTTGTGCTGTGGTAGGCAAAAAGAGTGAGAGGGGGATTTTTGCATTATAGTCCACTTGCCCAACTTATTTATTACTTCTATCTTGTTAACCAATATAATTTCCCACAGATTTACCTGTGTATCTGGGGAGGGGAGGGGACTATAGATGTAATCCCATTAGTATTATGTGTATGTGTGTTTTTCTTTAATATCTTCTTCTTGCAGCTGTTCCAACTTCATTCAGATCCACTCATCATGAAGTTTCTCCCTAGAGAAAGATGCCTTTTTTTGATCAGATTTTCATTTCTCTGACTAATCTCTTAGTTTAATGTCTCACTCTCAGTGCCATTTAAAAAATATTGTTAGTTGCCTGGGGAAGACAAGAATGCTAAAAGATTGGTTGGTTATTTTATCTCCCCTAAGCAAAAATGAAAAGTAATGTTTGTTGTTAAAATGTATTTAACATCATGGTTTTGGGAAATTGGAGATGTACAAAATATTTGTGCCTTCCTAAAAATTGCTCTTCTGACGGAATTGCTTTTTGATTCTTTACTTCTAACATATTACATATCACAATCATATTTTCTTTTGTTCTTAACCCTAGAGTTTATGTCACCAGGACCCTCTATTCCACATGCCTAAATAAGTTTCTCTGTAGGAATTGGTCAACTTCTGAAATCTTATCAGACAATTGCCTCCAAGACAAATTGAGATAAAGAAAAATGGTTTATAATAAGACATTATTGATCATCAAAGGCTAAATCCCCAACATTTTATCATCAAACTATTTTGTGTTTGTTTTTGCTAAAATTCTCTTTGAAAAGAATATTCTTTTTAAAATCACCATCTGGTAACAGTTTAGTGGGCTTCCTCTGGGTCCACTAAGTCTGAGTAGCAGCTATAGATCTTAACAACTTTGCAAATAGTCTTTATACTGCAATGTATTGCATTATGGAACAGTTTAGACATTTCTGTGTTTCAAAAATCATTTCAACGTAAAGAAACTAATTATCACTAGTTTTACAAATAGTTATGTCTATGCAGTTATCCATGCAATGCAAATTGAAGAACACAGAGAGTAGTCTTCTTTTACAAACAGTCACTACATGCAAGATATTTCAAATTCTAGTCAATCACCATTTATTAAGCCTTTTTAATATGTCTGACACTGTACTAAGCACTCATGATACACGTAGGAAAAAGCAAAGACAGCATCTGCCTTCAGGGAGCTTATAATCTAATGGGGATGGGGTAGAGACAACAGAAAAAGGAATACATAAAGAACATGAAAAGTGTAATGGAGAGGGTAGTTGTCCCATCAGCCTCAAATCTGTTACTGGAACTGGAGTCAGATTCAGATTAATAAATTTAAATATTTGTTATTGACTCTACCATTAGGAAGACTACCTGGATATTCAATTTGGTGAACAATTATTCATGTATGCATATATTCATGCATATATATGCATATATTATATACATATATAAACAGATAGTGCAACAAAAATATATCAACTAGGCATAAAGCTAATATCTATTTCTAAGGTGGCATTTTTTTCCTTAAAACCTTGAATTTATCAACAGTAAAGTATCAGATTCCAGTCACTCTCTCTATGACATCTCATCTGCTTTTTTTTCCCTTTTTTTTGCAAGGGAGAAGGCAGGGCAATTGGGCTTAAGTGACTTGCCCAAGGTCACAAGGCTATTGAGAGTTACGTATCTGAGGACAGATTTGAACTCAGGTCCTCTAGACTCCAGGGCCAGTTCTCTATTCACTGCGCCACCTAGTTGCCCCCTTCTCATCTGATTTTTAAAACCACTTTTCTGTCTCTACTTCCATCTTTGTATATTTCTTTTCTATTTCTATGCTTCTATCACCTTCCAACTACCCCCCCCATTTTCCCTTGCTCTTTCTATTTTTCTTTTACCTCTCCCTTTTGTAAATTCTATAACCATCTACTGACAACTATGTACCAAACATTGGGTTTAGTTCTAGGATGCTCTGTCCTCATGGAGTTTACAGTCTAATGGGAAAGACAACATGCAAACATATATGTACAAAGTAAGCTGTCAACATAATAGATAAGAAATAACTGAAAAATGGAAAGCTCTGGTATTAAAAGGGGCTGGAAGCCATTGATGTCAAAAAGTTGAGATAAAGAGAGAGAACATTCCAGCCATGAAGAATATCCAGAGAAACTGCCTGGAGCTTAGGGACGGTGTGTTCTGTTAATGGAATGGCCTGGAAGCCAACATCATTGGATTGAAGAGAATGTGTGTGGGGGTAAGATGTAAGAAAACTGCCAATATTTCTCTCACACATAGTTCATATCTTTCCTCCTTTTCTCAAACACCTTCCCTTCCATTTGTGAACCTACTTACTTATATATCTTACAAAATTATTGGTGTCTTTTGTTTATTTCAAGGAACAAAATGAAGTGCTTTGATTTGCTAGATAAGCAATAGTTTAAGAAATTAACAAGAGAGTCTTTATCAAGCACCTACTATTTGGTAGGCACTATGCTGAGGGCTAGAAATGCAAATAAAGGATAAAAGAAAAAGCACCTGCTCTTGAGAAACTCACAAGTCTAACGAGTATGACAACATGCCAGGAACTATGTACATACAAGTTACAAACACGATAAATTAAGCAAAATCTCAGAGAGGCAGCATTAAGATCAAGAAGGACCGCAAAAGGTTTATTGTAAAAGGTGTGAAGAAATCCAGCCAAATAAATGAGATGAAATTGGCTAGTGAGAAGTTCAGGGGAGAAGCTATTTCTGCTTGATGTTTTTCCTTCTTGCCTGTTGAATTGATGTCATATCAAAGCAGCCAACATGTATAAAATGAATGGAC
The DNA here is from genome assembly GCA_028646575.1 of Pseudocheirus occidentalis. Classification (NCBI taxonomy): domain Eukaryota; kingdom Metazoa; phylum Chordata; class Mammalia; order Diprotodontia; family Pseudocheiridae; genus Pseudocheirus; species Pseudocheirus occidentalis. Next base: position 221,560,770 of record CM053596.1, on the reverse strand, counting down.
TTAGCTAGTTTCATGAATCATATGATAATAGTGACTGCTTTTCCTGTTTTACTGAAATTCTTATAGAAAATGTTCATATCTGTTTCAATAAAGAGCTGTACATTTCTGGATAAATAGTTTCAATCAGACATTTTATATCAGAGAATTGTTGGCTAAATATAAAAGATGCTTCAATAACAGGATTAGTGAATGTTTCTAGGAGGTTTTCATGTTTAGAGATCAAAAACTTAGTAGCTTAGGTTTACTAATCTGTGTTACTGGGCATTTCTTTTTGAAACCCTAATGGTAATAGTTAGATATGACTCTCCTCTTTTTTTTCCTTGGAAATTGTGCCACATGAAGAATAAATTAATGAATTGGAGATAGTTAAACAGAAGATTTTATAGACTTTATTTACAGAATAACTCATAATTAGATGATTTTTGAATGAATAAGTGAATAATGGCAAATATCTAAATCTTTAAAGGTGAGTTACATAGCAGTCATTTTGGCCTTATTCTATATTGTTCCAATGATCTGGACCATGATTAATGGGTAGAAATAAGAGGAAGCCAATTGAGTTACCAGTGTTTGAAATTGGGAGTCATCTATCAATGAAATGACTATGCTTATAAGACAGTGAGTTCTTCGTCACTGGAAGGTTTTTAGTAGGAGTTAGATAACTATACATCAGGAATGTTCTAAAGAGAATTCCTAAATTAAATTGGAGGGATCTAAGATATCTAGGTCTTGGTGGATTCTGTGATTCTCATTTGGGAAATTATAATAGGCTCCTGTGTGTCTTTGGAAACTTGGCAAATCATTCTTGGTGGGAGCATTCTGCCTAAAGATAATATAATTATAGAAATAGAGGTAGAAGGAAATTCAGAAGTCATTTGAAAAAAAATTATACCTAATTTTAAAAAATCACTAGGTCTTGGAGTTGGAAAGTGCTTCACGGGTCATCTTTTCTACCCCATTGCTGAACAAAATACATCTACAATATAATTGGTCTCTAGAATATCCCTGGCATGGGGTCACTTTCCTCCCAAATGAAAGCTTCCAGTGATGAAGATCTATTACAATTACAATTTCATTCCATTGTTGAATATCTCTAATTGTTTGAAACTTCTTCCCATATGTCCTGTAACTTCCATTAAGTTGATCCAAATTCATCTCCCTGCAACAAAATCAATTGTATCTGGCAGCTCTGTTATAAAGCAAGCACTCATACATTTGCTGAGAACTGTCATCAAGGCAAATCATCAAGCATTTATTTAATACCTTCTCTATTCTAGGCACTGTACTATGCATTGAAGATATAAAGAAAGGCTTATACTCAATATGAATATATTTGGTTCCTGTTTTATTTATTCTCTTGGTTAATTATCACAACTTCCTTCAAATTTTGTCAGAAGATTTCTAGTGAGGAAGAATATGCTACTTAAAGTAAAATGGAAAGTCCATTGTGCTTTTGGATAGTTCTAATTGCCATGAAATTTGTTCTCTTAAGTTATATTCATCCCTTCAAAATCCATCCTTTTAAATTTCCTATACACTATTTCTAGTTATACCTTTTAGAGCAAGTGAAAAATAAATAAATCTAAGCTTTCTCATATTTGGTAGGTATCAAAATACTAGAAAACAGATACTATTTTTTTTCTCAGAATTATACTCACAATAATATTTCTTTTAACTTTTTTTCAGTTCCTTTAACTTATTTTCAAACTGGATAGTTTTGAGATATTTTTGTATTATTGTTGTCCTTTGCATGTTCTTTTGCTTAATATCCTATCTAAAA
>CM053596.1:221547651-221558490 GCA_028646575.1 Pseudocheirus occidentalis | reverse complement strand
TTGGCAATTTTAAGATTTTCTACTACACATTTTTAAGCCCGAACTTTGTAGCATATTGTCTGGCTCCTGCTCTCATTCTGATTCTTGTCCTTCTAAATCATTTTTGAGAGCTAATTAGCCTGAGTGCCATTTTCAACTGTTACTTGGGAAAATAAGGTACATACTTGCATATTGCTCATATACTGCTGTGCACATCTGTGCTTAAAATCTAATTGCAGTCATTTTGGAAAGTAAATTCCCCTTGAAGGCGAGAAAGGGATACGAATTTGGACACTTAGGATGCCTTACATTCCTATCTCTGGTCTTCAAGGCAAATACATTGATTACAATTGGAAATATATAATATTTTCCATTTTAAAACTTACATAAGCATATGTAAATAAATATTTTTCATTGGAAAGTTACACAAAATGTAGCAAAAATGAAATTAAGACAAGTTTCCCTGATACAAATATCCAGGGCAGTAACAACAGCCATACTGGAAATCCACAGGACCTGAGAAGTCATTTAGTCCAAGACAATCTTTTAGTACAGTGGTTCTCAATCTTCCTAATGCCGTGACCCTTTAATACTCGTATTTAGGCATATCTGCATGTGGGCAGACCTGCCTGGTGACAGAGAAAGGAGCCGTGTCTCGGTTCCTAAGACCATCAGAAATATGTGTTTTCCGATGGTCTTAGACAACCCCCAAAGAGATTGCAACCCACAGGTTGAGAACCACTGCTCTAGTAGATAATAAAACTGAAGTCCAGAGGGAAAAGTACCCTCCTCAAGGTCACACAAAGATTTAGTCCCAGACCCTTGACAAGAATCTTGGTGACCATTAAGTTCAGTGAACCTTTAGCATTACTGGGAAAGATTTCTGAAAAGGTGTCCCAGGCTACATTAAGAAATGAAAATCAACTAAAATCAAAATCAAATACGCCAATAGGATTGTGACTAATTATAAAATATTTAAAGTATTGTTACATTGGTAAGGAGAAAATTCTACCTCAAGTCAGGATCTCTACAGTTTTAATAGTTATAAAACAACAACAAATCTCTCTCCACTTTGCTAAGTTAGACATACATTTCCTTTTCTTCTCCCAAAATATGTCTCAAAGTCTATGAAAAAATATTAAAGGCTCAGATCTCTAGGAAAAGAAATTCAATCATGATTTACACAATTTAAAGGGAAAGAACTATTTCCATAAAGTAAAAGGAACTTGATTGGAAGTGTCCCAAGGAGATCATATCTAGATGCACAGGGCAACTGCTATCTGTGTATCAGAAATTACAAGTTTTGAGAATTAGTTTGAGTAGGAGAAAAAACTTGGAGAACACAATTCAATTGAATTAAAAATTACTTATGGGTCATTGACTACTATGTGAAGAGCATTCGACTAAGCATCAAGGGAGATAAAGGAGTGTTGAAAAACAATTGATTTCAGGGAGTTTATAATCTTGTTAAGTAACTTAGATATGCATATTTATATTAGACATCACACCCCTCATAGAGTGTGTTACTTCAGAAGATAATATGTATCATGTTGATCTCATTCTCATGTTTCTTTAGCAAAGCCAAGGTCTCCAGGGCAGCATGGAAATTTCTCAACTCTTCTTCAGCTGTGCAAAATGCAGTCTTTTAATATTTCTTCTGATCAATAATACATTGCATTTATTCATATAGTTACCCAAGAAACAAACAAATAATACATCTTCTAAGGTACATACTCTACATAATAGGAGATACAGGAAGTAAGAGAAGGAAGGTGGAACTGAAAAAAAGAAAGAGGTCTATGGCATGAGTATGATGGATCCATTTCAAACTAGCTTATCAAACTAGTTATTAAACTAGACAAATGTTTAATTTCAGTCTCAACATTTGCATGTTGAACATCTGAAAAAAGACCAAAATTCAGGATTTGATTTTTTTTTGTCTTGTTGACTACCAGGACTTAAGAAAGTGATGGAGAAAAAAAGTTATTAATGATGATTAAACTTACAAGTGTCTCCTGAATGTATTGTTTTTATTGTTGGCTAGTAACTCACCAACACATCCCTTGGTCAACATCTTCTCTCTATTATAGAAAGTCTCTAAAACACACATCCACAGCATTTATTTGAAATACAATCTAATTTGAGAAAGTCTTAGTCCCTGAGAAAAACAGATGACATAACCATGAAGACACACACACAACCATTCAGGGAAGAATGGCTTGCATCTCAGAGATCAAATCCAAGAACTAGAAAAGCAGTAGAATTTTGAATGACATCAGCTTAGTAAAGGAATAGCTGTGATGGATATTATTCAGCTAAACATTTATAATATGATAAAATATTAAATTCCATTACTTTAATCACATACATGCTACAGTTTGCTTTTTCTTTATATTAAAACACCAAACATTGTTTTCTGGGAAATATAAGGATTGAAATACTTGCGAACTTGCCTGGGAGTTCTGATGTGGACCAAGAAAACTTGAAGAGGCTAATTAATCTTTTCCAGTTATGCCCCTGGTAAGACATCAGAGTCATCCATCTGTGTATAAGCAAATATGCTCCCCCATTGTTCTATGCTATGGTGATACCACACCATGTCACATTCTCATTTCCTCTATATTGCACTGACAAAAGAAAAATACAAGGGAAAAATGAAGGCTAAATGAAAATCACTTCCCCAAGGTCAGTTTCAGTTCATGTGCACATTAGTACTCTCAAAAATCAAAGGGATATCTCTGTTTTCCATCTATCTTATGGCATTTCTCTGATCTATTTTGTCCAAATAAGATCAAGTATAACAGGATAGAAAGGACTATGAGTCACAATCTATCTTTCCAAGTTGATTTTTAGAATGAGAAAAACTGTTGTTATCAATGCCATCTTTAAACTTATAGAGTAGTGATGAATTATTTAGTCTTGTAAGCTTCTGACCTTCATGATTACAATTGCTCTTCGAAGTGAAGAACATTACTGACTGTCACTTCTGGTCTGATTGTATAAATACTATACATTTTGGTGGAACCAGTCAACCATATCCTATCAACTAAATGTTATATGTACAGTAGAAGACACAAATCTTTGCCATTCCCACTTTGCCAACTCCGTTTACCACAGAAAGTATTCAATAAAACATTATTATGTTTGATATACTTTAGAAACCGAATCTGTAGAACCATACTTTTAATTTTTTTTTTGGTCAGGAAAATTAAATAAATGAAACTCATTACTGTTATTGCAAGACTTTCTGGAAATTAACAGCTGAGCTTTGATTTCTTTTAGTCAAGTTAAATGTCTTTTAATAAGTCTTTTAACTCCATGCCAAAATGATTGGTGGAAAATAAATCTGCCTGACCAAGTAATTGGCATTTGTTACACAAAACATTTCCTGGAAATGACCTTATAAAAGCAGGAATGGGAGTAGAGAAAGATGAATGAGTAGAACAGAAGAGAAAGAAGGAAGATGAGAAAGAGAAATTGAGCCCAAATGTGTAACAAATGTTTATATAGCATTTTGAGATTCAAAATTATTTCATGCACACAAAAGAGTTTGAATCAAATTTTATTTTTTTAATTATTGGTTGATTGATTGATTTTTAATTTTTGAGTTTCAAATACTCTTGCATTCTCCTTCCCAAATACCTCACCCTCTGAGAAAACAATTAATATAGTGTGAATTATCCAATATAATCATATAAAATATATTTCCATATGAGCTGTATTACAAAAAAAACAAGAAAATTACACTTCAATTTGCACTGAGAGGTCATTTTCTCTCTCGAGGCAAACAACATTTATTCTAATCATTAGTGCTTTAAGAAAGTTTTGGACCATTGTGAGGATCATAGTAGCCAGTTCTTTCACAGATGATCATCATTACAACATTGTTGTTACCATGCAAAATGATCTCTTGGGTCTTCTAGTTCCACTTTACATCAATTCGTATAATTCTTGCCCCTTTTTTTCCTTCTGGAAATCTTGACCTTGTTTTTTTTTGTAGCACAGTAGTGTTCCATCACAATCATAAGCAACAATTTGCTCATGCATTCCCCAGTTGATGAACATCCAATTTCCAGTTCATTACCACCACAAAAATAGCTGCTATAAATAATTTTGAACATACAGATTTTTTCCCTTTTCTACAAATGTCATTTTATCTTAATTTATGTCTTTGAGATACAGATCTAGTAGTGGTATTGCCAGATCAAAGGGTATACACAGTTTTATAGCCCTTTGGGGCTGGCTCTAAATCTATCATCTGAATGCTTGCCTTAGTTTACAACTCCACCAACAATGCATTTGTGTCCCAATTTTCCCACATCCCCTTCAACATTTATCATTTTTTTCTTTCATGTTAGTCAATCTGATAGGTATGAGGTAGTACCTCAGAATTGTTTTAATTTCCATTTCTCTAATCAACAGTGATTCAAAGGATATTTTTTTCATATGATATAGATATCTTTGAATTCTTTATCTGAAGAATTCCTCTTCATATCCTTTGAACATTTGGGGGAATAACTCATAATATTATAAATTTGACTCAGTTCATTATATATTTGAGAAGTGGGGTCTTTTGTGAAGACACTGCTATAAATTTTTCCTCTAATTTTTGGCTTTCCTTCTAATCTTTGACTTATTGGTTGAAATTATGCAAATACTTTTTAATATGATCAAAATTATCCATTCAACATCTTGTAATGCTCCTTATCTTTCTGTTTGGTCATAAATTCTTCCCTTCTTCATAGATATGAGAGAGAAACCATTCCATACTTAACTAATTTACTTATTATATCACCCTTTATGTCTAACACCTTGTACCCATTTTGACTTCATCTCAGCATACAGTGTAAAATGTGTGTTTATACCTAGTTTCCTCCATACTATTTTTCACTGATCTACCACTCTGTTTCTGGGCCAGTACCAGATTGTTTTGTTAGTATACTTTATTTGTTTTGGGGTTTGTTTGGGTTTTTGTTTTTTGCTTTTTTGGAGGTCAGGGCCCAAGGTCACATGGCTAGTAAGTGTTAAGTGTCTGAGGCCATATTTGAACTGAGGTCCTCCTGACTCCAGGGCCAGTGGTCTATTGGTCTATTCACTACACCACCTAGCTGCCCGATGATTACTTTAAAATATAATTTGAGATCTAGTAGGGATAGCCTATCATCCTTCATATTTTTTTTTCATCAAATCTCTCAGTATCTTGAATTTTTGTTCTTCCTAATTTCATCATTTTTTCAAACTCTATAAATTAAAATTTTGGTATATTATTATTTTGACACTTAATTTAGAATTGAAATTTTTATTTTATCCACTTGGCCTGCTCATGAGCAATTGATATTTTCCATTTGTTTAATTATGACTTCATTTGTATGAAAAGTGTTTTGCAATTATGTTCATATAGTTTCTGGGTTTGTCTTTGCAGGTAGGCTCCCAGAATGCATTTATTAATAAAACTTTTCTGCATTTGACTGTGAGGTTTTTATGTGCTAATACGTGGTCAATTTTTGGGTAGTTGCCATGTACCACTGAGGTAAAGATATATAACTGCCTATTTCTATTCAGTTTTCTCCAAAGGTCTATCTTGTCTAACTTTTCTAATTCATTCACCTCCTTAAGTTAAGTTTTGTCTAGTTCTGAGAAAAGAAAGCAGAGGTTCTCCACTAGTATGTGTAGTTTTACTGCTATTTTCTTCTGTGACGTGTAAGTTTTCCTTTTAAAATTTGGATGCTCTACCATTTGGTACATGTATGTTGTGTGTGTTCGTGTGTATCCATTATGTGTGGTACTTTTTAGTAAGATGTAATTTTCTTCTTTATCTCTTTTAATTACATCTATTTTTGTTTTTTGCTTTATCTGAAATCATGATTACTATCTTTACTTTCATTTCCACGTAAGCTAAAGCATAATAGAATCTGCTTTAGCCCCTTATCTTTACTCTGTGTGTTTCTCTATTTCATATATGTTTCTTGTAAACAATGCATTGTAGCATTCTGGTTTTTAATCCACTTTACTATATGGTTCCATATGAGTGAGTTCATCCCATTTACATTCATAGTTGTAATTATTGTGCCTTTCTCTCTCTCTCTCTCTCTCTCTCTCTCTCTCTCTCTCTCTCTCTCTCTCTCTCTCTCTCTCTCCATCTCTCTGTCTCTCTGTCTCTGTCTTTCTGTCTCTCTCTCTGGCTCTTTCCCTGTTTCTGTCTCTTTCTCTGTTTCTCTCTCCATCTCTGTCTCTGTGTCTCTGTCTCTCTCTGTCTCTGTTTCTCTGTCTCTGTCTGTCTCCCTCTCTGTCTCTCTCTGTCTCTGTCTCTATCTCTTTCTCTCTCTTCCCCATTCTCTCTCTCCACTTCTCATTCCATACTTAAAGTATTTTGCTTCTGACCACCACCTTACCTAAACTACCATTCCCCTTCATTTTATCAGTTGCCCCCTTCTCTTTTCATCCTCCCCTCCCACTTCCCTTTGTAAAGATAAGATACATTTTTATACCAAAGTAAGTATGTTATAGGCTCCTCGAACCAATTCCAATGATGTTAACAGTTAACTGTTATCCACCAACCCTCCCCATCTTCCCTTCAATTATAATATCTCTTTCATGCCTCTTCATACACCTTAATTTATTCCATTCTACCTCTACCTTCCCTTTCTCCCAGAGCAATTCTCTTTCTCAGCCATTAGGTTTGTTATTGTGGGTTTATTTTTAATATCATCCCATCATAGTCAACTTATACTTGAATCCTTCTACATGCCCTAATAGTCATAAAGTACTTAAAATTTAGAAGTATCATCTTCCCATGTAGAAATATAAAAAAATTTACTTCATGGAATCCTTTTTTTTCTTCTCTTTCCTGTTTACCTTTTTATAATTGTCTTGAGTCTCATATTTGAAAATTCAATCTTCTGTTGCACTATGGTCTTCTTATCAGGAATACTTGAAAGTTCTCTGTTTCATTAAATATTCATTTTTCTCTTGAAGGATTGTGTTCAGTGTTGCTGGGTAGATGATTCTTGGTTATAATCCTAGCTCCTTTCCTTTCTGGAATATCATATTCTAAGCCCTCCAATATTTTAATATACAAGCTGATAAGTACTGCACAGTCCGGAATATGTTTCCATGAAATTTGAATTGTTTCTTTCTGGCTGCTTGCAGTATTTTCTCCTTTATCTAAGTGCTCTGAATTTTGGCTATGATATCCTTGGAGTTTTCATTTTAAGATATCTTCTAGTGGGTGATTGATGGCTTCATTCCATTTTTATTTTACTTTCTTGTTCTAGCAGATGAGGGCAGTTTTTCATCATAATTTCTTAAAATAGGATGTTCAGCCTTTTATTTATTTATTTATTTATTTATCTATCTATTTATTTATTCGTTTGTTTGTTTGTTTGTTTGTTTATTTATTTGTTCATGGTTTTTAGGTAAGTCAAAAATTCCTAAGAGAGTTCTACTACATTGATTTTCCAGGTCAGTTGTTTTTCCCAATATTTCACAATTTCTTCTATGATTTTCATTTTCTGGTTTTGTTTTATTGTTTCTTGATTTTTTCACAAAGTCATTAGCTTTCATTTTCTCAAATCTAATTTTTAAGTAATTGTTTTCTTCAGTGAGTTTCCAAACCTCCATTTCTATTTGGCCAATTCGATTTTTTCTGGAGTTGTTTTCTATAGTGAATTTTTCCACATTTTTAAAAATGTCTGTGCTTCCTTTGACAAGATGTTGACTCTTTTTTCATAACTCTCTTGCATTATTCATTTACTTTCCTAATTTTTCTTCTACTTCTCTCATTTGACTTTTTTTCATGAGCTCTTACAGATGTATAGGTGGTGCAGTGAATAGAGTACTGGCCCTGGCATCAGGAAGACCTGAGTTCAGAAGACCTGGCCTCAGACACTTAACACTTACAAGCCTAATGACCTTGGGCAAGTCACTTAATGACAATTTCCTGACTTTCTCAAAAAAAACAACAAAAAAAGAGTTTTTACAGAATTTCCTTTTGGGCCTTAGGCCAATTAATATTTTTCTTAGTAGCTGTGCATGTAGTCATTTTAAATTGTTGTCTTGAGTTTGTTTTCTAATCTTCCCTGTCACCATTGTAATTTTCTATGGGAAGTATCATTTTCTGTATTTTTGTTTTTTGCTCACTTTTTTCCAGGCCATTTCATAACTTTTAACTTTAAGTTAAGATTGAGCTCTGCTGCTGCGGCAGAGGTGGTACCATCCAAATCATGGACAAGAGCATGGGGTCTCAATGCATGCTCTTCTAGGGAGAGGGCAAGTGGGTTGGACTCTACAAGTGGCCATGGGACCTCATTTCTGCTGACCTGTCCCTTGGCTTGGAGTCTGACCAATGGCTTTTGTGGATATTGCGTGTGCTGAAATATGCTGCCAATTTACCCCAGGGAGAGAAACCTTTCCTGATGACTTTCTAAGTTGCCTTATACTCGAAATTTTTTCACTTAATCCTTTTATAGATATAATAACAGAAATGAAATCTCCTACCCAAAATTATAGTGCTATTAAAGAAAGGATCTGAGATATGAACCTATATTTTTCTTGGTTCTAAATTCAGCCAAATGTGGTGCTCTTTCTGTTACACTATGGTATAATTATTTTCATCAGTAGAGATGATAAAACTGAAGATTACAGATTCCTGAAACACTTGCCTAGCATCACATAGTGCACATAACAAAGGCTACCCTGGGTCTCAAACCTCTATCTCCCATCTCCCAGACCAATTCCTTTTTTATATATTTCTGCTCTGTACTATGGCTCTTTGATCAAAACTAGAAAAGCATATAACCATGCTCCTTTATAAATCCATCCATTGAAGTAGCTTTCATATTTTGTGACCAATGCTTCCAATCTATGCTAAATTCAATTTTTCATATAGAAAAAACTAACTTTGTTACAGTTACCTGAATAACTAAGCATTAACTCACATGGAGTCCATCACCCTCAGTGGTCTAAAAGTGAATAATAATAAAATTTAACATTTATATATAATTTTAAAGTTTATTTTCACAACAAATATGTGAGGTGGGTGCTATCACGAGTTCCCCTCATTTTTTTACATAAAGAAACTAAGGCTGAAAAGGTTAAATTACTTGCCAAGGATCTTGAATTTAGTAAATGTGTGAAAGAGCTGTACTCAGATATTTCTGACTCCATACCTAATATTCCATCCACTAGGACATCTTTAAAGAGATCTATGGAGAAGGGAAGAATTTATGACCAAAAAAGAGATGGGGGATATTATGAAATGCAAAATAGATTATTTTGATTACATTAAATGTTTAAAACAGTTTTTTTCACAAATGAAGTCATTGTAACTAAGATTAAAAGGGAAACAGAAAGCTGGGAAACAATTTTTACAGCCAATATCTGCGATAAAGGTCTAATTTCTAAAATATATAGCTTACCAAGTCAAAATTATAAGATTACAATTCATTCCCTAATTAATAAATGGCCAAAGGATATAAACAGGCAGTTTTCAGATGAAGATATTGAAGCTATCTAGTCATATGAAAATATGCTCTAAAATACTATTAATATCCTTAGATCCAGCAATACCATTTCTAGTCTGTATACCAAAGAGACAATAAAAAAGGAAAAATGAACCACATGAGCAAAAATATTTATAGCACCTCTTTTTGCAGTGGCCAAGAATTGGAAATTGAAGGGATGCCCATCAATTGAGGTATGGCTGGACAAGATGTTATATATAAATATAATGGAATACTATTGTTCTATAAGACTAAATGAATGGGCAGGTTTCAGAAAAACCTGGAAAGACTTACATGAACTGATGCTAAATGAAGTGAGCAGAAGCAGCCGGACATTGTACACAGGAATAGCAACATTGTGTGATGACCAGCTTTGATAAATATAATTCTTCTCAGAAATGCAATCATCTAAGACAATTCCAAAAAAAAAACTCATGATAGAAAATGTCGTCTGCATCTAGAGAAGGAACTATGGAATCTGAATGCAGATTGAAGCATGCTATCTGCTCTTTTTCTTTCTTTCTCATGGTTTTTTCCTTTGGTTCTGATTCTTCTTTACAACATGACTAATGTGGAAATATGTTTAATATGATTGTATATGTATAGTTCATATCATATTGCATGCTGTTCTAGGGAGGAGGGAGAAAAGGTGGGGGAAGTCTTCAAAATTTTATAAAAGTGGTTGTTGAAAACTAAAAACAAATTAATCAATCAATCAATTAATTGATTAAAAACTTGATATGACCATCCACATTAGCTGTAATCTGAAATAACTCCTTCCCTTCTCAATTAAACTTCATATGAGAGCTTTTTATGCTGCATCTTTCCTTCTTCTTCTCACTTGCTTCTTAATTGTGCGACTTGGCTTTTTACCTCATTTTTCAACTAAAAATTGCCCTTTCCAGATTTACCATTGGCTTCTCAATTGCATGATTTAGCATGTATTTATCAATCTCGGTTCTACTTGAAATCTCTACATACTTTGACACTATTGCTTACCATCTCTTCCTCCCTAGGTTTACTTGACTTGCTTTTGTCCTTTTCCTACTTTTCTAGCAGTTCCTTCTTAAACTCCTTTGCTGGATGTCCTTCATGTCCCATCCTCTTGTGGATGCTTAAATATTTACAAATTGTCTCCCTCATTGGAATATAAGCTTCTTGAAGTGAAAGCAATGTTTTATTTTTATATTTCCAAGTATCCTCAGCATTTACTACAGTGCCTGGCACATATTAAGTGCTTAATAAATGCTTGACTGACTAACTGACTTTTGAAAGCACTTAACAAGCTATGAAAACATAAAACATCATGTGTCCAGAAATGTAAGCCTCTTTAGAAGCAACACATTTCTCATCAAAAGTT
>CM053596.1:221523145-221547551 GCA_028646575.1 Pseudocheirus occidentalis | reverse complement strand
ATTATGAATTAACCTAAGCATACATGAAAACTATATATGTAATATATATTACATATATATTAGTATATGTAACCTTCAGTCTGAGGACCAACGTCTATTACATACTTCCCAGCCCTTGCCTCCCAAGAGCCCCAGAACACTGATTAGGATTAGGACAAGCTATTTTCCGTCATTGGATTAATACTTATGAATTATTTCCTTCTGATTTTAGGGGACCAGTGACTAGCACCCCTCAGTCACTTAAACACTGAATATCATGTTAGCCTTTATTAGGTAATGATTTGCTTCAAATATAGTTCAAAGATGGTTTTCAAGGAGGTAATTTTAAGAACAAACATTTCTGCAGTCAATGGAAAAGCCTGCCTACAACCATATAGTAGGCTATTTCAGGATGTCTGTGCATGTTTGTGTGCCTCTTGTCTCCTGGAGGGAAATCCATGGTATCCCCATAGAGAAGGTAAACATTTGGAGGTTGTTTTGGTGGGCACCAAAACCCATTACATGCATAGATACATATGTGTGTATACCATTGTATAAATGTGTATTTATATGTATACATGTATATATAGTGTGTGTATACATATATATGTGTGCACATATACTTATATAGTTTAGTATGTTATTTATGAAACCATTAATCTATCTTGCCTACAATCCCCCAAATGAATATGTTGCTGTTATTCAGTCAGTTTAGCTGTGTCCAAATTTCAGTGATCACATTGGGGTTTTTCTTGGCAAAGATGCTGGAGTGGTTTGCCATTTACTTCTCCAGATCATTTTACAGATGAAGAAACTGAGGCAAATAGGGTTAAGTGATTTGCCCAGGGTCATGCAATTACTAAGTGTCTGTGACTGAATTTGAACTCAGATCCTTGTTTCTCTAGGGTTAGTTCTCTACTCACTGAACCACTTTGAATATGTGTGTGTGCATGTACATGTGTATATATATATATGTGTGTATATATATGTATGTATGTATAGGTATAAGTACACACACAAAAATACATATACATACACGCTTGCATACATATATAATATGGATTGTCCATTTCTGAAAATCCCTGGCTCTTTTAGCATTTCAAGTTCGTTACTTCTCTATTGAGAGGTCAATGGCATGTTTCATCTTCATTTTTTTGGAAGTCAGATTGATCAGATAATTGATTGGAGTTCTAAACTCTTTCAAAGTTTTTTTTTAAATATATGTATACTGTTATCATTGTATGAATTGTTCTCATAGCTCTGCTCAATTTACTATGCATCACTGCATAGGGATCTTCCCAGTTTTTTTTTCTAAAACTGTTCATTTTATAATATTCAAGACACGATGATATTCTATTCCCTTCATACATTATAACTGGTTTAGCCACGCTTCAGTAGGTAATATTTTCCCCCGAATTTCAAATCTGATACCATGAAAAGAACAACTCTAAATGTTTTTGTTCACAGAGATTCCTTTGCTTTCCTTGATTTCTTTGGGGGTATAGGCTGAATGCTATAGCTTAATTAAAAGCTCTACAGTCTCTAATAGCTTATAGGACATGGTTCCAAACTGCTTATATATTTTACATAAAATGTCTATGTGATAGATCTTATTGATATAGATATCAGACTTTTTCTAATAGCATAGGGGTGTATGAGGTATTCATGGAGGAACAGTACCTCTGGTGTGAGCAATTGCTGAGCCTTATTTTTAGAGTTGAGCAGCCACCTTTTGTGTCTACCTTCCCCCAACTCTCATCAGCCTCCAAGAAGTTGTAGCATTTTCAAAGGCCACACCCCAGTACAACTGTCTTGGCGTACAGGCTAAACCAAGTGTAAGCAACAAGCCTCAAAACTGTTGGTGAATTAGGGGAATTTCTATGCCAAGCATATAAAGACTTCATATGGGCATATGAGAACATTTTTCCCCAATAGCCATGAAAGTGACTGGAGCAGATATTAAAAAGCACTAAGAGCTTAGTCAGATATCAAAGATGCCAAGGTCATCCACTGCATCCTAGGTCATCACCAGTCATCTTGATTTTTGTCTTCCCACTGAACTGCAATGACTCTGAAAGAGAGAATGAGGATTAAAACTATGTGTGACTGCCTCATTTAAATCCTACTCATGCTCTAGAATCATGAGAAGACCCCAGAATGTCATCAATCCTCTTTGAAATGAAGGACAAACAACAATATCATAAACTTGGAAACAAAGTAGAAACCCATTGAATAGCAAGGATGAACGAGTTTGGACACATGAATGTAAAAGAATATTACTATATTATAAAAATAATCAATATGATGAATACAGAAAACATGGGGAATATTTATGAACTGCTAAAAATAAAAGTAAGAAAAACCTGGCAAATAATACACAAAACGATGTACTGTAAATAGAAATAGCAATAAACCAAAAGGATTAAAAATGAATGTTGTATAATTATGATGACAAAGTTTGTTCCCAAAGAAAAGATAGGAGAAGACATATCCCTTCTGTCTTTGAAGAGATGAGAAGCTTAAGGTTTTGTAACATTGACTATAGGGTCATAATTTTTTAATCTGCTGGCAAGTTCTGCTGAATTGTTTTCCCCTCATTTGTATTTTTTTTAAATAAAGGATGACTTTCAAGGAGGAAGAGATATATATCAGGAAATAGAAAACATGCAAAAATGAAATATAACAATTTTTAAAAATATTGACTTGACTCCGGACAAAGATGTAAATGAAAAAACCCCAGAAAATCCACGTTCCTCCTAAGAACTAGCTTAGGAGATATGAAGTATGTTCAGAGATGAAACAAATAGATGTTCAAAAATACCCACAAAAACACATTAGAAAGCTCCAGTGTCCCAGTTATTACTGAAACAAGGGAGATGGCCTCCAAAGTCAAATTTTCCTTATATAATTCCTGAGTTTCTTTTTTTGAGAAAAGATTGTGAGTCAGTCCATAGTTTTATTGATTTAAGAAAAGAGAAAGGAAATATAAATAATATATTTTAAAATATACATAAAATTTAATAGTACACAAAAAGGACAATTGTATTATTATGTTGTTAAATACACTTATAAAATTAGATCTAATAGAATAGCATCTAAACACTGAAACTATCTTAGCAAGAAGTTACTCCTCTGAAGGTCTCATGACTATAAACACCTACACATACATATATATGTTCACATGCATATATATATGCTTATATAGGATACCAGATAAGATATACACACGTTGATATTATAGACAATTATAGATAAATATGTATGTAATAAGATAGGTAGATAAACAGATTCAAATTTGATATGTGCGTGTATGTATCCTTTTCATCATGGACCTCCTTGAAGTAAATCATTTTAGGAAATGCTTGAATCAAAAAGTGTGCATATTGTAAGAAGGCTTTCTTTCTATAGTTCTAAATGGCTTTCTGCCAATTTATATCTCCACGAATATAATACAGTTAAGCCTCTCTTTCCATAATCATTCTAGCATTGACTATTCCCATGTTTTGCCATCTTTGCCAATTTGTTGGGTATGAAGAGAAATCTTAGACATATTTTTATTTACAATTTTCTTATTTTTTTCTTATTTTAAAAATAAATGAACCATATGGTAGTGAGTAGTTTGCGACTCATTTTGAAAGCTGTTTGTCCATATCTTTTCATCACTTAGCTATTGGAGAGTGAGTTTTGTTTGGTCTTATAGTATTCTATTAGTTGACTTTATCTTGGATTTCTGTTCCTATCTAAAACAAAAACATTTTGCTCAACTCTCTTCCTTCTCATAGCTCTATTACTTTTGTAATGAAAAAGCTTTTCATTTTTTTTGTAGCAAAAGGACTCAATGTTCAAAGCAGAAGTAATTATCTTTCCCTGAAACTCTCTTCCCACTTTCCATATAATTGTATAAGGCAATAACATCTTCCCAGTCCCTTAGGTTCACAAGCTAGGACTCATTCCAGATTTCTCACTATTTCTCACCCCATATCCAAGCTGTTGCTAAGAGCGATTGATTTCACCCATGCAATATCTCTCAGATATGCTCCTTCCATCCTCCATCACTGCCACCAATACAGAACCTTATCACCTCACACTTGGATTATTTCAATAGCCTGCTTTGGCAGAGACCTGCCTCAGGTCTCTCTCCTCTCTGATCCATTCTCCAGTCAGCCAGCAAAGTGATTTTCCTAAACCGCAGCTCTGATCATGCCTCCCTCCCCTTACTACATCAACTTCAGTGGCTTCCTCTTGCCTACAGGAGCAAATACAAAATCCTCTATTTGGCATTTAAAGCACTTCAAAGCCTAGCCTGGAATACTCCTACCTCTGCTCTGACTACCAACTTAAATGGCTTCCTTTGAGTTCCAGATAAAATCCCACCTCATACAGAAAATCATCCCCAACTTCTCTGAACTCTAGTGCCTTCTCTCTATTAGTTACTACCTATTGTACTGTATAGAGTTTGCTTTGTACACAGTTATTTCGTATTGTCTCCCCCATTAGATTGTAAGCTTCTTGAAAGCAAGAGACTATCTTTTGCCTCTGTTTATATGCCCAGCACTCAGCAGAGAGCCTGGCACATAGTAGGCATTAAATAAATGTGTTTTGATTAATTGATGATAGATACATCAAGGGCTTCCTACATAAGGTCTTGGTCCAATCTTTGTTGTTTTTTAGCTTTTGGTATTAATGCTTTTTAGTTTTCAAAAAAAATGTTCAAATAAGAAGGTCTACCACAAATCATTTATGTTCTTCAGTTGATCCAGTTCAATTTAAATTTCAGAATTTTACTATGATATTGTCATTAGATCTAATTACTCTATGGTCAAATAAATGATAGATTTAGATAATTAGCTAGCAAGATAGATTGACAGACAGACAGACAGGTAGACAGACAGACAGACAGATATGTAGATAGATAGAGGTTGATAGGTAAAGATATGTAATATTTATACCTGTTGATATTAATCTGTAGATATATAATATACATAACATATATAAAACATGCATTAATATTTAACATCAGTAATTAATTAATATATAATATCTAGATATTTATAGATACATAAGGGTAGTAATGTATAAAGACATATTATAATTATTATGTTACTATATATTATATAGATATAATTATTATATTATTATAATAAATCATACATAATTGGCAGCTATCTCTACCTACATTGATCTGAGATCCTTTTGTACTTCATTACTCAACAATATTGAAAGAAGAGAGGATTTGTTAACTATGATATTGGACTCTGGCATTTGGTAAAGGCATTGATTATGGCAACAGAATATCTGAATTCAAATACTTTCCCTGCTATGTATTACATGTATGTCTTTGGATAAATTATTTTTCTGGGCCTCAACTTCTTCATTTGAAAAATAAGAGTAGGCCAGATTATGTGTAATTTCCGTATGACTCCAAATCTTATTTGTATCATTATGATACAAGGTGGAACCATGAGACCTCACAAGCCATAAAACCATACGGCTACCATAGAACAAGGGTTTAAATTTCTTAGTCAGGAAATAACAAAGTCAAATAATCACCAGGGGAGGGTGGTGTAGGTGAGGAGGCTGAGGGGAGCAGCCAAATTAGGATGACCTAAAAGGGAAACTGAGTGAGATAGACTGGAAAATGGTCAATAGATGTGAATTGATTAGAAGTGGTATAGGAATAATAATTCTTTGTGTAAAACCAGAGTTGCCATTGTTCCCAGTGGGATTTGTTGAACCAAAAGATGCTGTGCCCACAACATAGATACAGGGACACACAGCAGGGTAGTTCAGGACTTCCTTTGGCACCCTGGCTCTGACACAACCTCTCTTTACTTTTAAAGTTTCAGTATATAATGACCACTATATCTCCCCATGAGGCATGATCTCCTGTCTCAGAGCACAGGACTAGGACAGAAGTAGAGATGATTCCTCTGTGTCACCAGGCATTAACTTCTCATTATTCCCCAAGTTTGGAATTAGAGTCCTAATACTGAGGCATCTGATCCTATGTCTAAGAGTTTTTCTCTTATGTCATAGAATCCATTTTTTGAATTCTATATGAAAATTCACAGTAGGGACGTTTTTTTTTCTCTTAACCTAAGCTTTCAAAATAGCAAAAAATAGCCAGTTGTATGATTAATTCTTATCCTAACATGTGCTTCTGCATGTGTATGCATGCACATATGTGTATATTTCAAAGAATAATAGATTCATAGTGAGAGATCCGGGGTTCAGATTCTACCTCTAATACTTACTCTGTTTGACTTAAAGTAATTCACTTTGTCTCAGACTCTTCCATTAATTATTTTGTCTTTGAAATAATAGACTGGATTATGATTTCTACATATGCAAATACTTGACCTCAGAACAGTGGCATGGATGTTAGTCATGGCACTAACTAAAACATTCATGATTGGCATGTGACTGTGAATGTTTATGAATAAAAGAGAGGAAGAATGGTACAGTGGAAAGGGCACTGAGTCTAGAGTCAGAGGATTTTCATTTGACCCATAAGCCTGTCTCTTACCATCTATGCCACCTTGGGTAAAACCTTTTGGGCCTCATTTTCCTCACTATAAAATGGGACTGATAGTATTTAAACTATTGTATAGAACCCTTGCAAGCAAGTTAGGAGAAAAACTCTTTGAAAATGTGTTATTATTTTTAATATTCCATGCTACATTTTCTTTTTATTTGTCAAACTTCTTTACTAAGTAAATCAAGTCTGTGGGATTGTCTTTAAACTTGCTTTTGTCCACGTTTAGAAAAGTGAGATAGTTTTTCAGTATTTAATATGGAGACCTGGACTTGGGAATATCTATGTGCAAACATCCAATCTGTCTGAAGAAGCATATGAACATTGGCTTAGAGCAGGAAGGAGCCTCAGAGGTGTTCTAGTCCATCTCTTTCATTTTACATATAGAGAAACTAAGATCCAAGAGAAATTAAATGACTTGCCCAAAATAAACGAGAGTCTGAGATAGGATTAAAATTCTGATAGTAGATCCAATGTTCTTTCCATTAATCTTCAAGCAGCATTTCCTTTTCCAGATTAACACTTCTACTCCCTTATTTGATGCCCAGCCATCAAATTGTTTTTAAATCTGATTGATGACAGAAGCATAAACTAATGGTAAAATAAGTGGACAGAGTTGTTTGAATATTCATGAGTGTGAGCATAGAGATAATCATTATGGGAAAAAAGGAGAGTCATAAAAATCATCATGTCTAGGTCCAGTTCATCAACTGTTTTTCATATAATCTCCACTAAAAATCTTGTATACATAATTGGGGAGAGAAACAATTAGATTAATTCTTGAATAAGTAGTTGGAAACTAGAACTTTAAATGCTAATACACTTGGGTCCACCTAGTCAGTTTTGTTTCTTTAAATCAGAGTTTGTGCAGGCCAATAAAACACCGAACAAGTTTTTATTGAGCTCTATGATCAATGGACTACTTTTTAGAAGTGAAACTTTCAGACCACTTGCAAAAATGGACAGGAATCAGTTGAACATGTTTTGAAATGGAATGTATTCTGTATAAGCATTACTGATTTATAGAGCTTCCTTCTTTGCCTTCCCATTCCCCCATACTTTTTCAAAGTGGATTTTTTTTAAGTTGCTGATCTACATTGCCACTGAATTCTACAAATCAAAACAAAATTATCCAAAATGCTAATGTTATTCTGTCTTCTTGATTAAATCAACCAGATTAATTTGGTACTTATTTGCAATCTATAGCAAAATCTGTATTCATTTCAGTTTCTCTGTGTGCTCAGTATAGTCGCTAAACATTTCTATCAATGTTTCAGACAAGATGGAGCACCTGATTAATCCAAATACCTAAACATAGTTTGCCACATATAGGCTAATTTATCTTGTATCGACAAAATCACAAGTGTTTAAGAAATAAGCATAAAAAATGTTACTCGCCGTCTTGTAAATGTCAAGTTTATCGGGAGTGTGTATTATGCCTGGAACACTTGCTTGATATAAATTGCCCAGTAAAATTGAAAACATGTTTTAATAAATCTTACCTATTAAAGTAATCTGGTTAAAATATGACAGAAAAAATTGTGATTGCATCAAATAAATATATCAAATCAGCAGCTTGATTGTAATTCCCTGAGAAATGTGACAATCACTAAAAAAGCAGTAATGCGATCATGGAACAAGTCAACAAGAACAAAAGTGTCAATGATTTAGTTTGTATTCTTGCAGCTAAAATTTGTAACTGTTTAAATTGTTACCCAAAGCATGTAAAATAGCATGCAGTTCAACAAAAATGTGATTAAGAATGTAATTATTACCTGGAATTCTCAATTAGCTTGATTCATTAGATTCATTGAAATAATCTTGGAAATCTACAAGTCTTACCAATTTACATTGTACACATTAGGTGCTCTGTAAATAGTGTGCATTTATTCTTTTGTTTTAAATTTCATTATTTATTTATTTTTTAAGATTTAAAAAAATTTGAGTTAAAAATTCTCTTCCTGTAGCCCATACTCAACCCACTAATAAAGCAAGTGACATATTAATTTTACATGTGAAATCATTTAAAACATATTTCCTTAATAGCCATTTTGCAAAACAAAAAAAAAAGCAAGACAAAGTAAAAAAATGTTCTTTGATTTGCACTCAGTTTATCAGGTCTCTCTGAAGATAGAATGCATTTTTTTCCTCGAGTCCTTCAGAATTGTCTTGTATCATGGTGTTAATCACAGCAGCTGAATCTTTCACAGCTGATCATAGTTTCAATGTTGCTGTTACTGTGAATAATAATCTGTTTTTGTGCACTTTACTATGGATCAATTCATGTAATTCTTCCCAGGTTTCATGGCACAATGATATTCCATCATAATCACACATTACAACTTTTTCAACAATTCTCTAAGTGATTAGTATATCCTCAATGTTCAATTCTTTGCCACTGTAAAAAATGCTATACACAATTTCATACTGATCAACAACTATTTCTCCCTTTCCCCTTATTTTATACCTGTTTTTGTGTTCTGCCTGCCCCTTAAGATTGTAAATTCCTTCAAGGTAAGGATTTTATTTCTTTTTATTAGTTGAATATCCAGTGCTTAGCCCAGTGCCTGGCATAGTAGGTGTTTAATAAATGCTTATTAGGTATTTATTGGATTGGATTAGTTGCAGCATAGCCTCTGAGGTACTGAATTTCTTTTGTTCCAGACATGTCCCTAAACCCTTCTGCCCTTAATTAAAATGAGACATGTTAGATTTCAGTTTATAAAATAGACTTTAAGAGAAAATATAACCTAAAATAAGATGAAACACAAAAGCTTGAGATTAAAGGCCAGAGTAGAATGGTAGGAAGAGTGAGAGATGATAGAACCGCGAGGTTAAAATCCACATCCAAAATTTAACTGTATATGATGATTGAAGACATTTAACCTCTCTGTGCCTTTGTTTCTTCATCTATAAAATGAGAGTGTTGGACTCAAAAGCTTCTAAGCTTCCTTTTAGATCTTCACTGATGATCTTATGACTGTTGCATTTATATTAAATGTATTGATGTTCCTTTGATTATCCTTCCCTGGCCCTGTCTTTATTTAAACTCTTTCCCTTCTCCTGGTAGAGGGGGAAGGCAGGGCCTAACCATATCTACATCTCTGTCTTTGGGGACAACTGGTTTGCAAAAGCAAAGATGAACAATCCTTAACCTCAGCTTTACTGCTCTCTAAGGTTTCATTAACATATCAAACAACCTGGCAGAGCTCCAAGGAATTCCACCTTCTTTACTCTTTTGGAACAAAAGCAAGGACAGCTAAATAGGAGAAAAGTTTGCCAGATGTTTGATTTCAGTACAGTAGGAGGGGACATGTGTCATCTCCTGAGGGTAAGGAGAATCACGGACTTGGAAGCAATGGAGCAAAGTTTGAAACAGTCACTGTGGGGAATGTGATTAGTAGTAAACCTAAGATCAACAAATGATTTCTGAGCAATTGCCAAAGCCCAATTTATAGAATTAGAGATTTAGAGCTGGAAGAGACCTAAGGGAGTGTTTGGAACAACCACTTCACTTTATAGATGAAAAAAACCAAGGCACCTCAGAGAGGTTAAGTGACTTACCCAAGGTCACACAGCTAGTTAATGACTGAAGAAAAAAATTAACTAATGTCTTCTCTAACCCAACATCAGCATTCTATTTGCTGTGCCAAGTTATTATATGGAACAAATTTTTTCTACACACTAGCTCAACTCAATGCTATTTCTTGTCTCAAACTTCAGGACTGATCAACAGTCTAAAAGTGGTAGGAAAGGTAACAAACAGCATGGAGGGAAAGTAGAGTTGTTATAGTGTATACAACAAAGCCCAGGGAATGAATGATAGGGAATAAAAATATGAAGCTTTCAAATGGTTCAAATTAAGTTTCAAGATCCCAGTCCAATATTTCATTAAAAATCTTGTGGCTTTATTTTTGCCGGGGCGGGGGGCGTGACTGGGTGGTGCAGTGAACAGAGCACCAGCCTTGAAGTCAGGAAGACATGAGTTCAAATCCAGCCTCAGACACTTAACACTTACTAGCCATGTGACCTTAGGCAAGTTGCTTAACCCCAATTGCCCTACAAAAAGCAAAAAATGAAAAAATAAAAACCTTGTGGCTCCATCCTGGGGTACAAATGTGATGTGCACAAGGACTGTGGAAGAAAAGATCAAGTGTTTGTCCCTTATGTCCACCCAGATGATATAGCACTGCTTCTTAAGTCTGAATCAGAAAACTATTTAGATAAGGAGGTTGAAAGAATTGGTGAAACACAAACCCTCAGGGGCAAATTGCCCCCCCCCACTTTGTGCCAAGAAGATCTGTTGAAATAGTAGGAACAATTAGAAGGCCCTGAGAGAGATGAGAAAGGGAGAGGAGGGGAAGGTGAAAGAAAGAAGATGAAGGGAAGGAAAAGAAGAACGGGGAGGAGAAAAGAAAGGGAGGAAGTAGAAGAGAATAACAGTAGATGTCCATTAATGGACAAAGGCATAAAAGGGAGAAGACAAACAGCTTGATATAACTATGCTTCCACATCCATGTGTACCCAGCAGGGTAAAAGCAAAGATGAAATGAAATTTAAATCTGAAGGCAGCAGCACCAACTGACCTAATAATTTTCTGCTCCTGTAAATCAAATAGAGGAGAATGATTGGTAGTGTAAGGAACAGGAGTGTAGTTTAAGAAGAAGGGAGATTTACGCATAGAAAGAAAAAAAAATAGAATGAGAAAGCAGATAAAGAAGCATAACTGTCACTCAAAAATGTATTGCCAATATTTAATGACAGGATATTTCGCAGAAATTTTTACCTAGATTAAACAGATCCCTGGATATCAGAGTTGCAGTGATCTAGAATTCTTCATTGAAATAAATTAGTGTTAATGTAAATTCCAATGTCACTTAATTATAATGCAGGTAGTGTGGCTAGGGCTCTTTTGGGTTCTGTGTTTCTTGCAGCCTATACCTTTTAATTCACATCTTTCATTTGGTCTGACATTTGTCCAGTTACATGCTAATTTATTCCGTCATGCAGGGAACTAAATTCTGATGAAGCAAACCAGCAGTATGATATCTAAAGGCAAGAGAATTTCTTAGGAGAATAATACCCTTGTGTTTACTTTTATAAGCCTGTCTTTCAAATCTTGATTACTTTAGATTAATGGTCTAACTTCAGGTCTTAGAGGACAAAATCATTATACGCCAACACTCTTAATAGGCCACCTAAATAGAGGCTAAAGGTTTAATGAGCATTAAGCCAGCTAGTCTGAATTGGGATCTGTGAGAAGGATTCAGGAGTGGCTTAACTGAATTAAGTTTTCATTGATTAAATGAGGTCTTTGGATGCCTGCTTTTTTTTTCTTTTTCGAATTTTATAAGCAATCACAAACATGAAATAGAATTACTGTCTGTATCCACAAGACATTGTCATTTGCAAAAGAAACATTTAAAACCCCCAAGGCTTTTGCATTGCTATGACTCATGATGCTGGTAGGAAGGGGAGAGAAGGAAGGAGGGAAGAAAAGCTCTAAATTCTGAAGTTCAGAAAACAGCTAATTTCTCCTCTTTAGTACCTAAAAATCTTCATTTTACTGTGTCATACCCCTAAATTCAGCCAATTAGAAATACATTTGGGTCCAAGGATTAAAATGCTGATATTGTGCTAGCCTTAGATTATATTGTAGAGGGGAGATGGTGTTTTATGCTTCAACAAACATTCACTTCAACAAATCATCTATCAACAATCAACAAGCCTTTATCAAGCACCTAAACCGTTTCAGACACTGTTCTTAGCACTTAAATGAGAAATATGAAAATGTAAATAATTCCTGGAGTTAATGGCTCAAAGAGTTAACATTATTGTTAACTTTGAATGATATTAAAGAGCATAATTATGTTCTTTCATAACATGAAAGGACACAATTCTTTCTGGCATAAAAGAATTCGAGACTGGGAGTCTGAAGACCTGAGTTCTAATGCTATTTCTGACACCAAATTGTTTATGAATCCATGTAAGTAATTTCTGTACTCACAGGCTTTCTTTCTCCTTCATGAAAAAGGAGAGAACTAGACTAGATAGATAATACATTCCATGCCTTCTAGTTCTAAAATCCTCTTCTTCCACTGATTCAGCAGATCCTTGTTGATTAACAGATCTAACCAGAAATTTCACTGTCCTGAATGCTTCTTTTGAATGCTCTCCAGGTTTTCAGTGCTGTTCCCAAAATGTACAATGGAATATGAAAGAAGGGGTATCCATGGATTTAGTATTTTCACCTTCTTTACTGCTTATGCACCCCCCCAAAAATACCATGAGTGTTTCTACCTTCCTCCTGGTAGCCATGTTATTCCCATTGTTTGAAATATCATCCCTTGTTCCTTTGGTTTCACCCAATTATACTCTTCATGGTTCCACCTCTTCCCTGGCTGTCCATATCTTGTGACCTTTCTTTATTTAAATATCACATCAGTATTGTCGTGGTGATATCATATATCTACAACTCGTGAAATGCCATTGCCTGGTGAATTAAAGGAGAGGATAACACAAAAAGCCATGTTGATTCTCATGGCAGCTGTTCACAGCCCAGCCAACATTAGTAGAAATAGATTATATAAGAGAAGCAACTCAAAAAGGCCATGAGAGAAAAGTAAAGTCAAACCAAAATGTTAACAAAGGAATGGTCATGAAAAGAAAAACACAAAGTAAAACTGAAGGAAAATTTGTTTGTTCTATTCAGTTTTCAAACTATATTAAGTTATTTAGAAGAAGACCCATAATACAGAGTCCTCCTTTCAGATTTATTAAAAGAATGATAGGATAATTCACAGAAATTTTTACCTAACTTAAACAGATCCCTAGATATCAGAGTTGGGGTGATATAGAATTCATCACTGAAATAAATTGATGTTAATGTAATATAATATAAAAAGGAGAACAAGGAAACAGGCATAGATGGATTCTGATTGGCATCATCAAGAAAATAATAATGACAGATTAGTGATTACAGGTTCATTGGAGAACAGAAGGCAAACTAAATCATAAATCTAGAGCTGGAAATGACCTTCCTGGTCATCTAGCCCAGTACCCTCATTTTGCAGATGAGAGAGCTGAAGCACTGAGAGATAAAGTGATTTCCCCAGTCACCCATATATAAGCCTCAGAAGTAGGATCTGAACCTGAACCCAGCTTTTCTCTCTATAAAGCTAGTGCTCTTTCTACTTTACTTCTTGGCATCTACACTTATCTTATGGGACATTTAAACATATTGTATTGTTTAATGACTGTTCCTCTCATTCAGTGACTATGAGCCTAATATTTATTTCCAGAATGAAGTTCAGAATTTTGTGCAGGATGAAATCACATCTTATTGTACTCTTGAATGTCACTCTGACTAGCACAATTCAAAGCATTGAAATAAGTCTTTAATAAATGCCGGATAAGATTGTTTCAAAAGACATGTACATATTTAAATATTATAACACAAATGCTATTTGTGTATTTCCTGTCATGTAGATGGTACCAAACCAATGAACAGGTTAAAATTTGAAGTTCATTAACAAGTTTGGGAATCAAGTCAAATTAGCTTCAAATTCAAAAAAGAAGGGGAAAAAAGGCAGTCATTCATGAGAAGTAAAAGGCAGATCCAAGAGCAAAGTTCTCTGATATTATAGAAGTGCCTCAGATACACAAGGTATCATAGCATCCTCCATCTGGGAATGTATCTCATCATGAGTACTTTTATTATATAGTCTTGATGAGCTCATCTGAGAGCTTCCATAGGCTTTATTGGTCAACGGAGTAAGTTATTGTAGGGATAGGTTCTAAGATGGATATCATTAATAGTTTTAATCTGTCTCCCATTTTGTAAAATGCTCATTCTCTTCACATTTCTTTAATTCCACCTCATAAGGTAGAGGAAGCTGCCATTTGAACACTTTATCTATGTGTTATATTTATCCACATGTTGTCTCCCTCATTGAAGAACAAATTTCTTGAGGATAGGAACTGGTTCATTTTTATCTCTGTTTACCTCCTCTCACTTAGCATCACATCTAACACAGAGTAAGCACTTAATATGTGATTGTTGATTCATTTATTGATTGATTAATCTGTCACAATCCACTGTATATGAAAATAAGAATATTATGCCATGGGTATGTGTTGATATCTGACAGTGAATTTTAACTTCCAATTAACAGGGCCAAAGCGTCTGAGAGGGCAACATTCATGATTTAAAAAAAGAAGCAAGAAACAAAATTCAGCATGTCCTGTCTTGCATTTGTAATTAGTAAAACTGCTTTGTTTAATTAGAGTAAACGTGTTTGGAATGACATAATTGCCTGTTCATGAAGAAAACATTTGCTCTAATTAGACATGCATTAGAAATTTAAAAAATCACTTAATATTACCAATTAGGGCTGAAACTATACTTTGTGACTGAATTTTCCATGTTAGTAAACCAAACACTATAATAAACAAGGGGCAAATTTTTACCAAGGTGGTTGCCTGACTGGATGGCAAATAAGAAAAGAAAATTAAGGAACTTAATTTTACCAGAGGGAAGAAAGTGAATGACTTGATTTTTAGAGGATCTGTACCTTTCTTGAAATGGGGAACTCCAGGGTAAGCAAAATCTCTCCATTGATAAAGAACAGTGATACTTTCTGGGAAACTTAGTATCTAGTTGCCTAGAACACTGAGTGATTAAATGAATTACCCTGCCTCTAATATTCAGCATGTGTCAGAGGATGGACTTGAACGGTGGTCCTCCTGGCTTGAAGGCTAGCTCTCTATCAAGTATGTTAAATTGACTTTCCAAATTGATTGCACAGGCCTAAAATAACCATTTTCTAGAGATGGGACAAGTAGAATTTAAGTACAGCAGTCATTGTCTTGTAGCTAAAACAACCCAATGAATGTTTCAAAATGTCATCGATCACTCACTATATATGGTGAACTATGCTTGGTTCTAAGGCAAGAATGTGTGTGTGTGTGCATGTGTGTGTATGTGTGTGTGTTTCATAGAAATCTAACACATGGTATCTGCTTTTAAGGAGTTCCCAATCTATATGCAGAAAGAAAACATATATGTATGAAATGTCAAGGCAATTCAGGCATTAAGTAAGATTGTATCTAATGCATCCCAACAACAATTTGTACCCTTAAAAGTCTGGAGAAAGGAAAGATCACAGTGGATCAAGTGGAAGGACAAAATTTCACTGAAGAGATTTGAGATAAATCCTGAAGGATGAGGAAAAATTAACCAAGGAATGAGGATGGGGGGAGTAAATTAAAGATGACAATGTTGAGATGAGCAAAGTAGAGAACTGATTGTGTATGTTAGTATAAAAACCACTGGGGTGGAGCCAAGATAGTGGAGTAAAAGCAGTAACTTCCTTCAGCTCCTGCTCCAGCCATCTCCAATACTGGTAAAAATTACTGCAAACAAATTTTGGAGTTATAGAACCCACAAAGTGACAGAGAGAAACAAATCTCCCACTGAAGGCAGCCTAACAGGCTGACAGGAAGGGTCTATCACAATAGACTGGGAGCTGAGTGCAGTCCCACTTGAGCTGCACCATCTGAGACCTGGGGCAGGCCTGACCAATGGCACAGACTGGCCAGAGCAGATTTTGGGAGAGTGAATCACCAGGAACTGTGGTGCTTTTCAGACTTCTCAATCCATAAACACCAAAGACAAAGTAAAAGGTGAGTGGGGAACTGTTGGAACTCGGTGACAGAGAAGCACCTAATAGCCTCTGCCCCTGACAGACTGAGAGGTCACAGAAATGCAGCAGCTGTAGCTGCTTCAATATGGCTGCCTCCAGAGCAACTCAGCTGCAAATCATAGGGGGACCATGCAACCATTTAGAGGGTAATCATTCTTGCTTTAACATGCTTGGATCTGGGTTGCTGTACTGGGCAGTGGTCCTAGGGTAAGGAACACCAGTGTGCCAAAACTTGAGGAGGATGTAGAGAGTGTGCCCTCCTCATACCTCTGGCAACTGTCGAAACCCCAGCAATCTGGGACAAAGCTCTCTACACTCTGGAAGCAGAGTTCTACAGTGGCAAAGAGCTCAAAGGTCAAGTAATTGGCTGGCAAAACAAGCAAACACAGGAAGCATAAACAGACCATAGAATCCTTTTTTGGGGAGAAAAAGGATCAAACATGGAACCAGAAGAAAAAAAACAAAGTCAAAACTCCTGCATCAAAAGCTTCCAAGAAAAATTTGAACTGATTGCAGAACATGGAGGAGTTCAAGAAGGATTTTGAAAAACAAGTAAGAGAAATGGAGGAAAAAATGGAAAGAGAACTGAGAATGATGCAAGAAATCATCAAAAGTGAGTCAACAGCCTGCTAAAAGAGACTCCAAAAATACTGAAGAAAATAATACTTTAAAAAATAGACTAATTCAAATGGCAAAAGAGGTGCAAAAAGCCAATGAGGAGAAGAATGCCTTAAAAAACTGGCGAGAAGGAAAAGGAATTTCAAAAGCTCACTGAAAAGAATAATTCCTTCAGAATTAGATGAGCAAATGGAAGCTAATGACTTGAAAAATCAAGATACTATGAAACAGATCCAAAGAAATGAATTCCACAGAATCATATTTTGCCTTTTTGGGTTGGGAGAAGAAGAATGCTTGTGTGAGAAAGGAAAGTAGATATAACTCTCTTCAAGGACTGAGAGTTATTATGGGAAAGAGACTGGACATTTTGATATTACTCCAGTTGGGAAAAACAAAACAAAACAAAAACCTCCAGAGTGAAAGAATTAGGATTAATGAAAATAATACAGTACAATATTTTAAAAAAATATTTTTCTTTTTATTTTACTTTTTATAAGACCTGTGATTTTGTTAGTATAGAGACATCCTAATCATAAACTTCCTCTAATAATGCACTTCTGCACCTACTCTCCAATGTATAATCTTAGAAAGTTGCACAAGTGAACTGAGATTTAGAGTCACCCAAGGTTACATAGAAAGTATGGGTCTATAATTGGCCTTGCTGACTCCAGAGATAGCTTTCAATTTACCATGCCATGTAGCTTTTCTACTAATTTCTACTGAATTGATACAAGGTACAGTGGAAAAATCACTACCTCTGGAATCAGGGGACCTGGGTCCCAAATCTATCTACAAAGCTCATTACCTGTTAAATCTTGGATGGCCACTTAATCACACTGGCCCTTAGTTTCTCCTGTAAAAAATATTAAACTATATGGCTCTGAGATTGCTTCTAGGTGTAGATCTGTGATCCTATGATTCCATTAATTGACTTAGTTTCAAAATTACTGAGGTCCCTGTTAGTGATAGTGTTTAAAATTCTCAAATCTACCCATCCTGCCCCAACCTCTCTGCTGACCTTCAATCTTACATCTCCAACTATCTTTTATATCCCTAAAAGCAGATGTGCTATAAACATCTTAAACTCAATATATCCAAAACTATACTCAATATCTTTCCCTAAATCTTACCCCCCCACACACACTGACACATATTACTTATTACTGTAGAGAATAAAATCATTCTCCTGGTCCCTCAGGCTCAAAACCTATGTGACACCCAGAACTCGTCACTTCCTTTCACTTCTCACATAAAATCTATTGCCAAAATCTGTTTTGTCCTTTGCAACATCTCTTGGATATGCTACCTTCATTTCTTTGACACCACTCTGATACAGGCCCCCATCACCTCCCACCTGGACTACTGGAAGAGCCTGCCTCAGGCCTCTCCACTCCAAGCCTCCATTCATCCACCAAAGTGTTTTTTTCTTCCTATTTATTCATTGTCTCCCTATGGCCTCTGGGATCAAATACAAAAGCTCTGTTTCACCCTCAAAGCCCTTTAGAGTCTAATCCCATTCTACCCTCCAGTACTCTTACACCTTACTCCCAACACATACTCTTGATATTGCCCTCTTGACACAAATAAGACACTGTCTCTAGGCTCTGTGCATTTCCTCAAATGTCCTTCCTACTCATCTCTGCTCATTGACTACCCTAACTTCAGCTTTGAAGTTCCAACTAAAATTTCATTATATACAAGGAGAAGCTCCATTAGGTTCCTATTCTCTTAATTCCCAACACAGACTGGTTTCCATTGCGCAATGCTTCCTCAGAGAAGTAACCTTGTCTAGATCAAACTGGTAGCAGGGAAATCTTTAATTTACATTTTAGGAAAAATAATCTGGTGGCTTTTAATTGATAGATTGAAGTGATGAGGTACAGGACTATTGATACAGGACATTAAGAAGACCAATAAGTGTATGATTTCAGGAGAGGGAATGCATTTCAGTGAAAAGAGCAATGCCTCAGGAGTTGCAAATCCTGGGCTCCAATCCCACCTCTGATGCTTACTATTTGTGTGACCTTGACAGGCTCAATCACTTTAAAAAGATATAATTTAATATTACCTTTGATTATAGTTGTATTGATTTTATAATCAATACTGTGTTGATCTTTAGAACTGAGTTAGTATCTGCCTGAACTCACCTTACTCAGGTCCAAGTTAATTTAAATGTGTAGTTCAAAGGAAAAGCTGATATGACTCAGGCCATTAGCCCCTGAGACATCTGCTTACAGCTGTTTGTAAACCCCAAATGGATTAAACTGGTGCCACCCCCAAAAGACACATTGTCTATCCTTGCTTGTCCTTGTGCAATTAGGGTAGATTTCATCTCCCCTAAGGGGAGAACAAACCTGGTGGTTGTGGTCTCCTAGCTAAGATTATAAGAGGAAGATGAGTCCCATAAAACAATTAACATCCTTAATTGTCAGAAGGGGCATGATTAGCCACAGTTGAATGCTAACCCACTTTTCCTAGTATGACAAATTGTAATGCTTCAAAACTACTCAGATCTCCCTCCATACCTGCATGTCAATAAAGAGAGTCCCCATTTCTCACAGGGATTGCTGGCTTTCCTGAAGTTTCCAGAATGACCTACTTTGTTTGCAGTTATACACATCCCTGTTAATAAAATATTCTTGCTTGTAATCTGTGTTTCAGTCCACTTTTATCTAATTAACTCTAAATACTTGCTTAGGACCCAATGTCCTATTAGTCAATTAACATTTATTAAAAGTCTACTATGTTCAAAGCACTGGGTATAAAAAGTAAGTCAAAATAAAATTATAAAATAAGAGCATTTGTGAATAGATAATCTCTGAGTCCCTTCCACCTCTAAATAATATTCTATGATCCAGTTCCAGTCATGAAGTGAGACCCTCATGGACTAGGATGGTCCTATTAAAGGTTGTAAGGAAAGGTTAGATACAAATGGTGTCATTAGAGAAGAATCAGTATTGAGTAACAATAGACTCATCGCAGACTTACAATCAATACCATTCACTTTAGCAATTGCTGCAGAGAGTGTTAGCTCTTTGAGGCTAAATACCATGCCTTCTATTTATTTATGTTCTTCAATACAACAAGAAGACCACTTTGACTGAAAAATTTAAGTATGTTAAAATAAAACTTTGGCCAGGTGGCATTTTTAACTTTGTTTTAAGGTGTTTTTGCCTTCCTCCTTTTTCTTCATTTACTCCTTGAATTCCTACTGATGATATCTTTTTGCATCAGATAAAGCATTGCTGGAAAACTGACTGACATTCTGTTCTGAACAAGACTGACTCATGTATCTTTAGCTAGTATTTTCATCTTCAATTTTCCACCTTCTTTCCATAAAGACTCTTTAAAAAATTGTACTTTTCAATCAGTAGAAAAGAGCTAGCATAGTTTTTGGCTTACCTTTAAAACTATTCTTGGCCATAATAACAGCTCCCACACAAAGTCTATGTTTTCACATTAGATAGGTGCCATATTTTTTAAAATGGATACAATATTTTATTTTCCCAACCATCTCATTCTGTTTCACAAATGTGTCTAAGGCAGAGATACAGTTTGCAAGCACAACCAGTCTCTTTTGACTGATGTGGCTGGTCATTACATGCTTTCTTAGTAGTTTAGTCAAATAACTGCCTGTCATAAAGGTCATCCTGGTTGAACACAGTTTGGGTGACTATTTGTTCTTGGAGAAGTGGGTGGTGTGATGTTTGGATAGGAATCCAAACACGAACTCCGGATTTGCAGATGCCATAACAGTCTAACAAGGAACAGAGTCACTGTGCTGCCTAGGGAAGAGTGTGTTTTTCTCACACCCAGGAAAAGCTTGACCTTTTTTTTCCTATGG
This sequence comes from Pseudocheirus occidentalis, assembly GCA_028646575.1. NCBI lineage: Eukaryota > Metazoa > Chordata > Mammalia > Diprotodontia > Pseudocheiridae > Pseudocheirus > Pseudocheirus occidentalis. The sequence goes on along the minus strand of CM053596.1, from coordinate 221,526,871 downwards.
TTTTCTTTACAGGATAGTTTTAATTGTGTATTTTATTTCCTTCTGTTGTATATAGGAAGGTTGAATTTCATTTAGTCCTTAAGAAGAATTCTAGAAGCCACTGTGCTTTCTCTCATACTTGGAGAGATCTGGCCAGATCCCTCCAAAAAACAAATGACCCCTGGGTTGCAATCTCTTGTCTGGAAGTGCCATCTAATCACTGTAGGCCTACTCCTACAGGTGAGACACGCATAGCAAGTGCTATCTCTTAGTGTTGGAATGTTTAATTCTATTTTAATTCTCATTTTATAAAAGAGAACACTATGCCTCAGATTGTTTAAATGACTTGTTCAACTACATAGCTAGATAGCTATGAAACCAGATCTTCTGTTTCCTGCTCCATGCAGCCACTTAGACCTTCTTTGCCAATTGAAAAAGAAAAGTTTTAGTCCTTAAAAGTAGTTTTCTGCCAATCACATACAGCACTAAATCAGTAAACATACTCAAGGAAACAAATTGTTCCCAGAATGATGTAGTTTACACAGTTAAAAAAAAACAAATCAAGTTATGGAGGAATGACTGAGAAGTCTGTACAAGAACTCACCTCAAATCTCAGATGCAGGATTCACCATTTTTAATATTTTCACCTTTTATGTTGATGATATTATCTCCTACTCTGTCCTAAGCATGTTATGTAAATCCAGCAAGGGATGTATTGTGTGGGATTCGAGTCTGATACCATGGTAAAAGGCTAGGTAGATAGACAAGGACCTCATAAGCCTCCCTACCCCCACTAAATTCTTCCCTGAATTGACCACAGAAGGGAGCTAGTGGGATACAGGTTTGTCCCTTTAAAAAGCTCAACAAAACTATAATACTTACTCCCCAAACAGGATTATGACTACACCTTGGCTGACATCAAGGACAATGAATTACTACTACCTAGAATGTTTGGACAATGCAAGAAGATTGATTACAGATTCATAGTCTACTGGGGGCTTGGAAAAATTGCTCCAAGCTGGAAATTCCAGAAAGATTCACTTTGCATGTTTTCCAGGAGAATATGAACTAAAATTCACTAAGTTTGTAAATAATACTGGCCAAACACACTGAGACGAAACTCCTGATCTGATGAATGCTGAAGAGTGTTGTAGGCCAAAATATTCTTGGGGGTCAGTTTCTATGCAGATGTCTTTGAGACTAAGGCTTTGGCTTCCACCTTTGGAGCCTGCTTTCAGAAGCATCCTTTGTATGTGAATATTTTGATAAGAGATAACTGACTTTTCCCATGACTTCCTGGTGCCTTGAAAATGAAGCTTGATATTATCTGAGCTATTTCCAGGATGTGACAGACTATCATAATGATAAGACTATGATGATGACAATAATATTACAGAATATGACAAACTAAGCTTATTGATGAGAGTCCTTGAATCTTTGCCTGTTCTATAAAAACTTCGTTCAAAGAATCATTAAAGGGAGTTCATGGTTCTTCCTTGAACTACCAACATGATCTGATCATTCCTTATTCATATCTCCAATCATGCTTAGTCCTGGATACTGAGTAGCCCATGGCAGAAGAGCAGAGAAATGTATAAGTGAAGGACAGTATGAAGAGCTTCTTTAATTTCAATAAAAATTACAGGAGTCAACAGAATGCTACATGTTTGGTGTCCTGTTATGTTTCGCTATCATCACAGTAATGATGGTCATGTGTGTTATTCTGTAATCCTAGTACCACATGAAGATACTCAAAATCCAAATACGATTTTGATGATGACTTTATTCCTAAAGATATGACAGGCTGTAAGGAAGATTCAGAAGAGAATAATGTAAATGTTTATTGTTGGCATTTACATATTGTGTATTGTACCAAATATGAAGGGGCGCAGATCCACCCCCATGAAAAATATTGGTCTTTTGGTTATAATACCTCAGATGGACTGTTATATTCCTGCTGAAATTGATTGAATTCACTAGATTCAGAGCTATAGATAGAATAATGTCAGGTGAAAGTAGCTTTTGCTGTTGAAATAAGTGATACTACCAGCATACTACACCATGAAACAGAATATTTCCTGTTGTTCATGGATGAACAAAGTAGATGCACTTCCACTTTTGATGACACAGCAATGAAAAATGCAATTGTTAAAGAACTTGACAAGACTGTAAAGTATTATACTTTATTTTCTCCATACTACTATTCATTGATAGAAGATTGTCCACAAAATGTTGTGTGCCTAGGTCCCATGGTATATACATAAGAAAATGAATGTGAAGAACAAAGGTAGGAAACCATGACCTTCCACTATAAATTTATTAAAGGTAAAAGCTTTGGATTCAATGTGGCAAGGCTTGCTTATCTTCCTGAAGATATTATTCAGAAAACCATAGGAAAGCAAGAGAATTTGAGAAGATGGACCAAATATAGAGGCTATTTGAAAAGTTTGCCTGACTCTTGAAAATTCAATTACAGATACCCAGGCTATTCACAAGATTTTACTATGATCAAGAAACTATAAGATTCATAAATTTCTTTTTTGTACTTAATTTAATAATTTTTAGTTTTCAGCATTCACTTCCATAAAATTTTGACTTTTAAATTTTCTCTCCCTCTCTCTTCTCTCCCTTCCCCAAGACAGAATGCAATCTGATATAGGCTCTACTTATACATTCAGATTAAATATATGTTTACATTAGTTATAATGAAAAGAGGAATTAGAACTTGGGAGTCAAGATGACAGAGTAGAAGCACAAACTTGGCATGGGCTCCGGCTCCAACCATTTCCAATACATGTAAAAAAATAACCCTAAACAAACTTTAGAGTTACAGAACCCACAAAGTGACAGAGAAAAAAAATCTCCCACCGAAGTCAGTCAGGTAGGGTAACAGAAACAGTCTCTGTCATCGTGCTGGGAGCTGAGCACAGTCACAGGTGAGCCACATGGTTCCAATCCCAGGGTGGCCCCAAACAGCTAAGGCCAGAGTGGACTTCAGGAGAGTGAATGACCAGCAGCTGTGGCAGTTTACAGACTTCTCAACACATAAATGCTGCAGACAAAGTAAAAGGTCAGTGTGGAACTCTGTTGGAACAAGGGGGTAAGGAATAGCATAGTCCAGGCCCTCCCCCTAGGGAGAGAAGCAGCAGAGGTGGAGCATCTGTGCAGGCTCCACTGGGTGGCTGCCTCAGGAGCTCCTGGCCTGTAGATTGCAGGGGGACTAGGTAATCATTCAGAGGGTAAGTGCTCTTGCTTTAACCTGCTTGGATCTGGACTGAGGTCTTGGGTGGTGGTCCTGGGGTATGTGACAAATGAGCCAGAGCTTGTGGGGGCTATAGAGAGGGCACCCTCCTAATAGCTCTGGAAGCTGCAAAAACCCCCAGTGATTTGGGACAAAGCTCTCTCCATTCTAGAAGCAGAGTTCTATGATGGCAAAGAACTCAAAAGTCAAGTAATTGACTGTCAGTATGAGTAAGAAGAGAAAGCACAGACCATAGAATTCTGTTTGGGGGACAAAAAGGATAAAGGCATGGAATGGAAGACATCTGAGTCAGAACTCCTGCATCAAAAGCCTCCAAGAAAAATATAAACTGGTTACAGACCATGGAGGAGTTCAAGAAGGATTTTGAAAATCTAGTAAGAAAAGTAGAGGAAAAATTGGGAAAAGAAATGAGAATGATGCATGAAAATCATGAAAAGCAAGTCAACAGCCTGCTAAAAGAGACCCCCCAAATACTGAAGGAAATA
>CM053596.1:221506579-221521579 GCA_028646575.1 Pseudocheirus occidentalis | reverse complement strand
TTCTGATATTCCTACTACAAACAGAGCTCCCTTGTGTCTGAAGTTCCTCATTCAAAGCTATGAAGGAATACTACTAAAAATCACTTTAAATGAGTTTAGATTTTCTAAACATGGCCATCACAGTCATTGAGCATGGACTCTAATCTATATTAAAAAAAACTAGGTAATTGAGCATCTTTGAATCCAATCTCCATCCTAACAGAACAGTCAGATGACAAATTGCAGCAAACCAAGCAAATATTTTCTTCCAACTCTTCCTTCTGGTAAGAATGTTATCTCTATAGAACTCCAATAGAAGACTCAACATATATACAATTTAACTCAATGCAAGCAATGTCTCTTTTGCCCAAGGTGGAATATAGAAAATACAAGTCTTGCCTTGAAGACAAATGATCAAATTTATTTATTGAACTTGTCATTAAATTCAAGTCCCATTGATCCTAATCCCCTGAACTGTAATAAAAAATTAAAATTAAAATATGTGGAATTTTTAAAAGGTAATTTAAAGGAAAAGCAATTTGACTATTATTCAAATAATCATTACTCTACATGGGCTGTAGAAACCATCTAAACTGGAATATAAAATTAATAGTTGGGTTGAGTTAGTTGCTAAATATCTCCAAACTCATCTAGTCATTTTCCCCCTTTCTTTCCATTTCCTGATATTGTATTTCCAGAAGTTTTATTCAGAAAGATAGGGAAGTGAAACAGAAATAAACATTCTAGGTCACAGGTATATATATGGTCTTTTACCTATCTAAATGGCTTCCTTCAAAACTCTGAAAGGCATGTAAAGTAAATATTATCTGTATTTGACTTACTAAATTCTGAAGGCTGGAGAAGTTGTCACATGTCCAGGGTCATAGAGCTAGTAAGTACTGGAGGTCATCCAGTGTGCTTTCCAATGAACTTTGTCTAGAAGTCACTGACATTGATTAATTATATGGCATGAAGTTCATATATTGTCCTTTTGTGACATTTCCCTGACTCACTCATTTAGCTTCTTTGCAACTCAACTTCCCTAGCTGTCAATCAGGGACAGAAACAACTCCACATATATCCTGGAATTGATCCCCTCCTCCCCAGGATTCTCTAGTACATTGTCACCACTTTAATGTTCAGTTGTCACCTATGCAATGGCTTCTTCCTTGCTCCCTACAAACACTCCCATTTCCTAATATCAAATAATAATAATAATAATTTTCACTGGATTCTACCAATCCCACTAGTTATACTCCTGTATCTCTTTTCTCCTTTCCAGTTAAACTCCTTTAAAAGCCATCTATGCTAGTTGCCTATATTTGCTCTTTTCGCTATCTTCTAACCTCTGTACAATCTGACTTTCAAATTCATTCAATCAAAATGGTATTCTCTTATGTTACCAATGATCTCTTAATTACCAAATGTAATGACATTTTCTCAATCCTCACCTTTTTTATTTCTATTTTTTTGGAGCTATATCATTTAACACTGCTCATCATAGTTTCCAGGCTACTCTTTCTTGACAGTGAATTTTCATGACATTGCTGTCTTGATTCTCCTACCTGTTTCATAGCTACTTCTTCATCTCTTTTGCTTGATCTATGCAGATGTGATGGCTCACAAAATGTTAGTGTCCCTTCATGCTAAGTCCTGGACCTTCTCTGCTTTCTTCTTTCTACTGTCTAACTTGGTAATTTCATCATCTTATTCAGATGCTTCCCAGTTTCTTAACCTTTCTCCTGTGTTCCATTTCCACATCATCAAATATCTACCAAATATTATGAATTAGATATCTCTTAGGCATCTCAAACTCAACATTTACAAAACAAAACTAATTTTCTTTGTTCACAAAACCACTTTTTCCTCCAAATGCTTCTATTACTGTCAAGGGCATCATCATTTTCCTAGTCACCTAGGTGACAACTCCAATTTCAAATCCTCATCTCCTCATTCTTACTCACCTCATAGATTCAACCAATTGCCCAATACTGACTCAACATTTCTCTCCTACAAATGTTCTTCTCTTCACTAGCCACCATTATCACTGAATCTCATTGTCTCAAATATTGCAATAATATCCTGATATGTCTTGCTGTTTCGAGTCTCCCTCTCCCACAGTTGCCAAAGTAATTTTCCTAAAACATGATTTTAACTATGTCAGAGGCATATTAAATGACCCCCAGTGGCTCTACATTAGCCCTACCATCAAATATAAATTCATCTTTTTGGACATTTATTATTCTTCATTGTCTGACCCTGTGCCATCTTTCCAGTTTTTTAAATTTTATGTCCTTCCACCTACATTACTTATTGTGCAGACTGAACTTAATGGACTGTTTGCACTTCCTCAAATATGATACAGTATTTTCTGTGTCCATGTCTTTGCACTGGCTGTCTACCATGCTTTGAATACTCTCCTTTCTCAGAAAGAGGCCTCTGCTGTTTCCTTATCCAGAATCCCTCCTACACATTGCTAACACCTTCACATATAAGCTGACTTTTCATCTACTCTGTATTTAGACCAGCTATTTGGGGCAGTGAACAGAGCTCCAAGCCTGGAGTCAGGGACACTGGATTTCAAATCTGACCTCTGACGCTTACTGGCTTTGTAACCTTTGCTTCAGTTTCCTCAACTGTAAAACAAGCTAGGAATGGCAAAACACTCCCATATCTTTGACAAGAAAACCCCCAATGGGACCACAAAGAGTTGAACATGACTGGACAACAACACTCTGTATAAATCGAGCATGTACCTACTTATGTAATTTAGATATGAACTTATTTCATGCACACATGTCATGTTCTCTAGTAGAATATAAATTAGTGTGATTTGCTTTTGAATCCATAGTGCTTAACACAAAGCCTTGCATATAATACCCAGTAAATAAATGCATGTCAGTTGATTATTAGCATAAAATTAGATGTAAAATGTAAAATTACCACTTAAAGATAGCATGCTATTTTTTTTTTCTTCTGAAATAATTCTGGGCACTGAGTGGTGGCAAAATAAAACAAGCAGAAAAGTATAAATAGAGTTGGTGCTGATCAATTTGAGTAATAGCCAAACAAACTGTGGCAATAAATACTTAGTAGAATACAGTTGCATCACAAGCAGTTGAAAAGTCAGAGCAGCAGAGGCTATATCAAAGGACTTGAATGACTTGATACAGAGTGAAACCTGGAGGATCAGGAGAACAATGCATACCATGACTACAATAATATAAATGAAAATAACACTGAATGGTGTCTGGAACCCAGATTAAATGCATTGATGAAAGTGACTTCCAGAGAAAAGATAATAAGACAAATAAGAAATGCTGGGTTGAAAAAACAAAAATATGTCAAAAAAAAATACTACAGCGATGTGGAGCTGCAGAAAGTTTCAAAGAAAGAGACAGAAGGAAGTTCCTAGGAAGAATCATTCCTAGGCAATGTTAGGATCTTTTTGCCCTGTATGTAGTTTCCCATTCACTCATATTAAAAGTGTTCTTATGGTTTCATGTACATATGTATGTATGTATGTATGTATGTGTATGTATATATACACAGAGAAATCTCTATATCCATATATGTATGAAATATACGTATATGTATATACTTCAGTTCTTACATACATGAAATTATTTTTCTATTATGCATCTGCATATATGTGGTTCCCACCTAGGAAAACATGATATTCTTGAAAGCAGAGACAGCCTTGATTTTGTCTTCATATTCCTAGTACCTAGCCCAGGGTTGAGGAACCTATGGACTTAAAGTCACATGTGGTTCTCTAGGTTCTCAAGTGAGGCCCTTTGACTGAATCCAAATTTCATAGAACAAATCCCAGTAATAAAATGATTTGGTTGCACCTAAGGACCTAGAAGGTCATTGTGGCCTCTAGGCTGAGGTTCCCCACCCTTGATAATCTACGCACATTTGTTCAACAAAGGCTTAATGCATTACATTTCATTATGCTGAACTGCCTTGAATTGAATTTCTAATATAGGGATTGTCAAAATGTTGTGGCTAAGGCAAAATTTCCAAGCATGCTTTTCTGTCCCATGCTCCACCACTACAGATGGTACAAGGAAGGTGAAATTTTATTACTTGTTTGGATTTAAGTCTTTTATTTTCTACCCTTCCCCCCAAATCCTCCCCTTTCTTTAAAAATGCTTTGTATGAAGAATTTCTCTATAATCCATCTCATGAATATTTCCTAAGAATATTCAGGAGAGGTGCTGGTCAAAGAAGTGCATGTACATGCTGGTGGGGAGAGCAAGGTTGAAAGACTGGACAATCCTGATGTTTTATCTTATATGTTTAATATAGATCTTACCACCCCTCTTCCCATACGATTCATTTCCCTTCTGAATATTTGCATTTAAATGGTCAAATTTGAAATATTCAAGAAAATATTTATTTTACTGGAAACATGATCCATAGACCATGGACTGAGACCTGATGAGACTATAGATTAACACTGGCACATATTAAATTAAGGTATGATATTAATTAAGAGGGCAGACAGGCCAGCTGAATGACTGTGGCAATGTGTTAAAAAGTACAGATGTTCAGTGGGCACAGCACCTGGAATCTGACACTGACAGATGGAAACTGAGATCCACACACTGAGCCCAGGGTGAAGAATGGTAGAACAGTATAGAGAAATCAGCATTAATCTCATGCTCACCTCTCTAGGGTTTCCAAACCACATCCAATACCTGGAGTGCTCTTTTTTCTTTGCTCTTAGATTCCTTTCTCCTTTCCTTCTTATATTCAAAACATGCTACCATCTCCAAACAAAATCATGGAGAAAGTTTGTATTTAGTGTCTCTTTATCTCCCTTCTTCCAATTTTATCTCCATCCCCCCTCCCCTTCCTCCTCAGGCTTCCAGTGCCTTCAAGTTCTCTTAGTCCCTTAAAAGATGCCTTTTAAGGAAAGAATCTGAAATTCATTCCCAGGGAGATATAAGAGGCTGATACACCCTCTCTCTCTCAGAAGTATTTCAAATTCAAATTCAAATAAGAACAAAGTTGTCAGAATAGAGGAATGAAGGAAGAATGGTGGAATTTTAAGCATCTTTCTCATATGAGTATGTTCCCAGTTTTCCCCAAATCACACTATATGAGGCGTTGATTAACATATTTAAGTTAAATGTATTCAATTCATCAATCAATTAACAGACATTTATTAACTGCCTACTATGTACTAGGTGCTGGGTAATAAATAAAAATAATTAAACAGTTTTATCTGTGCTTGAAAAAATCTCAGCATTTTTATTGTTTTTATTTCATTAAATATTTACCAATTAAATGTAAAAAAATAACAATATATGTATATTTTTTTTAATTTTGAGTTCCAAATTTTCTCCCTGCCTTTCATCTACTTCCTCTCCTAGAGAAAGCAAGTAATTTAATTTAGATTATATATGTGAAGTCATGAAAAACTTATTTTTGTATTAGTCATATTGCAAAAGAAAATAAATCAATGGAAATAAAGTTTTAAAAGTATGATTCAATTTGTATTGAAAGTTCACCAGTTCTCTCTCTGGAGATGAATAGAATTTTTCATCTTGGATCCTTTGGATTTATCTTAAGCAATTATCTTGATCAGAGTAGCTTTTTTGTTTTTTTGCAATTGATCATCCAAATAATATTGCTGCTATTGTGTACAATGTTCCCCAAGTCCTATTCACTTCACTTTGCATCAGTTCATATAAGTCTTTCCAGGTTTTTTCTGAAATCATCCTGCTTATCATTTTTTTATGGCATAATAGTATGTCATCAAAATTATATATACAACTTTTTCAGACATTCCCAAATTGAAGGGCATTCTTTCACTTTCTATTTCTTTGCCACCACAAAAAGAAATTCTATAAATAATTTTGCACAAATAGCCCATTTTCTCTTTTTGTTGATCTCTTTGGGATGTAGAATTAGCACTGCTATTTTTGGTATGGTATGAACTATTTTATGGTATGAACTACTTTATAGTCTTTTGAATATAGTTCCCACTTGTTCTCCAGAATGGTCTGACTTAGTTTACAATTCTACCAATAATTCATTACTGGCCAAATGCCCCCACATTTCCTTTGGTCATGTTAGATAGACATGAGATAGCATCTCAGAGTTGTTTTAATTTGAATTTCTCTAATCAGTAGTGACTTAAAGCATTTTTAAAATAAATATTGGCAGTTTTGAATATTTTTCCTTTGGAAATTTGGGAAGTTTTTATTTTAATAAATGTGGCTCAGTTACCTCTATATTTGAAAAAAATAGATCTTTATCAGATAAATTCGTTGCAAACTTTTTTTCCTCAGTTACCTATTTACCTTCTAGTTTTGGCTGCATTAACTTTGTGCAAAACTTTTTAATTTCATGCAATCAAAATTTTCTGTTCTACTCATGATTATCCCCTTTTCTCATTTGGTAATAAACTTTTCACTTATCCATACATCTAGCAGGTAGATTTTTCCCTGCTCCCCTAATTTGCTTATGATATAATCCTTCACGTCTAAATCATTTACCCATTTTGACCTTATCTTGGTACATGTAAGACATAGGTCTTATCCTAATTTCTGTCAACCTGCCTTCCAGTTTTTCCAGCAATTTTTTTTCAAGTTCTGAGTGTTTCAATTAGGTTTTTTTGTAGTTTTTCTTTTTTAGTTAATTTTCTGGGGTTCTCTAAGTATACTATCATATCATCTGCAAAGAGGGATAATTTTGTTTCCTCATTACCTAATTTTATTCTTTAAATTTCTTTTTCTCTTCTTAGTTCTATCCCTAGTACTTCTAGTACAATACTGAACAATAATAGTGATAAAGGACATCTTCACTTAACTTTTGATCTTATCTGGAAGGCTTCTAGTGTATACCTATTACAATGTTAGCTCTTGTTTTAAGATAGATACTATTTATCATTTTAAGAAAGGCTCAAATGATTGTTTTTTTTCCTGTGCTTTTATTGGAGGGGGGAAGGTAGGGCAATTGGGGTTAAATGACTTGCCCAAGGTCACAGGTTTCCTAGTGCTTTTAATAGGATATGATACTGCATTTTGTCAAGAGCTTTTTCTGAATCTATTGATATAATCATATGATTTTTGGTCTAGTTGCTGTTGATATTATCAATTATACTGATGCTTTTCCTAACTTCCAACCAGCCCTACATTCCTGGTATAAATCCCACCTGGTCATAGTTTATGATCTTTGTGAAATATATTGCTTTACTCTCTTTGCTAGTATTCAAAATATTTGCCTCAATATGGAAACCGCTCCCTGGTTTACATATCAAAACTACATTTGGGTCATTAAAGGAATTTGACAGGACTCCTTTAGCTATTTTTGCAAGTAGTTAGTATAGTACTGGGATTATTTGTCCTTTAAATGTTTGGTTCCATTTCTTTTTCTAAAATAGGATTAAGTATTCTGTTTCTAATTCTGTTAACCTGGACAGTTTATATTTTTGTAAATATTCATTCATGTTACTTAGATTGGCAGTTGCATTAGCATATAATTGGGTAAAATAACTTCTAATAATTGCATTATTTCCATTCTCATTAATTGTGCATTCACCCTTTTCATTTTTGATACCGCTAATTTGGTTTTATTCTTTGTTTCAAAAAATGAATGATTTATCTATTTTGTTTATTTTTTCTTTCACAAAACCAGCTCCAAGTTTAATATAATACTTTTTTTTACTTTCAATTTTATTATTGATCTATTGATATTTAGTTTTTCCAGCTTAGCGTTTAATTGGACATTTAAATTTTGTTCTTTTTCTATTTTTAAAATTACATGTCTATTCAGTTATCTATTCTTTCCCACTTTTATCAATGTACAAATTAAAAATATACATTTTTTATTGAAGTACTGCTTTAGCCACATCTTGCAAATATTGGGATGTTGTCTCATTGTTGTCATTCGCTTTAATGAAATTATTGATTGCTTCTATGATTTTTTTCTTTGACCTACTGATTTAAGGTTAGGTTATTTAGTTTCTAGTTAGCTTTAAATTTATGCTTCTATGGTTCCATATGAAAAGTAATTTTTATTGCATTATAGTCTTGAAAAGGTACATTTAACATTTTTGCTCTTCTATATTTGATTGTGAGGTTTTTATCCCCTCATACATGGTCAGTTTTTCTGATGTACTGCTGATAAGAAGGTGTACAATTTCAATGCCCATTTGTTTTTCTCCAGACGAATATCTTATCTAAATTTTAAAAGATTCTATTCTGCTCCTTCACTTCTTTCTTATTTATTTTATACTTAGATTTATCTACCTCTGAGAGGGTAAAGTTGAGGCTCACCACTAGTCTAGTTTTATTGTATACTTCCTCCTGTAATTAATTGAGTTTTCTTCTAAGAATTTGAATGTTATGTAATTTGGTGCATATGTAATTTGTGTTGATATTTCTTTGTCTACAGTACCTATTAGAAAGATGTAGTTTTGGTGCTTGTCCTATTTAATTAGATCTATTTTTTGTTTCTATTATGATTTCTACCCCTGCCCTTTATTTTTACTTCACCTGAAGTATAATAGATTCTGCTCCAATCCTTTATTTTAACTCTGCATGTCTGTTTCGTGTTTTTGTAAGCAACATATTGCCGTATTCTGGTTCTTAATCTATTCTGCTATCTGCTCATTTTTAAGGTGTAAATTCATCCCATTCACATTCACAGTTATAATTTCTAATTGTGTATTTCTCTCAATCCTATTTTCTTCTATTTAACCCACTCTCTCTTTATTCTGTCTCTTCTCTAAGGTCTATTTTGTTTCTGACCATTGCCTTTTTCCACTGCACTCCTCTTTTTCCCTCTCCTTTCTCTTATCCCCTTCCCATCCTACTTACCTGTTGATTAAGGTAGATTTCTATTGTAACTCTTTCCATATGTCTTCACTCTTTGAACCAATTTAGATATGAGTAAAGATCAAGCATTGCCCAGCAACCCCACCACCATTTTCCCTTCCACCGTAAAAGCTCTTCCTTGGGTCCTTCTTTTATGTAAGATATTTTTCTCCAATCTTCCTCCTCTATTCACTCTTCTCCAGGACATCCTTCTTTCTCACTGATCAATTTTCTTTTTCTATGTCATCTGAATATAATTAACCCAGTCTTGCATCCTTTTTCTATGTAGAATGATTTCAACAGTCCTAATAATGTTAAAGTTCAGAGAGAATACCTGTATCCTCTTTTCATGTTGAAAAGTAAACAGCTTAACTTCGTTGAATCCCTTATGATTTTTCTTCCACGTTTAGATTTCCATGAATCTTTTGAGGCTTATATCTAAAAATCAAATTTTCTATTCAGCTTCGGTCTTTTCATTAGGAATGCTTGAAATTGTCTATTTTATTAAATATTTTCCCCTTGAATAATTGTACTTAGTTTTTTTCTGAATAGGTTAGGCTTGGTTGTGATCCCATCTCTTTTACCTTCCAGAATATTATGTCTCAAGGGCAGATCCTAAATCTTGTGTGATCCTGACTGTGGATATTTGAATTTGAATCTTGTAGCTTGATGTATTTTTTCTATGATCTAGGAATTCTGGAATTAAGCTATAATGTTCCTGAGAATTTTCATTTTGGGATTTCTTTCAGCTGTTGATTGGTGAATTCTTTCTATTTCTATTGTACCCACTACTTCTAAGATATTGAGGGAGTTTTTCTTGATAATTTCTTGAAATAAGATCCATAGACATTTTCTTTGATGATGGATTTTGGATAAGTCAATAAATTTCAGATTTTCTCTCCTTAATCTATTTTCCAGGTCAGTTGTTTTTCCAATTAATAATTTCATATTTTTTTCTATTTTTATGTTCTTTTGAATTTATTTTATTGTTTTAAGAAATTTTTCAACAGAAATTATGCACCAAAGATAAAGCAACTTCTGCTGCCTTCATGTGCCAGGAAATTCAGAACCTAAAATAAAGGTAAAACCACACCCGGAAATGCAGAGACTGAAGCTCACTGACCTTGATTTCACCCAAAAACCTCTCCCTTGGCTTCCTATGCTCCCAGTTGCAAGGTTTCACTTGCAGACCCAAGGACTCAACACAGGTTTACATTGATACACCACCCTGTACAAATACTTCCTTTTCTTCTTTCCATTTCAACACAGATTTTACTCTCGGATCTGGAAGTTTGTTCAGGCCTTACCAGTCATCTTGGTCACAACCTGTTGAAAGCAAAAGCCTGCCAGGAGCAGCAACCTAAAAGCACCAGGGCTGGAAAGCATTGAACTATTGGTGCCAAGGCAAACAGGTTCTGAACTGCTTGGACTGGTCCAGAAAATTGAGGAACAGAGGGAGGGGGACAGGTCACCACAACAGGACACTGTGTGTGTTGGTGAGGGGAAACTTAGGGGTGCTTTGCATCATTCTGCCAAGCCTGAAGGAAAAAAAAAACATATCATCTACTCAGGGTCAGTTCCGACTATTTAAAAGACAGTTGGACTGACTCTTGGACTTGGATTTGGCTGAAGAACCATGAATTACACAGTATGGGAGGAGACTGAGATGCTTTGAGATCTAGCCTCCAAGGAAACTTGAGGTTGGGTAGGAATCAATAAGTAAGTTATAAGGAAGATAAGGGAAGAAGAGAGACTGAAAGTATCCAAGACTTCAGGAAGGAAACTCAAAGACCTATAACACAAAAGAAAAAAAAAAACAATGGCAACTGAAGGGAAACCACAACACACTGTTTCTGAGTGGATTTTTGAGAATTTTGAGAGCAAAACTTTAATCCTGCATAGCAAAAATAATAAACAGAATAAAAAACTTGGATCTTCAATGGCAAGTTTCAACAAAGAAACAAAAGACAGCATAATAGATTGGGAAAGCAAATGCACAGAAGTGAAGGACAGATGAAAAAATGAAAATATGTTCACTATAAAAGTAAAACATATGGATCTCATAGACAAAATATGCCCAGACAGCCTAAGCTTCACAGATCTCCCAGAAGAAGATGACAAGGAAAAAAACCTTAACGCCAAAATAAAGGAAATAATAGAAAAGAGCTGCTCAGAATTTCTGAGCATTGAAAATAGACTTCACAGATTGTCTCCAGAAGGGGGGAAATCCTAAAGCTGCAAATTCCCAGACACATAGTGGTTAAATTCGACAATTTAATTCAGAAACAAGTTCTGCAAGATATAAGGAGAAAGACCTTCAAATCTAAACAAAAGGACATTTGAATAATGCAAGACTATCCCTCACTCACTAGAAAAAGGAGGAAGGAATGGAATATTACGTTCCCAAGAGCAATGGCATTCAACATGCCATCCATGCTGATCTATCCTGCAAATCTGAGCTTAACTATATAAGGCAAAAGATGGATGGTCAATAATAAAAAAGAGTTTGATATACTTTTAAAAGAAAACCTGAGTTTAAGAGACAATTTGCCTCTTGAATACTGTAAATGACAGAACTGCAGGTGGAGTAAATAAATACAAGAAGCAAGGACAGTGACAGCAACAAAATGACAACAGAGAGACCACTAGGATATGATTTTCAGAAGGTAAAGGAGACAGGGCTGAAAGTGCAAATTTGGTAGAAGTAACAGTGAAGAGACAAATAGGAGGCATTATGGAGATAACACTGCAACATACTGCCTACAAGTGAATGCTTCTTTCACAGGATCATATTACAAAATAGGAGGGTACATAAAACAGGAGGAGGGCAAGAGTGGAATACAGAGCAGTGAGTGTTGCACCAAGGTCAAATCAAAGTCTATCATATGGAAGTAGATGATTTCTGTGGTCTTCAAAAAATAAAAGCCTACAGACTGGTAGATGAAAAGGAAGGGGGAAGAATTGAAAAGGAAAGGGGTTATGCTCCAAGGAAGCCATTGATGAGAAAAATGTCTCTGAATTCTCAAAAAATATTGGTAGCATCACTTTTTTGTGATGGCTAAGAATAGGAAATATAGATATCTGTCTTTTGGGAAATGACTAAACTAATTGTGATACATGAATATCATATTACTGTGTTCTAAGAAATAATGTGTATCATAAATACAGAGAACCATGGAAAGATCTATGAGAACTGAATCAGACTGAAGTAAGTCAAACCTGTAAAACAATATATACCATAACAACAAGAAATGGAAATGGAAAAAAATGACACACTAAAGTATATTTAATAAAATTATAAAAATCAAATGGGACTCAAATGAAGAGATATGAGAAGATACTCCTAACCTACTCCTTCATGGATATAGGAGGTCCATAGTGGTTACACATTGCACATGTTTTTGAACTTTTTTGATGTATCAATCAGCTGTGTTGATTTTTTTCCTCTCCAAATATTACTATTTGTCATATAGGATGACTTTCAAGAAGAGGGAGGGATACATGGGATACAAGGGTGATGTAAGAAACAAAAAAAAATTATATCAACTACAAACTAATTTTTAAAAATTTATCAATAAAAATGTTAATGGGTTCAGTGCCATTTATACATCTGTGCCATTAGAAGACAAATTGTGTCTACTACTAAAAATAAGTAAAGAGTTCAATGTTTAAATATATGAAAGAAGGTCCTCTTACACGTGTATTCTTTTGGATTTATCATCAGCTAACATATTTCCAAAGAACTGGTGCCCAAAGACCTGTTTAGAATTTGAAGCAAAATTGTTAAAATAAATCATGTTTTCAAAGAATATTTTAAGGAAGCACATCATCACTCTGTTCTCAGAGTGAAGCAGTATGCTGTCTCTATTTCAGTTCAGTCCTGTAAACTCTCTTGTGACAAGAAACAGCATGTGAGTTGTTGAGAGGTGAAAATGTTCAGGCCAAATCAAAATCAGCTCAGCTGGCACAAAAAGAAGGTTTTATTTTTTTATAATTCAAAAAAAAAGAAAATGTCTCACTAACTTAAGGGAAAAAAAAAATAATCCATCTTCCTTCTGCTTTTAGGTTCCTGCCCTGCTTACATTTCTAAGGTGGCGCATCTCTGCTAATTTATAACACAAGTACCTAATCTCCTAAGATTTCTGCCAGAGTTCTTGAGACCTGAAGATATTTGGATAGTTTTGATAAGGCCAGGGAAAATAATTGAACTCTTCTCTGTTTATCCTCAGTGAATCTTCCCACCTCTGAAGATGACAGGCTTACTGACAGAGAATATTGTAATTTGGCAGAAAGGATGCAACTTGAGCAGGCATCAGTCCCTTAAAAAGTTGTAGACTCCTTTGCTGAAGATTAAGCTGCTTCCCTGAAGGTTAAGACAACATTCAGAGATAGATTGTCTTCTAGTATGGAAAGCAGTCTTATGACTGACTGAGTTAGAAAGATGATGTCATAACAAAGAGAATTTTAATTTATAAGGGATTTAAGATGCACTCTTTAGTTTTATCTTCATAGCAATAAAAATAACCTAGGCTTAATTCCCCACCCTATAAAAACAGAAACTTTTGGGTGGAACCACAAACTTGGTAAGTGGGGATGCATGGGGAGAATTATCGCTAGTACCCCACAGAGTTCTAGTGGGAAGTGAAATAGAGATAATAAATATATGGTAATATAATAAAAAAAGATATAATAAATACGTCCTGTTTGGGACAGCCTGGTATCAGAGAAATGAATTCAAATTCGGGCTGAGATATTTATTAGCTTTGTTTCCATTAGCTAGTCACATCCTTTCAATTCCTCCCTCAGCTTTAAATCACTAATCTGTATTATCAGAGTGAATTTCCACTTAATTGTTGCCTTCTTGGAGGAGGGAAGAAGGAAGGAGAAGAAAAAGAACAAAGTAAAAAGTGGACAGCAGAAAACAAAAGAAAACTTACAAGGAAGCAAAGAAGAGATGGAGAGCTTGGAACACAATTTGTGGTACTTATTATATAGGCTTTCTTGAAATGAAAATTTATTGTGATATATTTTGTATCCTGTCTTACATTCTGCTGTTTACATGGCAATGCTTTTTTTCCCTTTTTTCTATTTAAGTTTTAATATTTAAGTTTATATGTGTTTTTTTTCTTTTCTCATTTGGTATTTAAGTTTTAGTATTTAATTTGAAAATAAATTAATGAAAAAGAAGGGTTTTAGAACACTAACACAGAAAGAAAAATCCTACAAGTAATATTTCTTTTATCAGATCAACCAGAAAGTCCATTAATTCAAAGAAAAAGACCTTCATATGGAACTGAAAAATCAAAGATGAGAAAAATCTTAAGGCAAATTCATTCACACTGAATCACATTATCCAAGATAATACTCCTAAGGGTACATCCCAACTGGAACCCTTCCACTGCACCTAGTCAGTGGTCTTCCATTGAATCTATCAAGTGTTTTCTATCTTAATAAGTACTAAGCATCTCCTCTACAAGGAAACATTTCCTTTAGGTCTTTTAGCCATAACCTCAGAGGCAATTTCAGTTATTCTGAATCAGAACCATAGTTACACTCAGCGAGCCAGTAAAAGCCAGCAGAAGACTTCATGTTTAGACTTTGTATGTTTTCCAAACACCACCCCTCCTGTGGCAGCTTTCTGCTATATTAACTAACCGCTCTTTGGGTTGTGATGAGCAAATTCATTTCAACTACCATCAGAGCCTTGGTCCATGCAAATCACCTGTACGGTTTCTCTGAACAAGAATGGAGAGATGAAGTATAGCTAGTCAAATTTTTTGTACTTCATTCTTCTAGTAACAAAATAAATCTCTGCTCTCATTTTCTATTATATGAGATAAAACTGGAAAGATCAGTTGTGGGCAGATTGCAGATTCCAGACTGCCAGATGAAGAACTTTTAATATTAAAGTCAAATCACTGAAGTTTTTTCAGCAAGACAGTAGCATAGTCAAATCTGTGCTTTAGGGATAGTGTTTTGGCAATAGTGAGTAAGATGAAAGTAGATGTACAGAACAACTTAAAAAAAAATATTACTGACTAAGGGAGCAGATGATAAGCCTGAACTGGTTTCCTGATAATGTGACTGGAAAGAAGAGGATGAATCCAAGATATGTGGTGAAGGTAGAACTAAAGGTAGTTTGCAATTGACTGGATTTTGGGTATGAGGGATAGCAAACAATCAAAGA
>CM053596.1:221486437-221506079 GCA_028646575.1 Pseudocheirus occidentalis | reverse complement strand
TCTTCATAACCACAAGGACTAACTATACATGGAATTTACTTGGCAAAGATATTAGAATCATTTGCCATTTTCTTCTCCAGTTTTATATAGGCTGGGATTAAGCGACTTACCCAGGGTCACATAACTACTAAGTGCCTGAGGTCATATTTGAACTCTGATCATTCTGACTGTAGGCCCATCTGTACTCTTTACATTGTTCCAACTACCTGCCCCTACTGCCCTAATCATGACTGACATTCTCTTACTGGGGCTAGTTCAACTTTGTGTCTTAAAAAAAAAACCCAAAAAAACCAACCAGTCTTTTTAAGTGTGAACCCTCAGCAGTTCTAAACCTTCCATTAAAGTGCACATTCCACTTCATGTCAGAGCCACAAACTATGTGCTGTCTATAGAGTTGTGGAGTAATGAGGCCCCTCCACTTAAACTACTCCCCATTCTCATTTGTTCTGTTCATATCTGTGTGAGTAGCTATAAAGCTTTTCAAATTGCTCTCCCTGTGTTATTGTTGCACTTCATCCTAACTACTCTCTCCCTTTTTGCATGGCAAGACTTTGTCATATATTTAATAGAGAGACGCTGAAAGCCTTTATTCAGAAGAATGACACAATAAAAGCAGTGTTTTAAGGCAAAATTTTTACCAATAACATATCAAATGGAGTGGCATGTAAAGATATGAAAATCAGTAAACCAGATGAGGTGCTGTTGCAGTGAGGTATCATGGAAGTCAAGGGTCATAGCAGGGCATATATAGCTTCCTGAACTGGGAAGCAGATGCAGAGATATATTGCACTGGTCAATAAGAATAAGGGAAGCAAATATACATAATCTTCCTAGTGAAGACAATAATTTATACGAATATTTATTGTATCAACCTGTCTATAATGTAAATATAACTGAAAATCTCACATCTTCCATCAGACAACCTAAGTCCTGAATTCTATGAAGACACCTTCTAGTAAGGTTTGGAGATTACTTTTTGTAGTGATGTCCCAATCTCTGTTTCAGACATTGCTCATACTTGAGGCCCACTTACAGCTTGATTCTTGTTTCAGATGAGATGAATAAAGGACCTAGGATGAGTCAAAAATATTTCAGCTATCAAGATCATCTGTATCACCATTGCCTTTAATTAGTTCTCCTGTAGATCTGTTGATTTCTATTTCCCTGGATTTAAGACTTCTAACTTTGCTTCCCTTTTTCATCATTCTTTTTTCCTCCTGATTCTGTTCTCAGCGACTGACTTCTTAACAGTGTTTGCCTTGACCTTCAATATTAGATTATATACTAATTCCTGATCCACATGATTCTCATACTCTATTTGTTATTAACTTTTTACAAAGAAAGTTTTTTCCTTAGAAGTTTTTCCCTGTTTCCATCATCTCCCTTTATATTATACATTGGGAAATTTGAGAGAAGTCCAAAGGCAGAAGAAATGGATTCACCTTCTATTTAATTTACAATGTGAGCTCTTGGTGATGAACTTTCTCTACCAATAATGGTGGACATTTTCTCTGCAACTAGCAGTCTCAGAGAATTATTTAGAATACTGATAAAGTTATCTGCTTAAGGTTATTCAGGCAACTGCCACATCAGAGGCAGTACTTAGTTTCTTGGCTCCAAAGTTAGCTATGCCACACTAAGTCTCAAGCAATAATAATCCATATAATTGCACACATACACACATCCAATTTATAATACACCTCTGTGTATATGTAATGCATACCTATGTATGTGTGTATACAGACAAACAGATACACACACATTTGCAAAGGACCTTAAAGGTCACTTCACAAAACCCCCTTTAAAAAAAAAGAGATTACTCATTGTAACTGAAAAGATTTATCTACAGATAATGGAATTTCCTTACTTGTTGTCAGTGTCCCTTCATGGCTGCCAACCAAAATGAACTATGAGTTCTCATTAAGACCAGATCCATTTTTATCATTATTGTCATCATTATTATTACTTTAGTACATTCCAGGACCCATGATTAGTCTGTATGGAAGTTCCATTTACCAATGTAGATCATAATACATATATAACCCTGTTTTAGAGAGTATCTTGAGACTCATTGAGATTAAATGATAGGTCCATGTTCACAAAACTAGCAATGGTCAGAAACATGGTTTAAACCCATATCTTTCTGAGCTCATGTCCATTATACCCACTATACCACACTTAATCTCTATTATTACTACTACTATTGGTATCAACAAAGATAATAATCATATTTTATATACATTCATAGTACTTTAGAAATAACAAAATGTTCAGTTTTTTGATACTCACAATAGGGAGAGGGGAGTATATGCATTTATTCTCTTCTTTCTTTTTTTTTTTGACAAGACATTCAGGTAAGCGATGTGCCTAGGGTCACAGGGATAATAAATGTCAAGTGTCTGAGTCTGCATTTGAATTCAGGTCCTCCTGACTCCAGGACTGGTGTTCTATCTACTGTGCAACCTAGCTGCCCCATATGCCTTTATTCTGCTATTTTATAGTTGAGAGAATTAAATCTCAGGCAATTTAAGTGGCTTGACTGTGCGCCCTCAACTAAATTACAGTACTAGACCTCAGGTATTCTATTTCCGAGTCAATGTTCTTTCAATGTTACCATATTGCCTTGGTGTGGGCAATCTAAGATGGAGACTTTTCTCTGGCAAATACTGAAAAAATGTTCACCTGATTTTCTTTCCTTCTGAAATAGGAGTTTGTATTCTGTGTCTTCCAGACAGGCAATCCTTTGTTCTCAAGTATTCCATTCCAATATACCTTTCCCCTTTGAAAAGAATCTCTCCCTTTCTCCCATCCAAAACAGACAAGCCAAATAATTACATATCACATCACCCATCAGTGGTCTGACTAGGTAAAGAATTTATCCTCTGTATTAGGTGGGCTGGGGGGAACCCAAACAAACAAAATTGGCTGAAATTTCTTTTGTGCTAAGAGGATATATACCACTTGAATGACAGTAGTGAATTGTGATTATTTAGAAGTTTTATTTCCTATGAACTTCTCCTTTATGCAAAATAAACACACCAGCCTACATTCCCCAATAAGAAATGTTAGCACTAACTGCTGGTTGTCAGTGACAACAATCAGATTTAATTGTTCATCCTGACATACTCCGGCACTCCATTAAATGCAGATTACTCCAGATTGAATAAATGAATAACAACTATGCTGGGCCATCATTCTGAACACATTGGTGGAAATAATGAATTACATCATCAGCTCATGAAAATGCAGAAAGAGCTAGAGGAGGTCAAGAGCTTGTTATAATTTCATGTTGTCCATTTCTGCCTCAGTGTTCTCAAACCCAATGTATTATGTATTCTATCTTGTGGAGGGGGTCAGATTCCTTGATTGGTTCGTATTTAGATATTTTAATAAAGCTTGAGTGTAGCACTGGGTAAATGCATGAGAGTTTTTTCCCCTCATACATGAATTATTAAAAGGTACACTGTAGATGGTCTTATTAACAGAATCTTATTCAATAACATTTCAGTTTCAAGAGTTTTCATTTTTTCTTAACAAGGAAAAGTAACTAAACAACATGCTGTTCAATTATAATAACGCTTTGCCCTCATACATCACCTTATTATAGAATTCAGACTAATGAATATACAGTATAAGGTAATAAGATTTCTTTTTCCTTTGGCAACAACTTTCAGAACTTTTCTTGGGGGTTGTAGTGGATGATTGGGAAGCACAGAATCTGGTTCCAGTTTACAGAGGGCTGGTTCTAAGAAGGCTCACCAACCTTTCTGGGTTCATCTTAAGTCTGTAATATCACATGACTCTTCTTAAATGTTATCAATACATAGGGGTGGCTAGGTGACACAGTGAATACAGCAGCAGCCCTAGAGTCAGGAGGGCCTGAGTTCAAATCCAGCCTCAGACACTTAACACAAAAAAACTAACCTTGTGACCTTGGGCAAGTCATTTAACCCCAATTGCCCTGGCCGCCCCATCAGAAAAAAAGGGGAAAAAAGTTATCAATATACCAACGACCTGGGAAGATATCTTGATGCAGTGGTAAAAGCACTAAGTTTGAGGTAAATTCCTTCAGTCCCAGTTCTGCCCCTTATTACATGTGCAACTTAGAGCAAGTCATTTAGATTCCCTACATCTTAGTTTCTTCATCTATAAAATGGACATAACGACTTTCCAGGTCCCTTACAAATTGTAAATTTGTGATTGTCAGTCAGCTAATATTTATTGAGGCTCTCCAACATATGTGCCAAATGCTTTGCTAAGCACTGGAGATACAAATGAAGAAAGAAAAAACATCACTTTTCTCAAAAAGCTCACAATACTTTAAATGACAAAGGTAAGTCTATGTCAAGTGGTTATGAATTCACAAATGGGAAAATCTTTATAGGTGATGGTGTGATATATTAGAAGGGGCCCTTCATTAGAAGTCATAATTTTAGAATCTCTAGTACGAAAACTTGATGTTTTGTCTTAAGGAAATCACTTCATTTCACTGGTCCTCAATTTTTTCATCAATCAAATGCCATAAAAACTTTGATCCAGCCAACATCTGCCTTTCCCTCACAGGCCTCTTTTAAGAATGAAATGTGATCTTTGCATTTTGAATACACCTTAGAAAACATATCCTTGAACAGACAGAGTTTTGGAAGATGCAAAAGCATTTGAGAAATGCAAGGTATTGCTATTACTATCACAGCAACCACTCATTCATCTAACAGCTTTGGGAAGAGAGATTTTCCATACAAATGAAGTGAATTTTCCACTCAAATGAAGGCTCCCTGTTGGTAACAAAATTATTTGTTTTCATTTTCATCATTTTGGGCAGAAATCTTTATTCATTTACATTCCCATGCTTTAGTGAAGAGAAAATACTGAACATTATTTAACCTTTCTAGATAACTCAGAAGCAGTGTGACAAATGATTTACTTTTGCTACAATACATATTTGAGTTGTAGTTTATTTTCATTCTGTGGTTAAGATCTCTTTTAGAATATCAAATATGGAAAGAGCAGAAGTAGCTTATGTACCTCACATTATACCACAGGAATATTATGTGTGGGGCTGGGAGAGCAAAATGGCAGAATGTTTTTATGCTATGGCAAAGGTCTGATTCTAAACACTGAAATAACTTCACCAATTACAGATCTAAAGAGAGGCTTGGGAACCTATTCCAATATTTAAATAGAAATGTGAAAAATACAAGATGTTCAATACGGCCTCTATAGAAATTTATACTCTTTTAAGTACAAAGGCTAAAACACCAGTTTAATCCCTATAGAACTATAGCTCCTTGAAAATATGGGCTTCTTGCATTTGTTTAGTGTACTTTGTGTCCCTGGCACAACAGTAAATGTTTAAAGAGTGCTTTTTGATGGAATGAACAATTTAGTATTTTTAGCCTAGATTCCTAGCTTAGTGCCTGACAAATATTGCAGAAATTTATTAAGTGCTTGTTGACTCATCGAATCCAGTAAATTTATTTTTTAAAAAGGAAAAATTTTTGCAATATAACTCATATTTATAAAGCATTCATTGTGTCAAGTTATCAGTTAGATGCTAGAAATAAAAAGTCTAAAATAAAACCATCCCTTTCTTTACTTAGCTTATGTTATTTAATTCAGGCAAACAACCTAGTATTTTGGGAAATTACATTAATCAAATAAAATAATGTGAAAGTTGATGTCAACATTTTTTTCATTAAAAAAAATTCCTTCCTTTGTAGGTCAGAGATAAATATGGTTGTTGTCCTTTACAAAAGTTCATTTTATATTGTTTCTGGAAGTGTTTGCAGGGGCCCATCAAGGTGTCACTACCAAAAGAGAAGCTTCCTTTCTTTTTTTCCCTTCACATTCAACCTGGTACTCTACTCACCAAGGAGTAGGAAAGCTGCATAAGCTGTATGGCTCATTCAACCTAAAATTTAACTGTTGCCGTAGATAAAATGCTCAGCTTGAGCCAGGAAGAGGAAAGGGGAAAACCTGGCTCACATACTTAGGAGCTCTACAATCCCAGACCAATTAATTTCACCTTTATAATGAGAAGATTTACATCTCAGCCTCACCTTCCCTTATCTGTAACATGAGGACTCAATGGACTTATAAGCTCCTTTTACAATAGTTCTTAATCTGTTCATTTAGGGAATGGAGAGGATCTCAGGTTTTCTTTACTTTGTGTGCTATGATTCCATCCAGAATAGGAAACAACTAAACCTTTAGAAGTTCTTTCATAAAAAATTTCCAGAGCATTTTACACAATTGTCTATGTGGTGCATTTCCTTTCTTGGTCAAATTATCAGAAATTCCTATCTTAGAAGTGCGATCTCTTTGGGTTGGATGGTGAAAGAACATTAGTGAGGACATCTGGGTTTAAATACTGACTCAGATTTTTACTGACTTCAAATTATTTAACCATAGAGCTTCAGGGATCTCTTTGAAAAAATATGGATAATAATCCTTATTTTTTTTAAAAAAAATCACTGGTTTGTTCTGAGATAAGTGATTTGTAAAGCTTATATTATACTAAAAATTTAAACAATGTTATTGTTACTTCTACTTTTAAGAATTACAGTAAAAAATCCAAATGTCCTAAAGTTTAAATATTTAGGTCTATACCATAGCTAGAATATACTTATAGAGATGAACAAATCAAGTCTTTCATAAGGCTATGGAGGAAAAGAACCTAGGGAAAATATTTTTACTTAGGTGGCAGAGGAAGGACGAGAGGGAAAAGTTGGTACTCTGAAAGGATGCTCCAGAGGGTGTGGAATAAAACATGGGAAGTAAGAATGTGGGATCACTTTATGTCTAAGGAGAGAAAAGCATTAAAAAGTGATGACAGTAACAAAAAATGGTAGTGCTAAGGACATATTTCCCCACTTAATAATTTTGATTTGGCTGGTGTACAAGGGGTTGTTTTGGTTCTACAGATCTACTATGATAGTCTTTGTTGGTTTAAATCTTATTTAAATGATGTTTGTGATGACATTCTCACACTTTGAGAAGCATTCCCACAGAGCCATATCTCTTTTCTCCTCCATCCAAAGTTCATTATTCAATGGTGACCACACCAATGTGTCCAAAATAGATTGATTTCCAAAGCCCAGGAGATAAATTTCCATTGGGAATGATATTACCTGTAGGTAGCTCTGTGTGCATTCTTACCTAATGAAATTATAAAGGATTTGATGTGAGAAATCAATATACCATTAAGATTCTACATTCTTCTATACCCAAATGAGTAAATGTAAAAAGTTGTACTGCTCAGAAATCCATTAGCTCACCCACATCTCATATGCCATACAACGACATGTCTAATTGAACAGTCTAACTAGTCCTCAAAAATAACATATGGGTGAATTAATGTTCCCATGAAACCTTAAGTTCCACAGTTCCAGACTTGGGTGGGTTTGAAATGGAAACCATAATACTTCATTAATGTATTTTTGTATTAAGACCCCCTTGAAAGCTAAATACACCTCCATCTCAATTGCTTTTATAGTTTGCACACAAATAATTTAAGCAAGTTGCAGTTTTTGAAAAATAATATAACAGAAGTATATTTTTTAAAAAAGTGTATTAGTGACTATTCATCACTATGAACAAACATAATCCCACTTTACATTATTTTCATTTCTTTTCGTGATGGCTTAGGTAGGGGCAGTTTTCCCTCTTCTCTGAAAAGTCCATGTACTGTTCTCAACAATTTTTTTCAGAGACATTTTCCACTTAATTTATTGGACATTTTTGGGCCCTCCTTTGGATTATTGAAATTTGAGAAAAGTCTGAACTCTAGGACACTGCATAATACGTATAATTCTTTCTGGCATTATCCATCACTGGAGTGATCTTTTCCTACCTCATTAAGGTCATACTTTTTTAATACTGGCATTCTTTTAGTGACATTGTATGACTGCAAATCATAAAATATCAGCTTTTTAAGAACAAAAATTGAGGATCACTCAAAGGCCAATGGAGGGGTATATGATGGGCACCTGCAGGCTGTATGTTCTCAGATGAGAAATTTCACAGAAGTAACATAAAAAGAAATATATGATCAGAGCCAAAAATGAACTGGATAAATTCAAGGGTTAACTAATAAACAGACTGTGCTTCATCAATATGAATTTAATGTCAGGAGACCTAGAGAAAGTCCCTCTCCATCTCAGTAGGTCAAGAGGTCCTAATGTGGGAAATTTCCTTAATGACATAGAAGGGATTAGCTGTTGTAATTGTTACCATTTCCATAACTGGAAGGTTTGTTTATGTGGGTTAGACCAGAAATTTCTGTGTATTAATTAATTCCTCTAGGAGGCATTTTAGGCCCTCCATAAAGTGGCCTTACCCTACCTATGCAACCCTATTTTCATTAATTATTTATTAATAAGTACAGTTCAACCTATTAACTGTTCTTTGCATAGTTATACATTATCTAACTGTCAGATCTCATCAACTCTGCCTGCCCATTTTCATCCTTCATAACTACTCTGAAACAATTTTACACTATTCAACACCGTTTTCTCTGGCATACTCTTCATTCTTGGTTTTTATGACTGTTCTTTCTTGGTTCTTCTTCAACTAGTTTGGTTATTCTTTCTCAGTCACATTTGCTGGATTTTCATCCTTTCTTTGTCCTTTAAATATGAGAGTACCCTAAAGCTCTGTCCTAGACTAACTCTCCTTCTATTTTCTCTTTATTCTTTCTCACTTGGTGATCTCATCAGCTACCATACATTTAATGATTATCTTTTAAAATATTTATTTATTTGCTTTTAACATTAATTTTTTTAATTGCAAGTTCCCAATTCCTTCATTCGCTCCAGCTCCTCTACCATTCATTGAAAAAGCAAGCAATATGATAGCAATTCTACATGTGAAATAATGCAAAACACATTCCCATATTTGCCATGTTGCAAAAAAGACAAGCAAACTGAAGAAAGTTTTAAAAAATATGTTTCCATTTGCATCATGTTCATCTGTTTTCTCACTGTTGAAAGATAAGATTTTTCAACATGAGTCCTTTGGAAATATCTTGAATAACTTTTTTTTATTAGAGTAGCTAAGGCTTTCAGATTTGAATATCATTAGGATATTACTGTTACTATGTATAATTTTCTGATTCTACTCACTTAACTTTGCTTCAGTTTGTACAAAAGTTTGTACAGTTTGTTCAGTTTGTACAAAAGTATTCCCAGGTTTTTCTGAAACCATCCTGCACCTGGCTTCTTATAGCATAATAATATTCTGTCATAATCATATACCACAATTTATTTAGCTATTTCCCAATTGATGAGCATCTGCTCAACTTCTAATTCTTTGCTCCCACAAAAGTATTTGCCATAAACATTTTTGCACATAGGAATTATTTTTCCCTTTTATTATACCTCTTTGGGTTACAGAGCTAATAGTGAAATTGTTGGGTAAAAGATCATGCACAACTTTATAGCCCTTTGGGTATAGCTCCAGAATGGTTGGAGCAGTTCACAATTCCACTAACAGTGCATTAGGATTCAAATTTTTTCATATCCTCTTCGGTATTTGGCATTTTCCTTTTCTGTCATGTTAACCAATTTGATAGGTATAAGGTTGTGCGTTGGAATTGCCTTAATTTGCATTTCTCTAATCAACAGTGATTTAGAAAGTATTTTTATGGGACTATTGATAACTTTAATTTCTTCTTATGAAAGCTCTCTGATCATATTCTTTTTAAAATTTATCACTTGGGGAATTTCCCCCCCCTTTTGAAAATAAATTTGACTCAGTAGCTTATATATTTGAGAAATGAGGCCTTTATCAGAAAAAATTGCTCTAAGCATCTCCCCTCCCATTTTCTGCTTTTCTTCTAATTTTGGCTACATTGTTTTGATTTTGTACAAAATCTTTTAATTTTATCTAATCACAATTATTCATTTTATTTCCCATGATTCTTTAGGGATTGTATTGTCATCAACTTTTCCCTCATCCATAGGTCCGACAGGAATATTTTCCCATGCTCCCTTAATTTCCTTATGATACTACCTTTTATTTAAATTATGTATTCATTTTGACCTTATCTCAGCATTCAGTGTGAGATATTGCTCGATGTCTAGTTTTGGCCAAATTCTGCTCAAATTTTCTCAGCAATTTTTTTTTTGTCAAATAGGGAACATTCCCCCCCCCCCAAGTGTGGATCTTTGGATTTATCAAGTACTAGATTGCTATGGTCCTTTTCTACTATGTATTGTATACCTAATCTATTCCATTGTCCCACCACTCTACTTCTTAACCATTACAAGATTGTTTCGATGATTACCATTTGTAATACAGTTTGAAATCCACTACTACTAGGCCACCTTCCTTCACATTTTTCCCCATCTATTCTCTTAAAAATGTTGACTTTTTTTTCTTTTAGATTAATATTGGTATTATTTTTTGTGCTCTATAAAATTATTTTTGGTTGTTTGTTGTGGTACTTTAGTAAATTATCTCAGGTAGAACTGTCATTTTTATTATATTGGTTTAGCATCCCCATGAGCAACCAAATTTTCTGCAGTTGTTCAGATTTATCTTTATTTGTGTGAGAAGTATTTTCTAGTTGTACTCATGTAGTACCTGGATTTGTCTTAGTACTCCAAAGTATTTTATACTCTTTGCATTAATTTTAACTGGATTTTTTTTTCTGTTTCTTCCTGCTAGGTTTTGTTGGTAGTATATAGAAATGGTAGTGATTTCTGTGAGTTTGTTTTATATCCTCCGAATTTCTTTAAATTGTTAATTGTTTCAACTAGTTTTTCAGCTGATTCTTATAATTCACTAAGTGTACCATCATATCATCTGAAAAATGTAATAGTTTTGTATCCTCTTTGCCCATTCTTTTTCCTTCGATTTAATTATTATATTGCTGGTGATTTCCAAATCTATGTACTCAGGCTTGCTCTTTCTTCTGAGCTCTAGTCTCACAAAATACCAATAGTATATTTTTAATTAAATGTCCTTAGGCATTTCAAACTCAACAGTTTCAAAATCTCATTTTTACTCATTGTCTTTACTTTCAAATCTCTCTCCCAAATTTCCTTCTTGTCAAGTACACAACTGTTATTCCAGTCATGAGTTCACAATCTTCGTGCCATATTTAAGTCTCCCATCTTGCTTCACCCTACCCCTCACATATCCGATGAGTTTCTGAGTCTTATAATTTCTTCTTCTACATCATTTATCATATATATGATAAATATATATTTCAGCCAACTGAAAATGACTGAACAATAGCAAGCCAATCAGCTTATCTTCTCTTAATAAAATTGTAGATTAATAGAATGTTGTGTGAAAACTTAAAAAGGGGGAAAGTGGGGGCAGCTAGGTGGCACAGTGAATAGAGCACTGGCCCTGGAGTCAGAAGGACCAGAGTCCAAATGCAGCCTGAGACACTTAACAGGTACTAGCTGTGTGACCTTGGGTGAGTCATTTAAGCCCAATTGCCCTGCCTCCCCCCCCTTCCAAAGAAAAAGGTCAGAAGAAAAGTAAGAAATTGACCAGAAAGAAGCAAAATGGGCAATCAGGCCGATGGATTAGCTAATCACTGCTAGGGTGCAAATTACAAGATGGCGGAAATAACTTCATGAAAAGTAAATAAATACTAAGCTGAAAGTCTTTATTTAAGATTCATAGGATAAGGTACAAGTCACTAGTCCTAGATTTCTGTTCTAACAAGGAACTTCCAGGCACATTAGCACAATTGAATCAAACCCTAAGTTTCTTGAGCTTTGGAACATTTTAATCACTACAAATAGTAAATATATCAGCTGGAAGTAAGATGGAAAGAAGTATTTAAGTTCAGGGAACTGGGTCCAAAATCCCTACCCTTCCACTTGCCAATGGTCTGACTTGGGGTGTTAACTGATTTCCTGAGAATCAGTTTCTTCATGTGCAAATATGAGAGAATAGAACTAGATATCCTCTGAAATCTTTTCCAGTTCTACATGGTGATCCTATGATCAATGCTTATTCTACCCAGCTCAATGACTAGTGGAATAGGAAGAGTCATACATCTCAAAGAAGGGCTGCATGGAACTATTACTGGAAGAATCATTGTTAATTCTCTTTTACGTAAAAAAAAAATAAACAGGGGCACAGTGAGAGGTTAAGTTAGGTTTGTCTCATGAGAGATTTGATATTTTATTTCTGGGAGAAGTCTGAAGGAAATAATGACCTTCTTTCACTTAAGGAGGCCACTTAACTTTAGTGTAACCCAGTTTCCTCAACTGTTAAATGAGGGTAATAATGGCACCTAACTCCAGGGTTGTTGTGAGTATCAATTGAGATTATATTTATACGGCACTTATTACAGGGCCAGATACATAGTAGGCACTTAATAAATGCTTGTTTCTTTTCTGAAAAATAAAGACACAAGGTGCATACCCATGGCTTTTTTAAGGAAGTTTAGAGAGTCAGTAAATAAAATAAGTACATTCAACTGTTGTTGGCCAAGTCAGTTTTTTAAAAATATAAACTAATTTTCACAAAACAAGACAAATCACTATTTAAAGGAACCTTTCAATGTATCATTTTATAAGCCAACTCTTTCAAATCAATGATAATATCTATTCCTGTTAATGAAGAGAACTGATTCTAATGATGAACTTGATAGGCAAAACCTTATTAAACACATACAAAGAACAAAAAAGGAGTAAATATATATTATTGAACAGTGGGGCTCAATGTATATGTGAGCATACCCTCCAAGTCATTCCCTTATTTTTTTTTTGGAGGGCAGTTGGGGTTAAGTGACTTGCCCAAGGTCACACGGCTAGTTTTTTGTGTTAAGTGTCTGAGGCCGGATTTGAACTCAGGTACTCCTGACTCCAGGGCTGATGCTCTATTCACTGCGCCACCTAGCCGCCCCCATCATTCCCTTATTTGTTCTGGGTTTTTTCCCCCCTCAATCAACTATTACCCAAAACAATATTAGCAGTAAATTTTTTTTTCTTGAGATTTAAGGTGTCAACCCTGGTAACAAATGACCAAAGGGCCACAGGAGCTCTGCAACCACTGTTAAAAAGAGGGAGGGAGGGAGGCAGGGAAGGAGAGAGAGAGAGACAAAGAGAGAGAGAGAGAGAGAGAGAGAGAAAGGGAGAGAGAGGTGGGGGAGAGAGAGATCTCATACAGGTTATCAAAACCACAGTTAATTTTAAAAATAAAATAAAACAAAACAAAACAAGATAAAACCAAAGAGATAACAGTGGTCATAATCAAAAAGCTTTATTCTGTTGGAGGAGGGAAGCTAGACTCATGTGTTGGGGCTCCTTCTAGTTGGAGACTCACTTTAGTGTGGGTAAATCTCAATACATATGTAAGTGACTACACAATGAGCTGTAACTGTGACAATGAAAAGTAACAATTATAAGAGAAGTCTGATTCATAGCAAGTCTTCATGACTAGAAAATGGATACTACAGGTGCTATTCCAAGTTCAGAGGCCTCATGATACTTGTGTGAAAAAATTCTGGAATTTTTTAGTGGCTGACATCATCATGAGGGTGGGTGCAAAGGACTGTTGCTATGCCAAGCTCAGGGCACAACTTGTATATTGGGCCTTAGCTCTAGGGAAAAAATAATGAGTCTCTGAAAAGTAAAAAAGAGAGGAGTAAAAAGAGAAGGGTGGTCTGGGGACCTTGAAAAAGTTTGGCAAAGTATTTTATAATGTTCCATTAAATTCTCACAACAATTCTGTAAGGTAGTATTATTGCTATTAATAGAGGTATTATAATTCCCATTTTACTGATGAGAAAATTGAGACAGAGGTTAAGTGACTTACTTAGGACCACTCACATAGTAAGTGACTAAAAGCAGGATTTAGACTCATCTTTTTGCTTCAAAGTCTACTATGCTTTCTCCTATAGCACCTAGTTGATTCTTAGTTTCTTTTCTTATGATTCACCTTTTCAGTAAAAGTAGGGGGGAAAAAATCAAATCTATTGTCAACAGGTAGTTCTAGATAACTGGATTCCGGTAAACTAAGGTTTCATCCTATCATAGATGAAGACCGGAAGGGACTTTCGAACTGATCTGTCCAGCATTTCCATTACATATCTGAGGAAACCGAAGCTCACAGACATTAACTGGCTTGTCCATGGTCATCCAGGTAGGAAGTGGTTGAGCTGGGATCTAAGCATTTCCTGTGACTCAGTGGTTAGCATTCTTTTTTTAAATAAAGTTATTTGTTTTATTTCGTAACACTGGATTTTTATGCCACAAGGACGCAGGCTCCACCAACACCCTTGATTTTTTTCCTCCTCCCGCCAGCTGAAGAACTTTGCCTTCATGATGACTGGCTGCTTGGGGACTTTCCCTTTCCCTAGGACTTTGTAGTAGCCCGACCACACAACATCAGTGATAGGGGCAGGGCCCTCCTTGTTTTTGGCAGCATTAATCCTGGTCTGTTCACTGACCAGTGTCCGCAGCTTATCAAGGTTGCCAATTGGGCAGTAGCTTTGGTTCTTCTTCAAGCGGAAATGCCTGATATCCACTTTACCAAAGTAACCTGCATGATCTTTGTCAAAGTCGATCCGGTGATGGTGCAGACCTCTCACATTGCGGCGGCCTCCGGGGTGCTTCCCGTGCTTGCTGATGTGCCCGTGGCCATGCCTGTCGTGCCCGTGGAGCTTCCGCATCTTCCTTAGTCAGGAAGGCATGTTGCAGGCCTCTGCAAAAGAGAAAAATGTTAGCATTCTTTTGAGTATACCATCAGTTTGTTAAAAGTGAGGTTTGTCTGGGTTTTAAATAATAAAACTACAGGTGATCACTAGTGGACAGCTAGAAGGTTGGGTTTTAAGAATTAGCATTGTATAGTGAAAATGGTATTAGATTTCAGGTCAAAGATCCTAGGTCCAAATCCTGCCTTTCACTTATGACCTGTGTAACCTTGGTAAGTCACTTTGAACAGTTCTAGAACTCATCTTACAAATAAGGGCACTGTATTAGATGGTCTTTAATATCTCTTCTTGGAGGCTCCAAATGTATGGATCAAAGCTTGCTCATTTTGAATTCCTTTATATCAGCCATCCCCACATCTGTAAAATAGGGTCCCCTTTGCCTCTCCCACTGGCATGCCTTCCTGATTCAAAAACCAGCACACGTTTCACCCTGCTGAGTTGTACCTAAGTCCCTCACTTGTTAATGAGCAGGGTCATATACTTCTGGGGTTAAAAAGCTGAATCACTTCTCAGGGCAGGAGCTGAAACATGGAGCTTTTCACTGAAACTGTCTTTGACTTTTTATGGTTCACATGAACCCCTAGTCAAAGATGAACTCTTATATGGATTATAAGGAATGTGGGAATTTGAGTGGGAGGGACAGGGAAACCAAGAAATCTGCCATGCTAATAACCAGAAGCTAAGACAGCCTATGCCCCTTTGAAATGATCTTTGCTCACTTGGAAAATCAAGAAATTCCCTAAGCCATGTACATCTATGCCAATGGAGAATTGTGGGCTGTTGTTAGTAAGTGTCATAATTAAACATTTATAGACTATAGGGAGAAAATGGTGTGGTACAAAATGCACAATTAGATTAGATGTGTATCCTGCCTAATGGAAGTGTGTGTGTGTGTGTGTGTGTGTGTGTGTGTGAATGCTAGACTTCAGCTAAAACTGGGAGACGAAAACAGCTGTTACTTTTTTTATTAACTGAATTTCTCTTCACCCCTCCAAAAAGTAAGTCAGACTTCCTCCCCAATTGTTTTTGACCCCAGTGATTTCTTTGAAAATATTCACATCACCCACCTAACCCCAAGAACATGAATGCTTTCAATTAGAGAATAATTATTTAGAACCTAGTCAGATTTCAAGTGCCTTTTTTTGTAATTAATGTAAATTCTTTGTCCTTGTGATTTAGAGAAAACAGGGGAACACATACACATTCCAATTAAAGAGTACAGTTCTGATGAAAACAAAGCAGGGACTGAGAGAAGAGAGGCTCCTATTGTAACCCTGAGGGAAGTGAATACAAAAGATCCATTGTAGCTCCAGCCTATCACAAAGCTCCCTGTCACTGGGGCAGGGTCCTAGATGGTCTCCCAGACATTCACAGTGGGAGTTTCTGCCGGTGTTTTCATTGTCACCTAAGGAGAAATAAGCGAGACTCAGCTGAGCACTAGGTTGTTGTCTAATTACAACTGCAACACTGAGGAGCTGTTTTCTTTGTAACTAAAGTACAGCAGATGCATTTCTCTTTTCCTTTCTTCTTTTATTTCTTCATTCCTTTCTCTTTTTTCCTATCCTTCATTTCTTCTTTCTTTTCCTTCCTTCCTTCTTCTTTCCTTCCTTCTTTCCTTTTTCCTTTCTTCCTTCTTCCCTTTGTTCCTCTCCTTCCCTCCTTCCCTTTCCTCCTTCCTCCCTCCTTCCCTTTCTTCTTTTCTTTCTTTCTCTTTGTTTAATAAAGAAAACTGAGGTACACTTGCACTATGTATCATGGAACCACATGGTGTTATTCAGCTAAGAAGGTCAAAGACCAGAGATGCAATGGCTTATCCATCAGAGACCAGCCTGTTAAGAAATATACTTTTCCAGAAGTAAAGAGCCACTCCAACTCTGGCCCTAAGATCTAACTGAATGACATTGAGGGAGATTTCAGACGTTTTAGGACTGTGAAAGACTTAATATTCTCCACTGTCAAGGGCAAATCCTCCTTTTCTACTCCTCCCCAACCTTCAGTGTGCGTGTGTGTGTGTGTGTGTGTGTGTGTGTGTGTGTGTGAGACAGAGAGAGAGAGAGAGAGAGAGACAGAGAGACAGAGAGACAGAGAGAGATGAAGAACAACCTGATTTTTTTATAATAAAAATACTTCCTGCTATATTTACACAAAATTTGCATTATTTTGGTACCACTCAATAAATACTTTTTCCTTGTCACTTTACCCATTCTTTCTCCTGTCCTGCCCTATTACATAGGCAGCATGTGGTGCAATAGAGCGTTGGGACAGGAATCAGGAAGAGCTGAATTCAAACCCAGCCCCATACAGCTAATAAGTGTGTCGTCACACAACCAGTGTTTGCCTCAGTTTCTTCAACTATAAAATGAAAATATCAACAGGACCTATCTTCCAGTGTTATGGTGAGTTTCAAATGAGATAATATTTATTAAAAGTGCTTAGCATTCTTTTGCACTACATAGTAGATACTATATAGATGCTTATCCCCTTCCCTCCTTTCCCCTTACCCAAGTGAGCTCTAATTTGGCAAGTGATTGCATATCAAGGATAAGGAAAAAGAACAGATGCTTCATGTTTAAAGTTCCAGAAATTAAGTTCTATGCTCTATGTTCTGTATCTAAGCTCTACTTCCCTTCTGTTACATTGTGCCCTCTAGAATTATCATTCTGTCATTAGAAAGTTCCTTTTCATCCTCATTTCAATTTCTTTCTCTTTCTTACTTTTTATCATCTGCAGCTCATCCATAGCTTGGTTCCGTTGCTTACTGCTCTTTCTCCCATATGTAATGATACTGAGATTTCAAGATCTTCCATGCCCCTTGAACTTGCTAATGTAGCAGGAAGGGGTGGAGCAAGAGAAAGCTGGAACTAAGCTAGTGTCCATGCGGTGGTGACTGGAAGCAGCAGTGGCAGCAGGAGCAGAGGTGGCATCGGCATGAACTCCTTTTTCTTTGAGCCAGCCAGAATCTCTGCTAAGGACTCTTGCTGAGCACTGCCAAGGACAAGAACTGTGGAGGGGCCAGAGCTGCTGGGAGCAAGCTGCCTGGATGCTGAGCAGTTGCTGTGAGTGAGGAGAGAAGGATCTTTGCCTAAGGTTGCCTGTCCTGTTTTGAAGGCTTGAAAAAGTGGGTATTTACTACTTTAACTACATGTACCAACTTTATAAGTACTGTGTTGGCTTTGACTTTCTGGTTTTGGGACTCAGTTTTCTGGTATTTGAATAAATGCTTTGACTATATTTCTCATGTAGAAAGCCTGTTACATTTTGTGATTAATAACCATATTCCATACTCATAGTTACTGTAGGCATTGTGAATACTGCATTGCTAATACACCATACCATTAAAACACTGGGCAAGGAAGATGTATTGCTATTGATGACAGAAATGCAAATTAAAACAACTCTCAGGTACCATCTCACACCCCCAAAGTTGGCTTATATAACAGAAAAGGAAAATGACAAATGTTGGAAGGGATGTGAAAACCTTGGCACATTAATGCACTTTGGATGGAGTTGTGAACTGATAAAAGAATTCTGCAGATCAATTTGGAACTATGTCCAAAGGGCAGCCAAACTGTACTTATACTTTAATACAGCAATACCACTACTAGGTCTGTAT
Organism: Pseudocheirus occidentalis; assembly: GCA_028646575.1. NCBI lineage: Eukaryota > Metazoa > Chordata > Mammalia > Diprotodontia > Pseudocheiridae > Pseudocheirus > Pseudocheirus occidentalis. The sequence continues at coordinate 221,487,783 of CM053596.1, read as the reverse complement.
CCCAAAGAGATCACGAAAAAAGGAAAAAAGGATCCACACGTACAACTTATTTATAGCAGTTCTTATTGTGGTGGCAAAGAACTGGAAATTGGGGGGATGCCCATCAATTGAGGAATGACTGAAAAAGTTGTAGTATATGAATGTAATGAAATACTATTGTTCTATAAGAAATGATGAGCAGGAAGATTTCAGAAAAAAAAGACAAAGCCAACATGAACTGATGCTGAGTGAAGTGAGCAGAACCAGGAGAAAATTGTGCTCAGTAATAGTAACACTGAGCAACACTCAACTATGATAGACTTAGTTCTTCTCAGCAATACAGTGACCCAAGACAATTCCAAGGCTCATGATGAAAAATACTATTCACATTCAGAGAAAGAACTGGAGTCTGAATATAAATTGAACCATACCATTTTCACTTATTTTGTTTTTCCACCCTCATGGTTTTTCCCTTTTGTTCTGATTCTTCTTTCACAACATGACTAGTATGGAAATGCATTTAGCATGATTGTGTATGCATAACTTATATCAGATTGGGGAACAGGGAAGGAAAACATGGAGGGAGAAAAATTTGGAACTCAAAATTGTACTAACAGTAATATCAGAAACTGTCTTTACATATAATTGGAAAATTTAAATACCATTAAGTACAAAAAGAAATGTTGTTGGCCTCCTAAATTTGCAATATATTCCCATGACTTTTCCTCTACTTTCATAATTCAGCAACCTTTTGTCTGTTGAGATTTACTCTCTTCATGGGTGTGGGGGCAAATGCTTAACAACCAGCTCTCTGAAAAAAAAAAGTTCACTCAATACAATTTTAAGTTTAATCCTCTTCATGAACATTTTCTGTATTGCTTTCTTAAATGTAGACAATCAGTAATATAGTAAACCCATTCTTGATTTTTTAGCATTTTCTAGTTTCTGATGTATAAATGTTCAAATTGAAAATTTAAAAACTGGTTCTTTTTTTATTTTTGCAGGGGGAATGCATGGCAATTGGGGTTAAATGACTTGCCCAAGGGCTAGTAAGTATTAAGTTGTCTGAGTCCAGAATTGAACTCAGGTCCTCCTGACTCTAGGGCTAGTTTGCCACCTAGCTGGCCCCCAAAACTGGTTCTTCCAAACCATTTAGAGCATACTCCAGCATACCTCCATCACAATGTCATTGTTGCTGTCAACCTCCCTTTCCTCTCTGTATGAAGTCAGTGAATTTCTCAGTCTTTCTCTCAACCATACTACTACTAATATATCTGGGAACTTTAACATTTATATTCAAGCCTCTTTGAACACTGGCCACTTATTTCATAAATCAGCCTAAACCTCTTCTCTACCTCAGCCACACA
>CM053596.1:221469869-221485937 GCA_028646575.1 Pseudocheirus occidentalis | reverse complement strand
TCTCTCTCTCTCTCTCTCTCTCTCTCTCTCTCTCTCTCTGTCTCTCTCTCTCTTTTAAATAGAAGTGGGTAAATATAGTCTATGTCTTTGATTGTCCCTCCATTGATTTAATGGAGAACATATTTAGAGAAGTTTGTTTCTTTTTCCAATCTTCTAAATCTCCAGTTTTCTTACCAGTAGCCATTTAATCTTCCCTCTTTCTCCATATTGATTTTAACTTCTTTCTAACAATGTTCAAAAGTGATCAACAGTAATTAGCATGAGAATAATCCTGAAGCCAGTGAAATGCCATCTTAGTTATGGTTTCTGGGCCAATAGCAACCACATATTTCACAGATAGACACTTTAGCCTCAGGGAAAAAAATTGTGTCTGGGAAACAAAACATTGACTTTCATTAATTTTCTTTGGTTTTATTCTTTTTATTGTCTACTTTCTTCTTTGTGATAAAATGTGTTGTCAGGTTTTTGTTACTGTTGCATTTTATCTTACAGGATACTTTTTTATTGGTTGGAGAGGATGACAACTTCTTGGGTTTTTGGTTATCATGAAGAGAGTTTGTTCTAAGGGTGTGGTAAACTAACCAATAGGGATTATAAGGAAAGGATTAGGATCTGGGAAATAGGATTTCATGGGACAGGATCCTAAAAGGGATTCTTAACCTAGAATTTGCAAACTTTAAGAATATTTTTAATAATTATATTATAATTGATTTATTTCATAATTCTATATATTTTATTTTAGGCATTTATGTAGAGGCCATGGCACACAAACCTTGCCCTAAACCATGGAATAAGTAGAAGTATAAACCACTAGGAATTAGGAGATGTTGATGGATAGTAGCCCCTACCTACCAGTAGGCAACTAGACCAAAAAGTTTTCTTTCTTCCCTGAATAACAACAGGCTTTTTATTGGTAATGTGGTTCCTGGCATCCCATCCTAATAATACCATAGAAAACATCCTCTGCTTCCTGGCTTCTCACATCTGGTGTATTTTTCACTAAAGGCTGACCATATTTGCCACTATTCAAGCATCATCTCTATAAATTAAAAAAAGAGACAATGGAAAGTCTTGGTGTTCATTAAACTGGGAGCTGAGGCAGAAGTGCATCTCCAAACGTGAATCTTTGTCCTCTCTTTGACAACTGTATTCTTACAGGTTAAGTAAAATTAATCCATTACAATCCTCTTGCTTGTTTTGGGTCATCCATCTATAACTGTACCTAAATATTAACAATATAAGTAACTAATTCAATAAAAAGTAAGTCATATTGGTTGTTTGCTGCATTGTACAACCACTGTGTTTGGTGGTTTGACTGGTTTTTTCAATGAGTTGTGCCAATATCCCTTCAGGATGCTGAAAGAAAAGACTCCAGAAAGAAGCCAACATGATAGGATCTAGAAAGCTCTATCATGTCTCTTTCCCCAGGCCATTGCATTAGAGATTTCAGAGAGCTTCCCCTTGGGTGAAATCTAGTGCTCACTCTAAATGGGAGGATTCATTTTCTCTGCATCATCTGGTATAGATCTTCCTATATAGACCTCATCTGATTTCTGTTTTGCTGCTGATATGGATAATTTTTTTTGATAAGTGATACATTTGATAAATTTGTTCGCTGTGTAATTGGTATTTGGTAGGAAAGGGATCAAGTCTTTGATATAAAACTTGGAGTCCTGCTCCTCCTCCCAATAATGAGCAGTTATAAGAAGTTAGCTTGAACTTGCAAATCATATCCCTTATACTAACAATATAGAGGAAGCACATAGAATTCTTACCTAGTACTTGCTTCTCTTTGAGGAGTCACTCTTAGAGTGGCTAAGCTTCTGTTGACTCGAACCTCCTGCTTCACTTCCTAGTAGGAAATATCTCCCTTGGAGAAGGGTGAGAGAAAAAAGGCTTTCCTTTGGGCCCTGCATTGACTCTCCTGTGCTGTATGTGTGGGACAGCCCCTGCAACTTATGAAGCTGACTCACTACTTATTGACTCATGATACCTACTTGAATGTTTCTTTTTGAAGCAAGGGAAAGGATTTGAGAAGTATATAAATGCCATGAACACATAAATAAAGAGAATAATAGGGCCTATATGCTGGCATCATTCCTTTCAAGCTGTTCTTGGGTTTGTTTCTTAAATTTTCCAGTTTCTTAGTGCCCCAGAAAATTCAGGAGTGATTTTCTCAGCTATAGTTCGACATCTAAAACAATAGTTCCCCTTTATCTCTCACTTTATCTACAAAGTGCACATGAGACTGATGTGAAGAGACTCCCCATCTTAAGATCATCAAATTGAAGAATTGGTGTTGGTTCATTAGAGCAGTACACAGAAAGTGCCCTAACCACATTCTGCTGTACTTGTGACTTCACAATGAGCTAATGAACAATTTCTTGACTTCCCACTGAGTGAAGCTCATTCAGGATTAGCTGCTCTCAGTAGATTACACATTAGAGAGAAGACTGTCAAACATCAGAGTAAAAGAGGATGCTAAGTCTTCCCACACAAGCATCCATGGTGCTCTAATGAGCCAGCTCCTCTGTCACATTTGCAACTAGCAAATGACCTAAGAATAAGTCAGAAAAGCCTTATATTGGAGGGGATTATCTCAACTCTAAAACAGTGAGAAAAGTAGGTCAATTGGTAGTTACAAAAACTATTTTAGTTCAACTGAAGAAAATTGGTTATACTCCTGAAGCAAATGGCTTATGGAAAAATTGGCCTGCTTCATCTAGCATGTAAATCATAAATACTCCTTTGAATGGAAGCTTATAGAACCACAGACTATTAAGGGTGAAAGGAACCCTTGAAGTAATCTAGTCTAATGCTCTCATTTTAGGAATGAGAAAATGAGACCTGGCAAATAGACCTTATGTATTATCACATGGCTAGTAAGTGGGGAGAAACAGGACTAGAACTCAGATCTCTTAAATCAAAGTCTAATATTCATTCTACTTGTTGTGGAGACATTTCCATCATATTCAACTTCTCATGACCCCATTTGGGGTTTCTAGGCAAAAATACTGGAGTGATTTGCCATTTCCTTCTATAACTCATTTTATAGCTGAGGAAATTGAGGCAAACAGGGTTAAGTGACTTGGCCAGAGTCACACAGGTACTAAGTGTTTGAGGTCAGATCTGAATTCATTAAGATGTCTTCCTGATTCAAAGCCTAGTGCTGCTCTATCTGCTGAGTCATCTAATTGTCCAATTCCTCCTGCTATGCAATACTAAATTCCTAAATGAAGATATAATTATATTTTATTAATGTAGCATCTTTGTCTTTTATAAGGCTCAAACTTCACAATAGAAAGGAAGGCTCAGCAAATAATTGCACTTACTAAAGTAAGTATCTAGGTTCTATTCAAAACAAACAATAACATTTCAGATTAGAAAGAACATATGGCACAATTTATTTATTTGCTAATTGTTATTTCCTTCTTTGAATGTTTCCTGGCATTTTAATTTTATAAATTATAAATCAGTACATTGAATGAAGGGAAGCTGAAAAAGTACAAGATGAGACATATCTTAATATTTTTATACCTTCCAATCTTGTTTTCACTAACTGTAAATATGAATGTATTTCAAAGGAAAATAAGATATACAAAAGGTATTTTTTTGGCATGTGAGCTTATGGGAGCTGAGTACAGGTATTCACTTTTCTGACCTCCTATCACCCTCTAGGATTCTGGAACAGAATTGCAAATTACTGGATATTTCAGGCTCATATTTCACAGTGTGATATCATGGAAATATTGTTAGAGAAGATGTTACACATGAAAGTTTAAATGACTAAAAAGATATCTTTACTGAGGCAAGAAAAATATTTTCAGAGTTTCATAGGTCTAATATTTTCTCAAAATTAGACACACAAGTAGAAATCAAAGAATTCTAGTCATCTGGGAACTAATTTTAAAGTTGTTGATATCCAGTGCATATACTTTTTTGGATACTCAGAGTTATCGTTAATATCAGGTTCTACTTTTTTGGTCTTTATAAAGAGGAAAGGTAAAATTGGTCTTATTTCAAAATATTTATACCTCATATAACATATCATGCTGGTTAGGGCTCATAAAATTTCATGGTACAAACTCTGCTGGTTTTGAAGTTAGATCAGCAGTTTGTGATGAAGCAGTTGTGAGATGTTTATACATGTTGGATTCTATACTTGAAGGTTTGTTTATTGTGGATGGAGCAAAGTCATTCTTTTTTTTTAATTGATGTCTTTTTATTTACTTTCAGTTTACGATATTCAATCCCACAATCTCTTAAGTTTCTGATTTTCTACCCCTCCTTCTCTTCCCCCTTCCCCCTCTCAAAGTGGTGTGTAATCAAATGTAGGTTCTACAAATATCTTCACATTGGATATTAGTCATGTTCAATTATAACAGTGGTTCTCAACCTTCCTAATGCCATGACCCTTTAATACTCATATGTGGGAGTATATGCATATGGGCGGACCTGCCTAGAGATGGATAGAGGAGTAGTGCCTCAATTCCTAAGGCCTTTGGAAATGTGTGTTTTCCAATGGTCTTAGGCGACCCCTGTGAAAGAGTTGTTAGACCTCCAAAGGGGTCATGACCCACAGGTTGAGAACCACTGAATTATAACCAATTATAATCAATGAGCTGAACAATGAAAAAGAAGGGATAAAACAAAACAAAACAAAAAACAAATGAGAGAGAGCAAATAGTTTGCTTCAGTCTACTCTGTTGTTCTTTCTCTGGATGTGGATATCCCTTTCCATCATGAGTCTCTCGTGGTTATCTTCTAATCTTGTATTACTGAGAGTAGTCCAGTCTACCAATGTTAGACATCACACATATTATGTGTCTGTAAATGTGTACAAAGTTCTCCTGGGTCTCTTCTCCTCACTCAGCATCAGTCAAATAAGTCTCTCCAAGTTATTATGAAGTTTGTCTACTCCTCATTTCTTATAGCACAGTAATATTCCATTACATTCACATACCACAACTTGTTTAGCCATTCCCCAATTGATTGGCATCCCCTTGACTTTCAATTCTTGAGCAAAATCAGTCTTAAAACAATGGAGTCTTACTTTTGAGAAAAGTTGGTTGACCTTCACCCCATGGCTAATAAAATTAATATTTCTTCTAATCACGAGTATCCACTAATTGCCTCGGGAGGGAAGAACAATATACAGCCCCCTCTTTGCACTTATATTGTGAAGAATAGTAATTTGCTACTGCAACAGTAATTAATTTAGCAGGTACTTAGTTCTTAGTAACTAAGGGCTAAGTACTTCTGTGAAAGAAACAGAGAGTGTGACCTCTGTCTCCTGTTGCTGATATGGTAGGAAGGGGTTGGCTGAGATAGGAAGCCAGTGTGTGTGTGTGTGTGTGTGTGTGTGTGTGTATGTGTGTGTGTGTGTGTGTATATGTGTTTGTGTATAAGAAGAGTTCTGGTGACAGAGAACCAGAATGAAGAATTTTCCTACTGGTGGCTCCTGGTGGAGGGAGCAAAATTGTCCCAGCCTCTGGGAAATGGGCAGCTACTGGACTGAGAGCTGAATTGGAGTTCTCTTGAGACAAGAATCTGGTGAAGGCTGAAATTGCTGCTGCCTTTTTTTTTGTCCCAGCATCTGGAAGCTGACTGAGAACTGAGTTGGAGTTTTCTTGAGACCAGAATCTGCTAAAGGTTGAAGTTGCTGCCACCTGGAAGGCTGAGATTTCTACTGCGATCTATGGAGGACTAAAGAAGCATGCTCAGTATAAGGGTTTGGTTGTTTGTGGCTTGTTTAATCCTTGAGTTCATGTCGACAGAAGTAGTGAAGGTTTTAAGATGTGCTGGACTCTGTGAACTTTAGTGTATACCAAGAACTGCCTGGAGGACTGGATGAGAGCCTGGGAGCTATCTGCCTCTGAATCCAGGCAACTGTTTGGCAGATTTCTGTAGGAGCTGGGACTATGGAAGGGGATCCAGGGAATCTGAGAGACCACCCCAAGTCAAGATGAAGAAAAGTCCTCCCCTTGGATGCATGATGAAATTGAAGTGTACCCAATACCGAGGGGTGGAGGATTTGTGCAATTTTCTAAATATTGTATTTAGTGATTAATGATTCTTAGTAAATGTAAATTATTGTGACAGATTAAGTTAACTTATGATTGCCCCATGTGTGGAAGATTGATTATTGTATTGTGAGATGACTGAATGACTGATTGAGGAGGCAAACCTCCTTAGGGAAACCAGATGATTATTCTTTTGTGGCCACTTTGTTGAAAACTATGTGGCCATTTTAAATGTTAAGCTGTTTTGAACACTATATTGTGATTTTCTGTGATAAGATGTAATATTGTGATTATTGTCTTGTAATTTGTTGTGAATGTTTGCCTTGATTGGTAATGTAATAAATAGAGTGTTCACTGTACCATGTAATCTGTACCTTAAGAGCTGTTCACAGTAGCATTCTTTTGGGAAGCTGCTTGTGTTACAGCTACCAGCTTTGTCTTTTTTAAATTTTATTTACCATCTTTAATTTTTTACTTTAGCTGACTTTTATTTAGGATCAGTCAACTCAGTCAGTAAGCTAGTATCTATTAAGTGTCTACTCTGCACCAGGCACTGTGCTGATTACTCAAATACACCACATTAATTGGTACTTCTTAGTCTTTTCACATTATATTTTCTTTGCTTGGAATGTTTTCCTTCTCTTCTACTCTTTACTTATTTAATTTTTATTTCTCTCTCTGAAGGCCCAATTCAAATCTCACATCCTCAAAACATTCTTTGGCCATTCCAGACTATGTCAATCTTTCCCTCTTCTGAATATCTAATTCACTTGTTTCTATTAACCATTGAGGCACATGTTGCAGAGCATATTGCTATATAAATGACTTTGTGTCTATTAGTTTTCCCTATGAGATTTTAAATTCTTTGTGTATAAGGGGCAATATATATATACACACACATATACACGCACACACACATACACATATGCATATGTACACATATGCATACACACATACATATATACATATATACACATGTGTACATACATATATGTGTATATATATATTTATAATAAGATGGGTACTTTTCTTGATACTTATGTATGAATTCAAAATATGCTTGTAAAAGTCAAAGAAATATCATTTAAGTAAAGCTGTAACACCAGCTACTTTAATTCCCACTGCTCAAAAGCCTGATATCTTACATTCTCCTCTCTTCCAGAGTTTTCCAGTATCTCTAAGGTGGTTTGGAACTTTCTGCAAATGGCTCTAGCCCCCATTGATGATGTTCCCCTGATTGTAGAGGATAGTATTTTGTACTCTAGTTCCATTTAAACATTAATAGTTGGATTTGCTTTTACATAGAAATATCTACTTCAAATGTATGATCACAAATATAAAACCTTACTCCTTTAATCCCTCCTCCCTTCTCCCCTCCCATACCACCTTAGTCTTTGGGAAAAGCAAGAGGATTAAGTTAATAATTTCCCTCAGTTTTAATAAAGCACAACCCCAAATTTCCAAACTAAAACCTCATCCAGGTTCAAGTCCCAGACACAATATCTTGTCAGGGCATCCCTGTAAGACTAGTTGCAAAATCCCACCTGGAATCCTGCCTCCAGAGCTGGCAAGGCTCAAACTTCCAGTCTTGTGGGGATTGCCATCAGTACTTAAGAAACTAAGAAGGACAAATGACCTAGAACAGAAACAAACACACCCAGGAAAGCTTCTTGATGCTTTCTCAGGGCTATTTCTTTGAGCCAATAGTAAAAGAGATGGGGGGGGGGTGTCTTCCAGTTCATTTCATGGTATCATTTCACAGAAGCCTTGCTGTATCTGAACTATGTGTGATCATCACCCTTTGGGTGCAGCAGTAAAGAGTGAACAGGAAAGACAGAGACTGTTCCTGCCTGAGAATTTTTAATGACCCATCCTATTCCAGCAAGGTAGTCAAAGGCATCTACTTCTATCCACATGGTAGGGGAATATTGAGGAGCAGGGTGCCTCTATATTAGGTAACCTGGGAATTCTCCAAGGTCCCAAGGTCTCATTCTTAAGCATTACACAGTTTAAAGAAGAGAATTGTGTTCAAGCAAATAATTATTTTGGATAAAAGAAATTGAAACAGATTTCTAGATAGTTAATTTGCTAATTATTCTTCTCCTCTTTCTCATCTCCTCTTTCTGGTCCCCATGGCTTTCTTTAAATTCAAATCCTACATTATGTAGGAATCCTTTCCTGATCTTCCTCCATTCTGATGTCTTCTCTTTGTTGATTATTTCCTATTTATCCTGTATATAGATTCTTTAGATATAAGTGCTTATATACTTTCTTCCTTATTAAACTGAAAGGTCCTTGAGATCAGCAACTGTTTTTAACCTTTCTTAGTGCTTAGCACAATGTCTGTCACACAGTAGGTAATTAATATGTGTTTATTGATAAGCTGACAGGGGAAAATATAGCTTTAGTATATCCTCTTCTAGCCATGACAGTTTTGATGAACACATTTTCTATAGTATTTTGAGACTTTGTAATAATAATCATATAACTACAAATCTACCATCACCACTACTTATTTTTTTAAATAAAGCTCAATTTTAAATAGATAGAGGAATAATATTTTTAACATTCAAAAACAAGCTAAGAATTTCTCTCTTTTTTTGAGAAGTGATGAAAAGAAACCCATACATATATTGCTTCTGTTTCAGTCAGAATAATCTCTGTCTTTACAACAACAATCACTTAATGCATTTTGATGGCAGGTCACAAATTTAGAAAGTCAAATGAAGATGGCTGAACCACTTGGTCTCCATTTTCTTTGTGGAAGAAGGAAGCAGAGAGGGACAATGAAATGAAACCATGTAAGTCACAATTTATGGAGCAGTAAATGACTGAATTGTGAAATAAACATCAGCAGTGAATATAAAGATGTCATGAAGCATTACATCCCAAATGGTTGAAATTCCCCTTCATGGACAAATCCACACAGAGAAATTTCCTTTTTTGGCTTAAATAAAAAATAAAATCACTAAGCTCATCAGAGGAAAGAGAATGGAAGAGATTAAAAACAAAAGAATTTTTAGGTTCACACATTATATGTCTTTCAGTGATGCTATTAGGAAAATTAATGAAACCCATTTTCTTTACTCTGGGGCTCTAGGAAAGTCATTAGATTTAAATGAATATATAACATTACATCCATCTAATTTCAAAGAAAAGATTCAGCAAGCCAATGAGAGCCAATAGTTTCAAACTACTTGGAAGAATTTCACCTTAATGGAAGTAATGCAAGTTTCATGAGTTACTGTATGAGACAAATTATAAAGACAAAGAAAGAATGACTAGAGAGAGGCAACTTCCACAATTTGTAGCACCTTTCAGCTCAGAATGATGTTGACAGTTAATAATACAATCTGCCCATCTTTCATGTTCCTTCTATTACTTGTCTCTATGTTTCTCTGAAGCTTAGTGAGAAGCTCACTTAGAAGATCCATTTGAAGTATTTTGAAATACCTAGACCTTGGCTTACTATTTTAAGGATTCAAGACCAAAATCATGCTCTGTATTTTCCACCAGAAACATTTTCAAATTTAATTGCATTTGGAAAGATCCTGGACAAAAATTAGAATCTGATATATTTTGCTGTGCCTACCCACCCACCATCTTCCCCACATAAATTGTCAGACATATATCTGAAAGCTTATCATCAAATTTGCCTTGTGTTTGAGATGACACTGTGTGGGTTTTAACCAAGGTTATTTTTGACAATCATGTTTTTGCTCGGACATGATGAGCTGTGAATAGATATGCAGTATATAGCACAGGATAAATCAATGAACACAAAGAAACATCCAAGGTCCTATACTGCACCATGGGCAAAGGAAGGAAAACTGTACTGTATAGCTAAAAACCTTTTCTCAGCCATTATTCTGCATTTGAGGATTTAAGTTAATACTTAGGAGATCATAGCCAAAGTGGCTTTCTCTTGGTTCCTCACTTACTATATTCCATCTCCCATCTCTGTGACTTTTCACTAGGCATCCCCAGGGCCTGGAATGCACTTGTTCCTTACCACTACCTCTAGATTGCATTTCTTCTTTTAAAATACCCTATCTTTTTCATGAAGACTTGCCTGATTTTGCCAACACCTGCCCACATACGATATTTTAACTTCTATGCGTATTTGTGCACATAAGTTTTATATTTATGCTATACATATGTACACACACATAAGTGTATTTGTTTCTGAACTCCCCTTGCATTAGAATCTAAGTTCATTGTGAGTAGGGATTGTTTTGTTCTTTATTCTCCTAACATTGCACCTAACAAGGTGCCTTTTTCATATAAGGTCTTAGTAAATACCTGTCAATTGGCTGATTGACCCAACCCCTTCCTTTTACAAAGGCAAAAACTGAAATCCAGCGAGATGGAATGATCTACTCAAAGTAGCATAGGTAATAAGTGGGAGACTTGAGATTCATACTCATGTCCTCTGACTTTAAACACAAGCTATTTTATTGAACTATATTGCCTACAGAAATTCCTTTCATGTATTTATTTACTATATACAAGAACTTTTCTTTACCAGCTATTTTACTTGGGTCAGATGTCTGAATAGCCAATAGGACTTCACTGCAGATTAGAGGGGAAGGAAAGTGAAGAAGCATTTATATAGCATCTACTGTATGCCAAGCACCATGATAAACACTTATATTAGAGGAATGTAAATTGAACATTGATGTTTGCTGAGAGGGGTGCTACCTTCTGGAGACCACTGCCCTAAATATTATAACATATAAATGAAGATGACTTAAAATTAGGAGTCCTCCAATCCAGGAATTTATCTTGCATGTCCAGGCCTAAAACTTAGTTTTAGAGATATCTGGGTTGTAATAACCCATTGACTCTCTGATCATTCTTAAAAAACACAAATGTCTAGAGAAAAGGTAGCAGATTAAGCTCTCAGTTGTTAACAGAGTAAGGTATATTGGCTTGTCAGACCATTGAAACACAGTGTTACAGAAGCAAAGGACTTTAGAGATCAGATATATTATAAATGAAGAAATGTTCTCTGTGACAGCTAGTCGAGCATATAAAGCTAAGGATTAGAGAAGCTGAGAGTCTTAGAGTTAGAAGAAACCTAAAAGGCCATCTTAGCCAACCTGTATCTGAGTAAGAATTGCCTCTAAGAAATCCCTGGATGAGTGATTATTCAGCCTTCACTTAAAAGTTCTCTGTTTGGGGTATACAAATAAGAGACATTTTTATGTATTAACGTATGTCGCCTTTTATAACAATTTTATGATTGTTCTAATTGCTGGTAAGCTAGGCAATGCAGTAGGGATAGTGCTGTACCTGGAGTCAGAAAAACCTGAATTTAAAACTACCCCCTAGATGTTTACTAGCTGTGTGACCCTGGGCAATGCACTCAAGCTGTCTGTCTCAGTTGGACACCTAGGTGGTGAAGTGGAAAAAACATAGGGCTTGGAATCAGGGAGTCTCATGCATTCAAGACCAGACTCACACACTTTCTATCTGTGTGACCCTGGATGAGTCACTTTACCCTGTTTGCCTCAGTTTCCTCATCTTTAAAATAAAGAGAAGGGAATGACAAATCACTCCAATATTTTTTTTTTGCTTTTTTTTTGGGAGGGCAATTGGGGTTGTGACTTGCCCAAAGTCACATGGCTAGTATGTCAACTGTCTGAGGCTGGATTTGAACTCAGGTCCTCCTGACTCCAGGGCCGGTGCTCTATTCACTGTGCCACCAAGCTGCCCCCACTCCAATATTTTTGCCAAGAAATCCACATTGGGGTCAGAAAGAGTCACATACAAACTAAAAACATGAATGAACAACAACAGTAACCTGTAAGTTTTTCTTTACATCACAATTAAATTTACTTCTCTGAAACTTTCTCCCAATCATTACTCCTAAATCTGACCTTTAGGAAAACATTGAAAGAGAAAAATTCCTCTTCCACAAAGTAGTATTTCACATATTTAAAATAGCTAACATCTCCCTGAACCCTTGCCCCCAGTCTTTACATTCTAAGAAAAATAGTTTCTGACTTTTGACTAATGCTTATATGGTACATTCTCTGCTCGTTTTGCCTGTCTACTAATTCTCTGGACCCATGACAGTAGAAGACTACTGTAGATTATCACCTTCATTTTGAACACTATGTCTTTCTTGAACAAGCCACATGTAGCATTAGGATTTTTTTTTGCCTGCCAAGTGATAACTTTGACTCATAGCTGGCTTGCAATCCTCTCAAACTTCTAATTAAAAAAAAATATATATATATATATAGAATAGTCCCCAATTATTCTCTTATACATATTTGTGAAGTCTATGTTTTGAACCTGTGTAGGACTTTACTTTTGCTGCTATTAAAATTTATCTTATTATATTTGAGCTGTCATGCTAACTTCCTGAAATATTTTAAAGTTTTCATTCTGTCATTCATTGTGTTAACTATCACTCTGAGTTTTGTGTCACCTGCACACTTGGTTATCCTGTTTTCTATGCATTTATTCTAATCACTTACAAAAAAATCTTAATAACTGAGCCAAGCACAGATGCCTCCACCAAAATAGATGCTTGTAAATGTAATAATGTTTGATGAAGTAGAAAGGGGATATATAATTTGGGAAGCCAGGACCCTGCATAGGAATTCATCTAAGTGCTAGAGTGTTCAAGGCTCTGTGCTAAGTGCTAGATTCAACATGTACACAGCTAAATAAATATTGAATTATTTAAAGGGGACAGAGTAATATGGGATGATCTAAGAAGTCTTCATAGAGGAAGAGGTATCCTAATTGAGATAATTTCGATAAAGATTCTAACAGGCAGAAATGAAGAGAAAGCATGTTGCAGGCAAGGGCAGGGACAGGGCACAGGACTTCACAGAGTAGTGCTGTGAATATTAATTTCAGAGAACAACTAGAAGCTCATTTTCGCTGGAATGAGGAACACGTGAAAGGAAATAATATAAAATAAAACTGGAAAGGTAGGTTGGTGCCAGGTCCTGTAGGATTTAAATGCTAGGTTGAAGAATTGCTGTTTCATCCTAGAGGTGAAGAGAAGGTGCAGAAGAAAGGTTTTGAGTAGGGAATGACATATTCAGAATTGTAGAAGATTATATATTTTTTTGAGGGGGGGAAGCTGTGTGGAGCAGTAATAGGAGAGGAGAAGGACTGGAATTGCCATTAGCAGGCCATTATAATTTTCCAGGCAAAAGAGCATAAAGGTGTGAATTTGGATAATGGCAGTATGAGTGGGAAGAATAGTAGAGATATTATGAACTGCAGTGGGCAGCATGAGGGCACTGAAGCCACAAAGAGCAGAAGGCCATAAAGGAGAAGATTAAAGACGTCTTAAGACAAAATTCACCTAGTTCATAATTTTGCCATGGGCAGGCACTGCTTCGAAGCCTTGAATGTTCTGATCTGGGGTATTTTAAAAATAATCTCACCAAATGAGCTAAATTCTAGTTGTTCTCTTTCATAGAGGTTTCAATTAGGGAGCTATTTTCAGCACAGCTTAGCTGTTACTGTGTAGATTTCCTGTACATATTTGAGGGGTTTTTTTTGCATGTGGATATCATTCTTAACATCAAAGTTTTTCTTAGGAAAGCTGTCCTGAAATTATTCAAGCAATCATCCTATCTCAGGTTTTTCACTTAAGTTTCCAGTTCTCATAAAAGTAGTTTGTCATTTTCCTAGTTAAGGAAAAACTTCCTGAGATTTTAACGTTGTTGATGTAGAATTGGGATATACCATTTGCCATGCCCATGGGCCACCTGGTTTAATTTTCTGTGTCAAGCAGAGGTACCAAATGGTATATTGTAAAAGGGGACACAGTGATTACAAAGAGAGGACAGGGTTTCATCAAGGACACTTCATGTCAGAAGAGCCTTGTTTACTTTGTTGAAAGTTTTATAGACTGCTGGATGAGGAGAGTGTCATGACTTAGCCTACCTAGATTTCAGTTAAGCTTTTGATAAAATACTTCATTCCATTATTCTGGAAAAAGAAAATGGAAATGTATAGGTTAGCTGATAAATGTATAGGTTAGCTGATAACACTCAGATTCAGAAGTTCTGAGATGACTGGACTCAAAGTGCCTTCATTGAGGGAGGAGGTCTTCTGTGGATGACTCCAGGGTTTTGCACTTGCTGTGCTGTTTAATATTTTCACAACAACTCAGATAAAGTCATAGATTGTATGCTCATCAGATTTAAAGATGACAAGAAGTTGGGACAGATAGCTTACATGCAGAATGATATATGAAACATTTCAAAAAGATCCTGACAGGTCAGAGCCTTAGAATGAATTGAATAAGACAAAATGCCATAGAACTAATACAAAAATGTATAAGATAGTTATAGGCATTCTTTGACAGTGATCATTCTGAACAAGATCTAAGGATTTTAGTGATCTGCAAATTCAATATAGGTCAGCAGTGTGATGTAACAATAAGAAAAACTAATGTGATCTTTAACTACATTAAAGGAGATATCTTTAAGGAACAAGGAGGCAATAACCCCACTGTACTCTGCCTTAGACTTCACATGGAATATTGTTTTTAGTTCTAAGCATCATGGTTTGAGAAAGGAACTGAAAAAATGAAGAGTATGTCGAGGGGACAACCAGAATGGTAAAGTACCTGTAATCCATGTTGTATGAAGATAAGTAGAAGGAACTAGGAATATTTAAACTGAGAAAGAGAAGTTTCAGAGGGGACCTTATAGGATTCTTTGGGTATTCAAAGGGTTGTTATGTGAAAGAGAAATTAGATGTTTTTTCAGTCCCAGATAGTAGAACAAGAAGCACTGGCTAGAAGTTGTAAAGCAGGTCAATTTAGGCTTGTGTCAGAAAAAAAAATAAAACAATAAGCCCAAACTTACTATAATTAGTAGGGCTGCCTAGAAAGGTGGTATGTTCCCCCACATTGGTGGTCTTCAAGAAAAGGCTCGATGAACACTTTGATCAGCATTTCTTTCATATGTGGTTGCATTAAGGATCTTTCCAACTCTACAGTTCTGGGATTCTGAGACAACTGTCCACTATAAATGAAAGATTAGGGATGTTCTGAAAGCGTTTTTTGTTTCCTTTAACAGAAAACTGTTGGATAGTATATCATTAACTCAAACTCTATACTTTATATGTTGGGCTATCAGGTATAATTTATTGGAGTAGAGACCCCAGAGTAAAGGCATGTGTAATACCTGGACTGAGCACATATTATTTTCTCACCTCTGAACCCTCTTCAACTCAGGTCTTTCCTAAATTTTAACACCCAGGATTAGATCCCAGTATTCTAGGTCAAATCTGACCATGTGATAGTCCACAAGGACTATCACCTCTTTATTGCTTTAGGTGAATTAAAACAATCCAATCTGTTAATCAGTAGCAGCATAAAATAAGGGAGAGGGCTCTTGGTTTGGAGTTAGGAAAGATAACAAGTAGCTGGAAAGTGCTGAAAAGAAAGAAATACAAGGTGGTAAAGGACATGAAGTTCATTTTGTAATGAACATCATTAGGTGCTTTTTAGTTTGGAGATGAGAAGACGTGGGGGAGAAGGGTGGCATGATGATAGATCTCTTCAAATATTTGGAGGTCCTCTTGGAGCTCCTACCTAGAGGGTAGAATAAGAAGTAATGGCTAGAAATAGAAAAAAAAATAGTTTCCTAATAATCAGAACTACACAAAAGTAAAACGAGTTACAATGGCATATAATTGAAGTAGCAGAATTCTCCTCACTAGAGATCTAGGACTAGATGACTGCCTCTTGGTAAATATAGATATAGGTAGGCATATAGATTGGGATCTTCTTCAGAGATGTGCTGGATAGGATGACCTTTGAAGTCTTTTCTTCCTCAGATTCTATGAGAGACCAAAAAAGAGTTCCATAGAACAAGCCATTTAGTAATATTAATAGAAACAATACAAAATAAACATTATAAAATATATGAGAAAGAGCACAACATTATTATTATTTTATCAAGAACTATGATTTAATTGGTATAAGAAAACTGCAAAGTGGAAGCTCCCTGTACTAATATAGATTGTCAACAATTCTGCAATTTATAATATTTTTTTT
>CM053596.1:221454041-221469369 GCA_028646575.1 Pseudocheirus occidentalis | reverse complement strand
TAAGTCGATCCATAGCTAGTAGGCATTCTTCCAGTGTCTTGGAAGCATTTGGTGAGGTAGTTCTGACTGAGTTGTCTTCCTCCTGCTCCATGCTTTGATCTTTTTTGTCCATAAAAAAGGATTCTAGAGTTTTACTGCTGTTACTACCTTGCTTCCTTTTCCTCATGTTGGTTAGTCTATTAATTGCTTGGTTTTTTAGCTCTATGGAACTCTGCTTCCTGGAGGTGGAAAGCTCTGTCCCAAATCACTGGGGCCTTCACAGCTGCTGGAGCTATTAGTAGGGTCCTGCAGTCCCCACCCCCCAGCTTTGGCTCACTGAAAGCACACCCAAGGACCACCACTCAAGACCACGATCTGGATCCAGGATGCTCAACGCAAGAGCCCTTGGCCCTGATGGATCGCCTCAGCCCCCCTGCTATCTGCAGGCCGAGGGCTCTGAAGCAGCCCAGTGGAGGCCGCTGATGCTCTCAGCCTTTCCTGCTGCTACTGCTGCCTTCTGCTGATTCCTTGCCCTGGGAGCAATTTGGCCGGACCGCTCTTCCCCAAATTTGGCAAAATCCACTGACCTTTCTCTTAGCCTTTTTTTCTTCTGGCCTGATAAATGTGGTAACTGTGCCTCCAGTGCAGGCTGATCTGCTCTCCTATAGACTCAGCTCCACCTGATGCCCCAGGGTTTTGGCTGCTGTTCCCAGACTGTTGTGAAGAGCCCCACATGTTGAGCTGCCTGTAGCAACAGATATGTTTTCTGTCTATTGGAGAGTTTTGGAACTTTAAATTCTGTTTTAAAGTCCCATTTTATGAGTTTTTAGCATGTTTGTGTAGGAGCAGCAGTACTTTGCTGCTTCTACGCTGCCATCTTGGCTCCGCCCCCCCTTGACTCATTTCTTAAAGAGATCTATTTAAGGAGTGGGTATTGCCTCACTCTCAAATGACCTTAGCTTAAAAGGGTCAGGGTCTCCCATTGCATCCTGGGTCACCTCCAGTCATCTTGATGAATATCTGGCCACTGGACCCAGATAGCTCTAGAGGAGAAAGTGAGGCTTGTGACCTTGCACAGCCATCCCTCACTCAGATCAAAGTCAACTGCAAGTCTTGTCATCATCTCTCTGATGTCATGGTCCTCTTTGAGAACAAAAGAAAAAGACAACACAACGAGTAAGATAGTGGATTAGGGAGATGTCATAGTAGAGGCCCACATAAAAAGTAGAGTGGAAACTTCCATTATTTTTTCTCTTTCTTTTTCTTCTTCCAGGTTTTTTGACCACTATATGAGTAGAAGAGAAAGGCATCAGATGGTGGGAATAATTCAAGGCATCAGATGGTGGAAATAATTCTGAGGTTTGACAGAGTATGATTAATGATAAAATAGTGGGAGAAAGGAATCAAGAGGATTCCTAGTCCTCCAGCAAATCTATGTCTATAATTAACTAGCTTGCACACATCATTGGAATCAGTATAGTGATTCCTAGCTGCACATTACCTTGATTCACATTGTCTGTTATCCACAATAAAGGCAGAAGTAGCAGTGGGAAGAAGATGATTACGTGCAGAGGTTTCTTAAAGTGACTGTCCTTTCCCTAGTACCTCAGTGAAGGAACCGTATATCGAGTACTTTAATTCTTTTTTTAACAACTACTGATTAACCAGTTTCTATGTATCTGTAGTCTCTAGGTTTGTGTGGGGGCATTGCAGGAAATACAGAGGAATAGAGGACATAGTATATGCTTCCCAGAAGCTTACAGTCTAATAGAAACACAAATAACTTGTAATACAAAGCAGGAAATGATGTATCATGTGGGTTGTACTACTGACAGGTTTGTCGTGTGTGTGTGTGTGTGTGTGCATGTGTGTGTGTTTTTCGCTGTTCCAAATATTATAATAATAGTTATTTGCAAAGCATTTAAAACACCAGTCTGTGAGGATAAACTCTGTTGGAGAGAGAGAATACAGAACACAGGTAGCCACAGAGCTGAGAAATTTACTTGATTTGGGGCAGGATTTGAGAGTCCACTGTTTTCTGATCAACCTTGCAATGCCCTGGAATCTCTTATTTCTCTTTTTCTGTGTCAAAAATCTCTCCTTGTTAGTGTCTATGTTTCTGGAACCTCTTCTTCTTGAAGTAAGCAATTAGTAAGAATATTAGGAATTTTTATACCCAAAAGGTTAATTAACCCTGGTAGAGGTGGCAACGACAAATTTCTGATGGGTCTTTCTCAGAGGAACACAGCTGATGATCAGAAGTCCAGTCACCAGAAGCAAGTCACTAGCCAGCTTCTTCAGGAAAACCACACACTTACCCCCCTTGTGGAGGCCAGTGAACCTGATCACAACAGTGCATTGGAGTGATGGTAGGTCAAAGTCTGCTCACATTCTGGCTGAAGGGCTTTTTCCCATCACTTAGCAGCTTTCTAGGCACGTCCTCTATAGGGTAATACCTAGGCATTTTGGGAATCTTTACCACTTGGGGTACTTCATTCTTATCACCACCAGTGGACTTTGAAATACTACAGGCACCTTCCCTTTCTTTTTCCTTTCAAACTCGGCTTTTGGTGCAGTGTATTTTTGCTCTCTTCGGAAATACCTTTCAGACCTGGAGTATCTACCAATCCCTTGGGCCAAGGCTGGGTTCCAACTAATGCTTCTGAGGCTTTTTTCACCACTTTTTCAGCCACATGTTTGTTTTTTTTCTCTTTTTTCCCTTTTATCCCTTCTTTTCCTTTGATTCCTTTGGGACCTTTTTGTCCATTATCTTGAGAGAAGGGAAAGAATTTGTCCTTCTTTCTTGAAGAAGACCATCACATCAGGGAAGAGATGTCGTGATTTGTGAGTGAATTGGATTTATTTGAGGGAAAGTTGTGCAGTACTCAGCCTCAGTTTCTCCTCCATCTGGTCCCAATGGCAAGATAAAGATCAGGAGAGATTCCAGGTATATAGAATGGAGTTTAGAAAGAAAAAGTCCTTTCCTCTTTCGCATAAGTATTTGGATGATACCAAGAATGACATTAATTCCTGGAACAACATGCTTATTTTGTCAAATGTATAACTTGACAAGAGACATCAATGTAGCTTGTTCCTACATCTGTAACCTTACCTGATATAATAAAATTATGTGATCCCAGTCTTCTCTACTGTCACATCAGTCTTTCTGTGCCCTTCACTCTTATCTGAGTCCCCATCTGAGTGTGAACCTTTCAAGTGCTCAAAGACCTTAATCTCTGTTGCTGTCACCTGCAACTGACCAAATCTCAAGGAATACTTCCTTTCATGCTCCAGTGGAGAATTACCTTGGTCTGTTCACTTCACTCTGAATCTGTACATAAGGTTCTTCTCATTTGGTTTTTTTTCAGCCAAAGAAAAGTAAAGTTTATTGAAAGTTCATTAAAAGTTCACCATATGGGGTAGATTCTCAAGGAGCCAGTCTATGCTAGCTCATTCTATGGTGCTCTCACACCACATGGAGGGAGGATGGGATTCTTGTATATAGAGGAATCTGGGGTTGGTCTAGAGGAGGAGTTTGGGGAGGGTCTTCAGGAGCAGTAATGAGGTCAATGCAAGAGCGGATTGATATTTTGACAGGCTCCAGGGTGGGAAGCAGATGGACGATGGAGGGCCAGGCTAGTAACAGAGGTTTGGGCGCAGCCACAATAAAATACTTATGGCCCCTGCAAATGCCTCATCAAGTGGGAAGATTCAATCAGACTTCAAGGGGTTTCCCACAGACTGTACCTCAAAGATTCAAAGAGAGCTCAAGGGGGGTTCCAGAGCCTACACCTCATCAGTAAGTGATACAATCCTGTGTTTAGGGAATGCTGCATAGACCAGTTTAGTATCTACGAAATTCTTGTATTTCTGTGCTACTATTTGACAGTGTAGCAATTATGCTCTGACTCATCATCACAGAACCAGGCCAGCTACAAGTACCCTGAAGGGTTCTGGGGTCCCCTGAGAGGTCAGGGGTGTCTGTTTTCTAATGACATGAGCCTGAGCTCCACTGACTGTGTTTGTTCCTCTGCTCCCTTAGCCACCATGTAAAAGTGCCCCAGTTCTATTTAGCCACTGAACATCAATTAGCTTTTACAAGGGGATGGATAGCAAGAAGAAACATATAAACAGTTCCCCCCACACCTTGGGGACACCGACTTAGTTCAATTCATGCATAATATTGTTCCTACCAAGTTTATGTTTGGATTTGGCATGATTGCTGGATAAATCCTTGTCTTGGGTGCTTCTGGATTGAATCCCAAACAAAGGTTATTCTTTGCTCCTCTGGGCATTAATGTTGCACCTGCATGAAACTGGGATTCTGGAACTCCAGGGGACCTTCTTGACTTTTGGAAGCTCATAAGATCAGAAGCTACAGGCCTTTTTCTCAAAAGGGAAAAGAATAAATGTAGAGGCCAAGGGCTGAGGCTTGTTTCTTAGAACCACATGGTATCTGTGGGAAAAAGGCCCCAAGTCTTCTTCCTTTATATCATTGCCTTTCACCAAGTACCATGAACAGAAGAGTTCAACTCTCCATGTGGGGAAGTTATCAATCAATCAAGCTTGAAGAGGTACCCAAAGAGGGTTAGGGTTGCCTGAGACCCCAAAATACCAACATGCCAGGTCCTGCAGAAAGAATTCCACTCAAGTCTTCTCAGCCAAAGAAAAGCAAATTTTATTGAAAGTTCAAGTTCACCATAACAGGTGCTAGGGCATTCTGTGGCACTCTTACACAGACCAAGTCTGTGCTAAGCTATTCTATGGTGCTCTCACAGAGCAAGTCTCTGCTAGGCCATTTCATGGAGCTCTCACTGGTTCTTCTCATTTGTAACACTATGCACTAGCAGATTCCCAAAAGAATGCTACTGTGAACAGCTTTTAAGGTTCGGACTATACAGTATAGTGAACACTCCATTTATTCCATTATAAATCAAGGCAAACATTCCCAACAAATCATAATATAATGTTCACAACATTACATCTTATCACAGCAAATCACAATATATTGTTCATTACAGCTTAACAATAGAATGGCCCCACAGTTTTCACTACATTGGCTACAGTACTTAAAACAAAAAACAAAAGAATAATCATCTGGTTTCCTCAAAGGGGAAACCCTCCTTACTTAATCATTCAGTCAATTCACAATACAATGATCAATACTTAAATCATTCAATCAGTTCACAGTACAATAATCAGTCTTCCACTCATGGAGCAATCATAGATCAACTCAATCAGTCACTTATCTAGCAATCAGTCACTAAATACAATCATTAGAAAAGCACACAAACCTTCCACTTCTCAGTGTCCAGCAAACCTCAATTTCATGCAAGGGGAGACCTTTTCTTCATCTTGACTCTGGGTGGTCTTTCAGATTCCTTGGATCCCCTTCCATGGTCCAAGCTCCTACCTGAATCCAGAAAACAGTCACCTGGATTCAGAGGCAGACAGCTCTCAGGTCCTTGTCCAGTCCTCCAGGCAGTCCCTGGCACACACTGAAATTCACAGGGTCTGACACATCTCAGACCCTTCACCACTTCTGTTGCCAGGAACTAAAGGATACACCAAGCCGCAAACTAATAAAGGCATATCGCAGTCATACTTCTTCAGTTCTCCAGCAGTTCAGCTGCCCTTGGACCCAGGAGAAATCTCGAGCTTTCAGGCTGCCTTCCAGGAGACCTTCCAGGCAGCTTTCACCAGATTCTCCAGCACCCAGCTCCCAGATGCTGGGACAATCCTGTTTCCTCAACCAGGCGCCATCAGGAGGAAGATTCCCAATTCTGTCTCCCTGTCTCTAGAGCTCTTCTTATATATACACAATGGCCTCCTGTCTCAGCGAACCCCTTCCTGCCATATCAGGAACAGGAGACAGAGCTCACTCTTTCTATACTTAGCCCTAAGTTACTAAGGGCTAAGTATTTTCTAAATTGATTACTGTTACACCACTGTTGTCTGAAATTATGCATTTAAATATTTTTATGCGATGATAATATTCCATTATGAAGAATCACCCAGTCTTAATGACTAATGACACTCCATGAATTTGAACTTACTGAAAAAAATTCTATTTTAATTAGAGTAATTAACATTATTATGGTTAAAATTAAATATGCAGAATTCCACAGATCAGAGGTTTAAAATATCAGAATATATAAAAGTATTATTGCAGCAATCTTCCTTACTGATCTCCACTTAAGATTATTGTGTGTCAAGCAATCAATTTTATACAATGATATGGTTTGAATCACATATGCTACACAGCTTTTCAAAAATATATTTGGCAACATAATAACCATCAAACCATGAAATTTGGTTAAATGTAGATTTATGGGTGACATTCACATTTCAAAGTTTGAGTGTTGCTACAAAAGCAATAATTGATAATGAACAAAAATGACATTATTGTAAAGATTGTTTATGTTTTCTGGAATGATGTTTATGAACTTATAAAAATCTGAAAATGTGCTAACTCAAATATAGAACGTATTTGTTTTCTCAGATAGCTTAAAGGACAGCAGATAAGCATAATGATAGAAGTTGAGGATGGGATAGTATTTAGAAAGCAATTTGCTTCATGGGTATTCTTACTTGTAGGAGTGGCAATACTGACCAATTATGTCTTGTAATTGGAGGGCACAAGAAAACTTCTCTGACATGCACCACACTTAATATATCATCACTTAATTGTCACATTGTATTGAAGATATTTGTGAAAAATCCATTGCTTTCAAGAAATATAAAATATAAATACTCCTTGTAGGGTAAACCATTGAGCATCAGTCATTCACACTGTAATGAGAATCACCAAAATCACAAGGTCATAGATTTGGAGCTGAAAGGAACCAAAGAGATTATCTAGTCCAATTTTCTAATTTTACAGACATGGAAACTGAGGTCCAGAGTGGTTAAGCAATTTGCTCATTATTATAGAGGTATTAATTGACAGACGCAAGATTCAAATCCTAGAGGTCACATGAAATAATAGAATGATAGCATATTAGAGTTGAATTTGAGATTATCCTCTTGAAGACCTTCAATTTCAAGATCTTAAGGAAATATAATCTTTTTCCTTCTTGTCCTCCTCCTCCTCCTCCTCTTCCTCCTCTTCCTCTTCCTCCTCCTCCTCCTCTTCTTCTTCTTCTTCTTTTCTTCTTCTTCTTCTTCTTCTTCTTCTTCTTCTTCTTCTTCTTCTTCTTCTTCTTCTTCTTCTTCTTTTCCTCAGCTAAGTAGTTCAGTGGATAGATCACCAGGCCTAGAGTCAGAAAGATCTGAGTTCAAATCTGACCTCAGACACGCACTGTGCTATCTTGGGCACCTCATTTAACCTCTGTCTCAGTTTCTTCATCTGTAAAATGAGGATAATAACAGCACCCATCTCTCAGGGTTGTTGTGAGAATCAAATGAGATATTTGTAAAGCACTTTTTGCACTTTCTTGTATGTAGCACATTCCATATAAATGCTGCTGCTGCTGCTGCTGACAATGAACCTGGGAAAGTTACTTAATGTATTTCAACCTCTTATTTCTTCATCTATAAAACTGGGATTATGGTAATACTTACCTCACAAGGTTGTTGTGAGGGTCAAGTAAAGCAACATATTATAAATGCTTTGCAAAGCCTAAAGAACTTTACAAATCGTAGTCATCATCATCATCATCAGCAGCAGCAGCAGCAGCAGCAGCAGCAGTATTAAGTTTATTCCAACTCTAATCTATCTTCCATAAAACTTTTGTTTGCTGTTCAATCATTTTTACTCATGTGTGCCTCTTTGTGACCCCATTCAAAGTTTTCTTGACAAACATACAGGAGTAGTTTGCTATTTCCTTCTCCAGTGCATTTTACAGATGAGGAAACTGAGGCAAACAGAGCTAAGTGACTTGTCCAGTTAGGAAGTGTCTGAGGCCGCATTTGAACTTACAAAGATGAGTCTTCATAACTCCAGGTCCAGCATTCTATCCACTGTGAAACCTAGCTGTCCCTCCACAAAACTATTTGTAGAGAGAGGGAGAGAGAAAGAGTAATATGGTCAAACTGTGCTTTACAGAAATCAATTTGTGTGTGTGTGTGTGTGTGTGTGTGTGTGTTTCACAAAACTATCAAGGTGATTTCCCTAAAATGTAGTTTAACCATGTTACTCTTTCTCTCTACCCCCTCTACACACACCTTCAATACACTTCTTTGGGAGCTGATTCATGTTAGCGCCTATGATTAAATATAAATTACTTTTTGGGGGCATTTAAAGTCTTTCACACTTTTTCCAAATTTATGTTTCCAGTTTTTAATGTCTTTATGAATTGCTTTCCTTCCTGAATTTCACAATCCAGGCAGTTTCAACTTTTTGCCATTCATGAATGACACACCCACTCTGAAACAACCAAAATATTCATACAGGAATGGGACGTTAAGGTACGATATTATCCTTTAAGACAAGTAGAACTAACTAATGAAAGAAGAATGAAAATTCTCTGCTGAGTTGAAATCAGAGACAATTCACTTCTACTTTTTTTTGGTACTGATACAGTGAATACCTGAACACAGAGAAACATGAATTTTGCTGAAAAGCTGTTATAGTCAGTGACTATTATTCTACTATTTGATTCCTGATATATCTTTCAGTGACATATTATCCTAAAAATATAAATTCACTTTCAATGCTTGCTTCAATTATCAAATTAAATGAATGATTAATTGCTAATGAATTATTTATATTTGCTTTGTTCCATGGGAAACACATCATATATACATATCTATGTATGCATACATTTATATATACACATATGTGTTAGTATTTGTTTGTCTAGAGAAGGCATTGAATCCTGATGGGAAAAATCAGGAAAAGTTTCAGTGAATCCTTTGTTCAGCCCACCGTGACACAGGGAGACAGACAGGGAGGTCTGCTGACACTGACAATTGGGTTGAGAAGCAGTACAGCATGAAGGCCACTTTAGAGCCTAGGGAGGAGCTACGCACCACAGCAAGACCCATACTTGGGCATTATGATGAGAACAGGTGATAGTCAGCCATTTTTTGCCCACTACCTAGTTCTGTTGAACCCAAACCCTCCACCCAGGTCACTACACACCACCTGACTTGTGGCCTACCATTAAGCCCCTTTTGTATTTCTGTATTTGTCATTGTTTTATATTTTATCCTATCTTGAAACTGCTTAGGACATGTCTGGGAATATTGCTCAAGGTATTCCCTGACTATGTCTCCCCTAATAAGCATTTCCTATTTTCTCCTTGAATCATTATAGTGTACCAGGTTCATTAGGGTGCAAGGATATTATCTTCAGACCACTCTATCCTGTCTCGCCAACCAAGCAAGTTTCCTCCCTCACCCAGAACATCTGGGGAATTCCAGTCCCCCTCATCCCATGACCCTCTCTACCTTGTACCCTCCACCCAGTTCTAGGAAGGACCCCCATTTCACAGGAAGGTTGCACCCTTGTACTCTTGTGCCATACTCCCCCGAGTCATATATCTAGCCAATGGCTCTTCTTTGCTTCTGTACATTATAGCTTCTGCTAGCTCCCCTCCCTTTTGTGGTTTTTGTGGTTTTAGCCTTTATAATTAGGCCTGTATCCCCAATTGCCAGTTTTAGTGGTGAACACTCTGGTAATCACACACTTGATCAATAAATCCACATCTAAATTTACTTTGAACCCAGGTCTCAGCTCTCTCTTATTCTCTGCATAACAGTTCCAGTTCAGAGATATAGGATGGAATGGGAAGGGAGATCTGCAAATGGGAGTGTTATTCAGGATAGAAAGTTCTTGGCCTATTTATAATAAAATGTGCAAGTTTAGAAGTCAACAGTAGCAGCTGGTATGGTTTAGACCCTCTAGCTCAGAGCAAGGTTTTACTGTCATCGTCTTGTCCAAACCAAGTCAGGAATCTCAGACCAAATGAGAGCTTACAATTCTGTTACTTTGAAGAAAAAGAGCTGACTGAGCCTATTCTTGAGAGTGTGTAATAGCATGATACTCAATACACCCCAAGAATGAACCCAAAAGACCAACCTAAAGCTTTCTTTTACTAGTATGAAAGATCTCAGACCTAAAATCAAGTCCAAAGTCATGAAGTAGGCTGAAATAATGGGAAACGAGTCCTAACATAACAAGCTATTAGGATGGAAGATATGCTCAAGACATAAGCACAGAAGAGAAAGACTATAAAACCTCTAGAGGCAATTTCTCAGAGAAAACCACAATTTGGAAATTAACAACTAGGATTGCTGAAAGATATGAAGGAAGAGTTTAAAAAGAGATAAAATATATTTTTTATGAGTTGAATGAGAATGATTGAGGAAAAAAATGGAAAAGAAATGAGAAACATTGAAGAAAGCATAGAAAGGAAATAAAAAAAGCTTGATGTGAGAGATAGAAAAACTTGCTCAAGCAACAAATTCCCTGAAAAGGAGAATGGACCAAATAAAAGCCAATGACTTCATGAACCAAAAAGAGATATTAAAGTCAAAAGCTAAAGAAGAAAATGTAAGGTATCTCATAACAGTAACAACAACAACAACAACAACAAAAACTTCACCTTGAAAACAGATTAAGGAAAAACAAAATTGAATCATTGGACTATCTGAATGCCATGAATTTAAGAGATTAAGAAAATAAGAAAATTGATTTGGTGACCTCTGATATTCCCATTAACTCTTAAAAAAAACATAATTTTCCTTGAAGGTAAAATAGATCATTTTAACTTACTAAAGATATTAGATTTATGATATCAAAGTCTGAAGTTTTCAACCTATATTAGATTGAATGCCACCATGGGGGTGAAGGTGAGGAGAGGGAATGAAAAAAAAATTTGGAACTCAAGGGATTGTGGAACTGAATGCTATAAACTAAAAGTAAATAAATAAATTTTAAAAAGTTTGACATCTCTCTCTCTCTCTGTCCCTCTCCCTCTCCCTCTCCCTCTCCCTTTCCCTCCACCTCCTCTCTCTCTCTCTCTCTCTCTCTCTCTCTCTCTCTCTCTCTCTCTCCCTCTCTCTCTCTCTCCCTCCCTCTCCTCAGTCTAATCCTGCTCAGTAGCCTATGCTATGGGTTTTCAACCAAAAAATGCAGCAGCATACTCCCCCAAAGAAGATTCTAGAAACAAAACTAGAACTTATTTGTGACATTCAATTCGGAGACCACCAAACTACTCATCATTCTTGCCTCAACTTCTATAGGGTAAAAGAGTGAATAAAGTGACACCCTCTCAGAGTTGTTATTTTGGTCATACCATGTAACAGTACTACAAAAAAAGGCAATTTAGAATTGCCTTCATCATAAAACCTTTTTGTTTTTCTTTATTTATTTTTTCACTTAGGGATCAGAAAATCCCTCCAATGATAAAAGGCATACTTTTTTTTCCTTTCCACATTGCTTTTATGTCCTATTGTCAAATATAATGTTGTATGCAAACATTGTTTGAAAAGAAAAATAAAGACCTATTCAAATCAATGTAAGAAATTATTATTATTGCTTAGATCAGGAGAGATATTATATAAAACTTTTAATTATTGATATATTTATCTCTCTCTCTTTTTTTTATTAGCACCATGAGTTCCTATGTACATTGCATATGTTGTTAGAAAAGCTAGGAGCTGAAGTGAGAAGAGAAGAACCAGTAAAAATTTGTACACAATCACAGACACATTGTATGTGTGAGGATCAACTTTGATAAACTGGACTCTTCTCAGTAACGCACAGTTATAAGACAACTAGACAAGTCTCAGGATTGAAGGAGATGTCTACATTCAGAGAAAGATCTATAATTAGAGACTGAAGCAATCTACATGCTATCATTCTTTTCCACGTTTGGTTTTGTTTCTTCTTTCCCATTGTTCATTCCCTTGGTTACAACCCTTCTATACAACCAGACTAATGTCCAACATGAAAACATTTGCAGATCCTATACTTAATTGCATGCTGCCATGGGTGTGGTGGGGTGGGGTGGGGTGGGAAGTGAGGGGAGAAAATTTGAAACTCAAGGGATTGTGGAACTGAATCTTGTAAACTAAAAGTAAATAAACAAATCAATTTAATTTTTAAAAAAGCTAGGAGCTGGAAAATTTTCAATGTCTACTGTTTGGGGATTTGGGGAGTTGTCCTAGTCAAGTATTTTTTTTCTCTTAAAGCATTTATCTACTAATTTAAAATTCTCTAGGCCACTTAAAGTTCATAGGATTATACCTTTTAAGCTACAAACAACCCTTGATGCCTTCTAATCCAATTCCCTTGTTTTACATATGAAGAAACTAAGGCCCAGAGAAGAGAAGTCTTTTAAGCAAGTTACACAGGTAATGACAATGGGAAGTTGAACTCACATTGCCTGACTTTAAATCTACCACACTTTTTGTTGCACTGCAATACCCAGGTTAAAATATCTACTTTGTCCAGAACAAAACAAATAAACAAAAAAAAAACAGATGTAAGGGTTGGCTTTTTTTTTCATGTCCACCACTGGAAAAAAGGGATAGAAAACTTATATGGAATTTTCCATTCAGTTAGTGCATATTTTAATGCTTGGTAAGAGTACAATTGCTCCCATAACAAAGCAGAATGTAGTGATTAAAAATTAAATGCTAAGCATTGTTTTGAGAGCTGCTGTTCAGTGCATCATATTGAAAAGCACTTACGTACAACTTGAGCTAATATTATGTTAGTGGCAGAGAGCAATGTGAGTTTCCTATTTGCTTTGCACACGTTGTTAGAAGGGCTATGAACTGTAAACTGTTCAATGTCTGCTGCTTGGGTTTATTTACTCCCATTCCACATGAATTGTCTTCATAAATTGACTCAGTATTATCTTTATACTGATCCAAAAGTTGTTTCTCACACACAACAAATAGCAAAGAACCTTGGGGCCTGAAAAATCTCATTCATGTACTGTTATTACTAGGCTAGTTTTAAAACAATCTCAAGATTTAGGAGATCTAGACTTTAACTTTTTTTCTCTTTTGGCTTGAATAATATGAGACTTAAGAAAATGAACACTCTCCTCCAATAAAATTATTAAAGCTAGAAGGGCATTTAGAAGAAAACTGCCGTCATCACATCATTTTACTTTGTTTTTAAAATGTTTCATTGATGTCTTTGATTTTTATATTTCAGATTTATAAAATTTCCCCTTGCACTGAGTCCTCATGGTGACAAAGAAAGATAAAAAAGCAATATCATTGAATACAAAGCTGAACCAAAATTTATGATTTCACATTTATTCTGGTAAATTTCATATCATTGTGTGTGATGCATTTTTCCAATTAACTGAAGTCTTAACATTTGTATCCTTTTGTCCCGTATATTAACTCTCCCAATTTTATCTTATTTGCAAATTTTATAAGCAGTCTCATTTGCCCTTTGATTGGAAATTAATCATCATCATCATCATCATCATCATCATCGTCATCATCATCATCATCAATTTTGATGACCCTAGGATTTGGAAATACTTTGTGTATATTATCACATTTGAAGCATCAAAGTCTCATTTTATTTGAATTTCATCTTATTCTATTTTCCCCACATATACCTAGCAAAGTAAATAAAAGATGCAATTATTTGAGAACTGACCAAAATGTCAACCCAAGCAGATAAAATAAAAATGGATTTAGGTTTTCTCCCCAGTTATTGATTGATATATAAATTGAAAATGTAAATAATTTTCTATCCTTGGAGTCTCCCATCTTTCTGCTCTAGGTAGGGGGAGATGTTTAATTTTCTGCTCCCTTGGACCTTTGCTGACTTCTCAATTCATCAGATTTCAACTTTCTTTTAGTTATTTATTTGTTTTTTACATTTGAACTGTAGTCACTGTTTTTTATTGACCTTTTCACCTCCCATATTTTTCAGAGGAGGAAATTGAAGCATGATTTGTACAAGGTCACAGAGTGATTATGTGTTATAGCCAAGATTCAAGCCAAACTATTCTGATTTCAAGTCTTTTGCCAAAAGGAACAACACTATTGAGTTGGTTAGTCAATCATCAAATAGTACTGAGCACCAATCATGTACTGAGTTTATCCTAAGAGTTATGAGGAATGCAAAGAGATATAAAATGTAAATCTCGTACTAGAATCACCTGCTATGTAGCTGGTGATAATGGATATAAGTGTGAAAAGTAATACTTCAGGACAGTGTAAGTGTTAAATTAATAGAACAAATAGTGAATAAAATGAGAAGATGAGGCTGTAGAATTTCTAAGGTCCTTTATAATTCCCCATGATCCTAAAAATTCTATGAGATATCTAAGTAGGGTAATATTACTTTAGACTGACATAGGTTAAAAAGTGGTGGGAATTGAGTCAGACCTTGAAGAATGAGTACAACTGGGTGATTAAAGAGGAGGGGTAAGGCATTCAAAGCTGGCAGATCTTAAAACATTTGGTCAGCTTTGTACAAAGAGATGTCCTTTCTCTGTATGGTATCATCAAATCTTCAAACTTGCTCAAAAATGGCTTCCAGTTATCAGAAGGACAATCAAGAAAGTGGGAGCAAATCTGCTGTCAGCCTCATTAGTACATGATGATCCTGATGATAAATTTCATAGCACTTTAGGGTTGGAAAACACTTTGCATATATCATTGTATTTCAAGTATCTATGTCTGTTTACAGTTTTAATTCTTTTTATTCTCATTTTTACATATGCATAACAAAGTAGATAATAGATGTAATTATTTGGGGAAATACCCAAAAAGCCAAAACAAACTGATCTGATAGGTGAAACATGTATGAATTGAATTACAAAAATTTAGAATGACTTTTCAAGTCATTTCAGCTTTATGAGAAAACTGCAAAATCCTATGTTTCTCTGGCTGAAGGATTCTTCCCTGCTGTACCATTGAGAATTAATGGTACCCATACAGTGCTCTGTGGAACACAGAGGAAAAGAAGTTAAATCCTATGCTTTGTCTGCAGAAACTGGTTCCTGACCTCTCTCTTGTTGGATTTAGTAAAGGGCAAACTACAAGAGATATAACAAACTAGGAACTTAGTAAATAGTCAAGTAGTTTGTATATGTATTGTGTATGTGAGTGTTTTTGTTTCTTGCTTACTTTAGGATGGCAAAAGTCATTTGAGTCCAATAAAATCTCATTTGGAAAGCAATTTTCATTGTCCTTTCAATAAAGGACATATGTACATTCCATACTTTGGCTGAATGGGAATATGAGCTTAAATCAGAAGAGGAAGTGCTATCCTCTTGCTTCCTCATTCTCATTTCCTAAAGCAGACTGTGTTGATCATGGTTTCCTTTCTTTTCAAACAAATGAAAATCACCTTGCAGATCAGATAAATTATTTTTTCTCCATCAAATCTCTTCATTTTAAATACATTTCAGTTCCTAAC
>CM053596.1:221428693-221453541 GCA_028646575.1 Pseudocheirus occidentalis | reverse complement strand
GGGGGGGGGGGCGGGAAACAATGCCTTTGCTCAAAGAGCTCATGGTCTAAAGGGATAACACCTAGTGTACCAAGAATTAGTCATATAAATGGCAGCTGTGGCTTTTATCTCCCTAAGTATGTGCCTTCAACTGTGTCCTCTAGTATTGAGTACTATGGTCTTGAATGTTCTACTGACTGGAAGGCACCCAGTATTGACACATGCACAAAAATGTCAGCTATGTCATAGCATTAACTGCTAAGCCAGTGGGGACAAAAAAACAAAAAACACGTCAACAACTTCTTTATATTGCTGTGGGATACATGATTCACATGACTTCTCTCTAATGCTAAGATTAACTCTCAATTATTAACAAATGGAAGCAGGGAATTAAGTTTTCAACATGTTACTCCCCTTCTCAGATTTAATGCTTCTCCCTTACTTTTGAGTAAAATTCATATGACTTAGTGTGACAGTCAAAGTCTCATCTTAATCTCATTTCATCATTTCAGTCAAACCAATCTATTTATGGTTCCCCAAACATACCTTGAACATTTCTGAATCGATAACTATGTTCACATTGTTGCCTCTGTCCTGAAATGCTTCCTTTCCTACCCTTCTCCATCATATAATTAATTCCTTTACATCTTCAAAGTCTTATCTCTGTGAAATCTTCTTTTTAATACATATTTTATTCTTGCTTTTTTTAAAACATTAATTTTGTTTCTCAGTGATTCACAACAATCACTGAACTCCCCCCAACTTTGTTATAAAGAAGTGGAATTACTCCAAAGAAAAAAAAACTTATTGGCCATGTCTGACCATGTATGCCTCATTCAATATCCATATTCCACCACCTCTCTCCAGAAAGGAGAGTAGTATGCCTTACCACTTCTCTGAAGTCAAGATTTATCTGTGGAGTCTTTTCTTCAGAAAAGCTTTGATTTTCCTTGTCTGAACTCTCAAGCATTAATTACTTGTGCTATTGAGTCAAGAATATAAAGTTCTCCCTAAACTTTAAAGTGTTCTCTAAATGCTAGTTATTCATCTTAAAAAAAATGTCTGTTAACAACTAGGTTCTATAATGGAGAGAACACTAAACCTGGAGTCAGGAAGACCAAAATTCAAATCCTACTTCAATCATTTACTAGCTGTGATCTAGGGTAAGTCATTTAACCACTGCCTGCCTTGTTTTGCTCATATGCAAAATCAGGGATAATAAAGGCAACTACCTCCCAACGCTATAGGGAACCAAAATCATCTGATCCAGGATTCAGGTAGTTCTATATGACCCAGTGTGGCTACATGACGGGATTTTCCTGATAATCTGGGGTCCAAGACTCTGCCCTGTTCTGGGATCTTGGCCAGGGGATGTTCAAGGTCTGCTGGACATCTTGGTACTAACTAGAAACACTGAGATAATTCCATCCTGCTCGGGGAGGATAGCAGAACATCCTGCCCAGAATTTGTACCCTGATAACTAAGGTTAGAGAACAAGGCAATCATATATGGGGCAGATAAAGAACTAGAGCACAGGGAAGTGTTCCAGGAAAGTAGTTCTCAAAGACTCGTGATGACTGTGCAGTTTTCCACTATATAAACCTGAACCCTCAGATGCTTAATTTGGGTTTGCTTAGCATGCATACAATAAACGTATGGTTGCTTTGACAGTCTCGCTGGCCCACATTATTCCACACTTCTCCATTTTAGTGCATCATTAGGAGCTAGCCTCACAAGTGTATTGCAAAGATAAAATGATGTAACACTTCTAAGGCCTTTTATAAACCTTAAAGCACAACAGAAATGCTATTATTATTGCATATTGATAAAAACACTTTACACTATGAAATTTTCACCCATGTCTTTCCAAATCTACTTTTAAGCCCTTCCAGTGTAGACATGGTGTTGAAGTGGATAGAGTACCAGACCTGGAGGCAGAAAGACCCTTCTTTCTGGGTTTAAATCAGGCCTCAGACCCTCACTAGCTGTGTAACACTGGGCAAGTCACTTAACCCTGTTTGCCTCAGTTTCCTCATCTGTAAATGAGCTGGAGAAGGAAATGGCAAACTACTCCAGTGTCCTTGCCAAGAAAACTCCACAAGGGGTTACAAAGAGTTGGACACAACTACAAAATGACTGAACAAATCAAAACCCCAAAAATGTATAGATACGTTATGTATTCCTTTGTATGTTTCATAGAATGATATATTTAGAACTGAAATTGGCCAAAGAAACCAAGGTGGTCCATGTTGTAGATAAGACAACTGGAACCCATTGAAATAGGAAGTTTCAAAGGCAGTATTTGAAACCAGGTCCTCTGACTCTAGAGCCAGTGACTTCTCCTTCCAGTTATTATACCAATAGATTCATCATAACAACCACATAATATAGGGCCTCCTAGATTCCCAGTGACTTTCTAGTCATGTGTGGACTGATTTCTTCATTGTCAGGGATATTCCAAAATGATGAGGAATCCAGAAACCGTGAAGAAGGCTTTGGAATTCTTATGATATTCAGCTTCATTTTGTCTATTGTGGAAAGTGTCAGTGTTTGAAAGAAAATACTAAAGCTCTTCTAGGAAAATTTAGGACAAGAAGAGTTGGAACCCAGAGCCCTGTTCTCTTTCCCATTCCTACCAGGGCACATATGCCACATTTTTTAAATATAGGTTTTGTTTTGTTGAAAACAGCTAGCTATTTGTACACATTCACAGACACATTGTATGTGTGATGACTAACTTTGATAAACTGGACTCTTCTCAGCAAAGCACAGTTATAAGACAACTCTACAAGTCTCAGGATGGAAGGAGATACCTACATTCAGAGAAAGCTCTAGAAAGAACAGAGTTTAAATGGAGACTGAAGCAAACTACACGTTCTCATTCTTTTCTACCTTGGGTTTTGTTTCTTATTTCCCACTGTTCACTTCATTGGTTACAGCCCTTCTTTATAACCTGACTAATATCCAATGTCAAAGTATTTGCAGATCCTATACTTGATTGCAAGCAGCCATGGAAAGGGGTGAGGAGTGGCAGGGAGGGGAAAAAATTTTGAAAGTCAAGAGATTGTGGAACTGAATCTTGTAAACTAAAAGTAAATAAACAAATCAATTTAAAATAAAATTTTAAAAAAGAAAGTAGAAGTCAGGGCAGCTAGGTGGTGCAAGAAATAGACACTTAACATAAAACTAACCGTGTGACCTTGGGCAAGTCACTTAACCCCAACTGCCCTACCTTCTCCCCTCCAAAAAGCAAAAAAAGAAAACAAAAGAAAGTAGAAGTCAGAATTCACTATGTACTACAATCAGTTTTTTGTTACCCTGAAGTAAAATAAAGTATTAGTAGAAAAAAGAAAAAGAAACAGCTAGCTTAGAGCTGACCTTGCCCAAACTCAGAGCCACAAACTGTCTGAGGATGATTGAGCTGGCCCAAATCAGTTAAAAAAATTGCACTTGGATCTTGCTCTTCTGACCACATGTTACCACTCCCTATATTTTCCAGTCTTTGATTATTTCATAAAACAACATAACCCTCTTTGTTACTGCCCCTCCTGAACACTCCTGTTGTTGAAGTGCATTTGAACCCTGCCCCTTCTGCCCATCTAAGGGACTTCTGCACTCTGGTGCTATACCCTTTGGGGTTCTGAATTGCAATTCTCTTTCCTCAGTTAAAGACCTTTGTTGTTGCTGCTTTGGTAGCATTCTTTATTTCAGGTAGACAGTTTATTAATCATCAAATGTATAAAATGTGAGAACCATGGAGATGACTGACTGAATCTTAAAGGTTTCATCTGGATGTTCAGTTATTGCTTAGGCACAATCTCAATAGCAGTTATATCAACAAAGGATTAAAAAACTGTCAGCCCAGGAACTCCACAGAGCCATTGTAATGTTGTCAAAGTTACACACCAATCCTTTTGGTGACAAGGATAAGGTACAACATCAATAAACCACTCGGTGTATTATTAAACATTTATTTATTTTCTGGCAGAAAAAAATATAATGTATTGTTATGACCTTAAATTAGGGTAAGCAAGTACTTTCAATCAATAAGGAAAACTTAGTGTCTGTCACATACTTTAACAGTAGGTACTAGGGATAAAAGGACAGAAATGAAATGTCTCTGCCATCAAGAAACTTTCATTCTTTCAGGATAAAAACAAAAATGCATTCAGAGAAGTATATATAAAACACAGGAGGAATAAAGACAAGGCAATTTCAGGTGAGACACCAGTAATCAGACATACTAGGAAAGACTGTATGTAAAAGGAACATTTGAGCTGAGTTTTAAAAGTAAATGGGAATTCCAGGGCAGGTAGAAGGCACAATGGGTAGCATGCAGCTGTTGGCACCGTGAATACAATACAGGAAGACCCATCTTCCTGAGTTCAAATCTGACTTCAGACATTTTACTAGCTGGGTGACCCTAAACAACTCACTGTGCCTCAGTTTTCTCATTTGTAAAATGAGCTAGAGAAGGAAATGGCAAATCACTCTGCTATCTTTGCCACAAAAAAACCCTGATGGGGTTAGGAAGTGTCCAACCACACGGAGATGACCAAACAACAATAGGAATTGCACGTAGCAGAAAAGAGAGGAGTGCCTTCCAGACAAGGGGACAGTCTATGACAAGGTAGAGAGGTAGGAGATCAAACTTCAGAGGTGAGGACACCAATGGGCCTGTTTGACTGGACCATAAAGCCTTATAAGACTGGAAACATCTGTTGGGGCTCGGTTTAGCAGGGTTTAGTAAGGCACAGAGGTGACTGAGCAAGAGAACTGAAGGATCAGACCTTGTCTGTAGGACTATTACTTTGGCAGTTGTATGGAGGACAGATTGGAAGGGGAGAGGTTTAGGGCATTATTGTAATACTCCAGACTGAGGTAACGAAGCCTAAACTAGAGTCATGGTCACACAAGTAGAAAAATGAGATAGATAAGAGAAAGATTATTGAGGTTGAACTATCAAGTGGAAGACTTACTGGTCATGTGGGGTAAGGGAGAGTGAGGAGTCTAGAATAAATCCACGCAACCAACCTTTTGTGTTCAAGACACTAGTGAAGCTCAGGTAGGAAGAACACACACACACACATATATATATAAATATATATAACATGCATATTAATTGATTAAAGAACATATATATATATATATATATATATATAAATTGATACAAATATCAATAACATATATATGTTATTGACCTGTGTTTGCCTAGGTATTAGAACCCCCTGGATCTCAACTTATCCATGACTTAGAGTCTTTGAGATTGCCTGAAGTTCATACAAGTTAACTTGCTTCACCGGGGTCACAGAGCTTGTTAGTTCCAGAGGCAGGATTTGAACTCAGATCTTTATAATTCCAAGTCAAATATACTCTTCACTAAGCCAAGCTTTCTCTCAGGGAATGAAATTGCTCAACATTTTGTAAACTTAAAGATTTCTCTTAAGCAACTATGCAAGCTATGAAAAGGTCCAAAATGATAAATTTTTCTACAGAACCGAGTGAGCAGTCATTTGCTGTACTTCACTCAAGAGTTGATGTCAATTCAGTGAGAGGAGTGGGTTCATTATTTATAGCTGACATAGGTGAACGTTCAGGGCTTTGAGAAAGGAGGTGTTTGCTGGAACAACCAGGTTAACTCTCTGATCTGAAATTCCCACTCGTCATCACCCTTCAATCAAAAACCCTTTGAGAGTGTATACAGGAGTGTGAGAATTGATCTAAATGAGGTTATTTGTTCAGGTAGGGCCAACATTTAAAAAGAAGTGAAATTTATCTTGGAGTCACTCTCTCCAGTACTCCCTAGGTAGCCAGTACCCCACTACTGTCCTCTAGCTTTCAATAAGCTGTCATTACAGTGCCCAACCCAAAACTGTTATCTGAAGTGCTTCCATGCTCCAAAACAACCCTTCTCTTGTTTATCCCACCCCTTCAACACCTGAAACCCCCAAGCCATAAGTTCTACAGAGTTTAGTTGGATATTTAGACAAAAGCAAAGTTGTTAGATTAAACAAATGTTACTAATATGTAAAAGATTGATAGTCCCCTGAACCCACCAAGAGATATTTACCATTTGAAAGGTTGCTTTATATGTCTAAATTAATCTCTAATTGTAGTTCTGAGTAGTGTGACAAAGTGAAATGTGGAAAAAAAGGTGCAAGGGAGTGATTTTAGGGTAATGATCCAATCTTGAAACTCCTCAAAGCACAGGATAGAGATGAACTACATACAAAACTGGCCCATATACCAGGAATTTGAACCAAACTGTAATGTAAAAGGATTTTCCCTTTAGAGCTAGAAAGGAATTTAGGGATTGTTTAGTACAAACCTTCCATTTTACATATGAGGAAAATGAAACCCAGAGGGGAAGGGAAATAAGTCAGATAACAAGGACCTCAGATTCAATTTAGCCCAATTTGAACTTGAATAGGGCTCTCTCTTGACTTGCAGATCTTATCTGAGGGGGAATTCATTGCTTTCTCAGACAGCTCCTTCCATTTTGAGATAGCTTTTATTATTAGGATATTTTTTTCTTCATACTGATCCCAGTTAAACCTTTAAACTTAAACTTGAGAATTCAAGTAACTCTGGAATTAAGCAAATCATTTACTCTTACACATGACAATTGTTCAAATGTTTAAAAGCAGCCATCATGTCGCTCCCAGTTTTCCTTTTCCACACTATACTTTCCTGATTCCTTCAAACGCTCCTTGACTGTCTCCAGTCTCTCCAACATGTTGGTCATACTCCTTTAGGTGAATTCCAATTTGTTGATGTCCTTCTCACAATGTGGCACCAGATGTGAAAACAACACTCTACTTATAGTAGGGTATAACAGAGAATACTAGGACTAGCATTTCTCTCCCTCTGCATTTAGTATAAGATCACAATAGTTGTTTTGGCTGTCATGTCACCCGGTCACGAATCCCATTGAGCTTGCAGACACCTGAACACCCAGATCTTTTTCACATGAGCTGTTGCCTAGCCCCAGCTCTCCCATCTTCTATATATGAAACTAATTTTTGAACCTTGCATTGGGCTTTACATTTATTGTTAATAAATTTCATCTTCTTAGTTCACTCCATTCTTTGAGTCAGCCAAGATATTTATTGGCTCCTGATTAGGTCATCCTATACAATAGCAATTCATACACATTTCATATCATTTGAAAATTAAGGAAGTCACTCATTTATGCATATTAATTGATACAAATATTAAACAGTACAGAACCAATAGCAGATCTCTGGGTCACTACATTAAGAATCTTCCTCATGGTGACATCAGACTGAACTCTGTGATTAGAATTAGTACTATTATCTGGTTCACCCACATCTCTCCATTTTGTGTACAACAATAATATAAAAGGCTCTGTAGACTACTTTTGAATTTTACTTTAAAATCCTGTATTACCAAGTGGGAAGAACTATCCCCAGAATGGGTGCTCTTCCCATGTCTATTCCCTGCACATCTCTTGCGATCCCTGGGCTGCCTAAACCTCAAGGGGAGCTGACTGGGAAGAAAAAAAGTAGCTGCTCACCCCATTTGAATTAGCTGGAGCTCACCCAGTACAATTCTTCTGGTAGGCCCACCAGATCTTATTATCTGCACCACCACTGGAACATTAAGCCTTCCAAACCATGCAACATGTCTTACACATGATCTCTAATGGTAACTAGGTGATTCAATAGACAAAGCATTCAAAGTAGAATCAGGGAGATCTCAGTTCAAGTCCTGCCTTCAACAACTATTGAATGTGACCATGGGCAAGTCACTTAACAAGTTTCCTCATCTGTAAAATGGGGATAATTTTATCATCTACTGCCCAGGATTGTATATGAGGAATCAAATGAGATAATATTTCGAAAGCACTTCACAAACCTTAGGGTGCTATATAAATGTTAGCTATTATTACTATTTATTGCCATTATTAATTATTTATTTGTATTGTCTCACTAAACTACATTGTTAGTTCCATGAAACCAGGGAGTATCTCACTCTATTTGTGTTCACAGTTCTTAGCACTGTGCTTGGCACAAAGTAAGTGCTACATCTTCATGTTCATTCATTTAGCATGTCTATATCACTCCCCTGATCTACTTGCCTAATAGTCCTATCATTGAAGGAAATAGGGTTAATAAAGCATGACCTCATCCTCATGAAACCATGTTGGCACTTAGTGATCACCGCTTCCCTTACTAAATGTTTGCAAACCATCCCATTAATAATACATTAAATAATTTTACCAGGAATCAGAGTCAAGCTCATTAGCCTATAGTGTGAGTACTCCACCCTTGTCCTTTTTAAAAAACTGGGATGTTTGCCCTTTTCTAGTCCTGAAGCATTCTTCTGTTCTCTTTAATCTTTTAAAGATCACTGACAGTGGTTGAAGTGGGAATAGCTAGGGATGGTGAAGAATATATTTGAAAATGAGTCAGGAATGAGGAATGAGAGGGACCAAAAGTTTGTAGCATCCACTGAAGTCTAATATCTCTCCATCATGAATATTATCTTCAGAGATCATAACTGATAGGTGCTGGACATGGTAAAAACCAAAGAAAGATCATAAAATTAAAATTAATGAAATTTTAGCAGACAGGAAAAGACTCATTGCTGATATGAGTCATTCCTGAATGTACAGTCAAACTACTGACTTATTTGAATGCAAAGATCAAAATAACTATGCAGCTAAAAGAAAGTATTATAATGAGGAAAAGACATCATATGTAATTGAAACAACTCAGTCTTGACCTACTAAAATATTATTTATGAAGAAAAATGGGTTGTAGATGATAAAAAGGATATCAACACCAATTAGAATAATTTCACACAAAAATTTAAGTGATGCAAATCAATTGCCATAACAAAGAGCCTCCCTCCCAAAAGAAAAAATTATGTCCTAGTCAGCAAATATTTTGTTTTCTTCCAAAGTAGACAAATACAGCACTCAAATTCAGTACTGGTTTAGAATACAAATTTGTGAAAACTTAGGAAGAACAATGGGAGATTATGAAGAGTAGCTTTTCCTTATAAAGCAGAGAGAAGTAGAGGACAAAAAGTTTTGCAAGAGATCCAACTAAGCAGAGTCATCTCAAGGGCATTTAAGGATGAAAATGGATATAGGACAACAAACAGAAGAAACAAAGAAAAGACATGCACAAATTTTTATTAAAAGCTATGGTCACCAAGGACAACCAAGTCATTCTATTTCAACCTTAACATCACAATCCTAGATGTCCTTATAGCATTCTATAAACATGTTTATATGTGTCTTCTTGTCCTGGAACATCCTTCTGCCATATTGGCTCCCTTCCCCCATTGGTGAATTACTACATAAGCTTCCATTTTGAGCATGGACCCAGGCTGGTCAACCTTCATTCCTCTCCTGGCTCTGCTCCTGACTTTCTAAAGAATGACATGCAACCCAACTTTTCACCTTTCTGTTGTATGTTTTTTTTCCCAATTAGAATATGTAAAGTCTGGCTTTACAGAATATCAGCTCCTTGAGGGCAGAGATTATCTTTTTGATCCTGTGTATATCCCCAGTGCTTAATCCAAGGCCTCCCACCAAATAAACACACAAATTCTTGTTGCCTTGCCTGTTGCCCAGAGGTTGTTGAAATAGTATTAAAGAGAACAAAAATGGGAAAAGCCTCTGGGTTAGAACAAGTGAACACAAAGAGAAGATCCAAACTGGAGGCAACACAATTATAAGAATATCAAGGTGTTGTTTTGCAAAGGGGAGGAAATATGAAATTTTTGAAAATATTATTTTACTAATGCACAAATAAGTTGGCTGAGAAAACCTCAGTAACTACCAAACTAAATGCCTACTTTCCTGTCTAGAGAAAATGTTTATAAGAATAACCTACACGTGCATCAAAGGAACACTTGATGAAAGTATTATTAGGAAACATACAGGTTTTTAAAGAAAACTATTTGACAACAAACCACAACTACCAGCACACAATTGGTCAACACGTAAAAGAAATACAATATCCCTCCATGCTTCTTGTTTGTTATTAAAAGTATTTTTTTTTTATTCAGTAGAGCAAAATGGTACTATAAGAATTCCAGGACAGGGTTTCTTTGATCCAAATGTAAACCCAGCCTCAAAGTCTGTTGTTATGGGACTCTGTCCTTATTAGTGGAGATCAGTGCCCTAAATCTGCATCAGAGGCAGGACAACCTTGGCAAGAGCACAAAAGCCTGAGTATATTCAGTCTGCTTCAAGTTTTCTTTTAGTTACTTCAGACTCATCAATCCCTTCGGAAACTTCTGGCTTCCAGCTTTGAGAGAGAAGATGGAAGATATCTACCCCCTTCATGTTACTGAAGGGAAAGAGTGGAAAGAAGTGGATATGAATGGTGCTGACAGTCTCTATCACGTGTCTATCTCCAGTTTGCTACACCAGAGATTTTGGGAAACTTCCCCTTTGATAAAATCTAAAACATTCTTTTGTTTGAGCACAATTACCTTTCTCCCAAGGGAGAGAGCCTCCATTCTTTATTACCTGAAATGTATTCTTATATATGTGTGTGTATGTATACACAGACACACATAAGACAGACAGACATACAACCACACACACACATACACACACATGTTTTTGGGCATCAAGGTGGCACAATAGACGTAGTGCTAGACCTAGAGTCAGGAAAATTCATCTTCCTAAATTCAAATGTGGCCTCAGACACTTACTACTTGTATACGTCACATAACACTATTTTCTTCAGTTTTCTCATATGTAAAATCTTTTCCAAAACCCCAAATAGGGTCATAAAGACTCAGACATGACTGAAAAACAACTGAACAATGATATATTTTTTCTCTAACTTCTGGGTTTTTTTTTTGTTTTGTTTTGTTGGGTTGTTTTTGTTTTTGCTACCAATTTGGATAATGTTTTTTGGTTTTTTTTTTTACTAATTGCTTTGTGTTCATTGTGGAACTGGTACCAGTGGGAAGAGAGTCAAGCCTTTGATATAAAGCTTGGGGCTCTCCTTGATCCAGTAATGAAAGAGCAATCAGAAGTTACTTTGAACCTGAAAATTACATCATTTATACTAACACACTTTAAGGGAGCAGATAGATACATTCTAGCCTGCTACCCTTTCTCTCTGAGG
Organism: Pseudocheirus occidentalis; assembly: GCA_028646575.1. Classification (NCBI taxonomy): domain Eukaryota; kingdom Metazoa; phylum Chordata; class Mammalia; order Diprotodontia; family Pseudocheiridae; genus Pseudocheirus; species Pseudocheirus occidentalis. Next base: position 221,442,442 of record CM053596.1, on the reverse strand, counting down.
AGAGCAGAGTAGCTGAGCCTTTGACCTCCACTACCTGCTTCTCCTCTTTGCAGGAATGCAAGTCTCCCTTGTAGAAGGTTTGGGGAAAGAGGCAAGGGATATCGATTCTGCCTCTCTTTGAAACACACAATGCCTCCTGCCTGCTACATATGTGGTATAACCTTCCCATACAAAATGAAAAAAAAATTATTGAAGATTCATTAAAAGATACAACAACAGAGAAAATCTTAATAAATGATGCTCTTATCACAACCATCTGGGAAGGACTAAAACAGGGACTAAGACATTCCACAAGAGCATTCACCATTATAATGACAGATGCACAGTGCAGAGGCCAAGGGAAAGCAAAAATTTGTATAGCAAGGGAGGTTCTCTGCATGCTTCTGTTTATATGACATTGGGTTATTTGCATCAAGTCCCAGAATGCTGAACAAATTTCCTGAAATAACTGAAAATTAATCATTCAAAAGAGGGAAGATAAATATTTATTTGCTGGAGTACAGCATGCAGTTGAGTATACAGTATGTCGTCCAGTCATTTTTTTCAGTTGAGTTTGACTCTTTATGACCTTTTTTTGGGTTTTCTTGGCAAAGATACCAGATTGGTTTGCCATTTAATTCTCTAGCTCATTTTATAGATGGGATACTGAGGCAGACAGGATTAAGTGACTTTTCTTGGGTCACACAGCTAATAAATATCTGCAGTCAGATGTGAAGCGGGCTCTTCCTGACCCCAGGTGTGGCCCTCTATCCACTGCATCACCTAGCTGCTTACACACTATGTATAGTTTGTTTACAAAAATATCAATGCACACTAGACAATACCAATGAATGATAAATTTGGCCCAGAATTAAATAAGAGGGGATGAGGCAGAATTCCAGCCTTCAGAAAATTGCCAAACTCCTTTAATACCCCAAACCTCTCCCAGAAACTACTCCCTGTAGTGCTATGTGTCTCTAAGACACATAATGAAATAATTTCTGAAGAACCGGATTTGCTTATCCTACAGAGGGCAAGAGAAAGGCACATGCTAGGTGAGAGCAGGCCACAGCAAATTACAGATAATAATCTTCAAAGTGCAAAACTAAAGGGCATTATGAGAGAAACACATAATTTAAATATAACATGGGCTGGTCACATGGAAAGATAAGAGGTAGAAAGCTTGAGTGCTCCAGTGATACCCACATGATAAAAGGAAAGTTTATGATACATTGAATAGACATTTGATAGTGAACTTATGGGAGACAATGAGCAAGAGTAGTCCAGGTTGAGCAGGTATAGATGGGCTGTGACCTTCATGACCAGACAGAATTTCTAAATTGAAGAGATCACAGATCCATTTGAATACTTGACAGCAGCTCAGCAAACACATCCAACAATTCTTTCAAAAACTGGGAGGAAATTTCTTCACTTAAACACAGCAAAATTATCTAGGGAGTCTTGTATCATCACATTACTTACATTAAATTTTAATTCTCTCTACAATTTTTGTTTTGTACTTCCCAGTCTGAAAATCACATTCATTAAAAGATGAAACAACATTCTTTCAGAAACTGGGAGGAAGTTTATCTGAGCTTCTTGACTTAAACACAGCAAAAATATCTAGAGAGTCTTGTATTATCACATTACTTACATCGAATTTTAATTCTCTCTACAATTTTTGTTTTATACTTCCCAGTCTGAAAATCACATTCATTAAAAGATGGAAAAATAGCAACATAGAAATTGAGTAGTTCTTCCTTCTCTTTTATTGCCTATTATAATCATCCCAAGGAAGGAAAATGAAGTTGCATCCACTGAACTATATGGGCAAGAAGTTAGATAGTAATTTAATGAAAACCAAAAAGGAACCTTAAGTTTATAGAGAACTTTTAATGAAAACAAAATTTTCAGGTGATTTAAACAAAGGATAATGAATTTGATCAATTAAGCATCAGGTTTTGTATTTAAAAAAAAGAAAACAAAAAACTCAAACCAGAATTAAAAAAGCTAATTGAATTTTCTCCTAGTATGTTGTTAACTTAATTCATATTTAATTTTATTTTCTCATCACCCATCCATTAGTTATTAAATAGCTACTTTGTGTAAGACAATATGCTAGGAACTGAAGGAGACAAAAAGATCTCTAAGATACATCCTTTACCTTTAAGGACTTTAAAATAGAGTAGGGATATTCAACCTAGACCCAAATGGCAGGCAAAATAGCATCATAGGTTTATATCTGGAAAGAAATGTTATCTAGTCCAAACCCTTCATTTTATAGATAAGGAAAATGAGACCAATAGGGATTGTATAAGACCCAAGTTCACAACTATAGCAAATAGCCAAGCCAGGATCCAAAACAAGGTTCCCTAATTCCAGATAAAACATTCTTTCCAGTACACTGCACTGAATACGAGAAAGGTTTATAAAATGAAGAGATCACTTTTGGTTTAAGGAATCAGGGAAGACCATGGAGAAGAAGGCACTTAAAATAGCATTTAATAGGCATTGTAAGGTGGTGAGATTTCAGCAGGCAGAGAAGTGGGATCGCTTACTTCAAAGACAGGGAACGGTGGGAGCAAGACATAAAAGGATTTTGTTGTTGTTCACTCACTTTTTCTTTGTTGTGTCCAACTCTTTGTGACCCCATTTGGAGTTTTCTTGGCAGAAATACTGGAGTGATTTGTCGTCATTTCCTTCTCCAGATTGTTTTATAGGTGAGGAAACAGAGGCAAATAGGAATAAATGACCTGCCCAAGTTCACACAACTACTAAGTGTCTGAGGCCAGATTTGAACTAACAAAGACGAGTCTTCCAGACTCCAGGCCCAACACTCTATCCACTGCACCACGTAAGTGTCTTTAAAAGGGGGATAAAGCACCAAATAAGATGAGGAAAGGGTAAGACCTATGATGTGGTTGAAATGTTTATATCTCTACAAAAAGCATTCATTAATAAGGGGATATTTGCAAAACCTGAGTAGCACCATGCCCGGCACATAGTAGGTGTTTAATATTCCTTCCCCTTCCCTCCCCCCACCTCCACCATATGCCAAGCATTATGCTAGGCACTTTCATGGGACTTAAATTCCTCTGAGGGAAACAAAATATGCAGATAAGTAAATATAAACAATAATAGTTAGCATTCATAGTTCTTTAAGATTTGTAAATAATTTTTAAAACATTGTCTCATATAATCCTCACAACAACAACGTAGGTATTGTTATTATCCTTAATTTATAGATGAGAAAATTGAAGCAGAGATTAAAAGACTTGTCTAGGGTCACACACCCAGCAAGAACCCCAGGCTGGGTTGGAACTCTGGTCTTCCTAAGTCCAGGTCTGGCACTCTATCCCTGTGCCAACTTGCTAGCTGCAAAGTTAATTCGAAGTAATGTCAGATTTGTAAGAGGGCACTGGAAGAATCAAAAAAGACTTTGTGTAGGAAATATGCTTCTCCAATGCCTTGAAGGGAAGCTAGGGATTCTAAGAGAATCGCATAAAAAGGAAAAACAGAATGGTGTTTATGAGGATCAGCAAATAGACACATTTGATCCCAAGGAAGATTGTGAAAGGAAATCATATGTAATTAGCCTAAGAATGTCATTTTTAGTCAAATTGTGACAAGCTTTACTTACACATGAGTGTATAAATGTCTGGTGCTGAGTAATACAGAAAGACAAGGTCTCCTACAGTGAAAGTTAGGAGCATGTAATAAGACCAGAAAGAGAAGTGCCTCGAATTTGTACATAATCAAACCATATCAATACTATTAAAATGTTCAGCTTTGCATAATATATTACACCTTCTGACAAAGTTTCTGCATGGAGACGAGGGGGAAAAGCAATTTTTTTAGAGCAAATGCATATATGATATGAGTGAGTCATGATTATAGGAGGTCTGAACTCCTGGATGCTCTTGTAAAATCATTAAACTCTAATTAGTATTGGATTCAGATCTGCCATGGGGTGATGCATTGCTTAAGTGCTCCTTCTCAGCTCAGGGTGCCCAGTTGCCAACATGCTGGTTCACAGATGTTTTTCAACTATCCCTTGGCTTCTGTTTGAGATGTTAAATCATAAACCTTTCTTGGTCATAGAAAACAAATGTTAAAAACCCATTACTTGGTACTGCTTCTGAGATGAGCATCCTGGTTAAGTTAAGTAATGATTTGCCATTTCAGGTTATGCTAATGATCCCTCCTTTTCAGGAGAAGAAATGTCATTGGGAAGAATGGGATTGACAGCTGGACACTAGCTAATGTTTTGCCTGAATTCTAGTTAATGAATGCTCCTTGAAATGTCTAAAAGCTAAAGCACTCAGCCTCCTGTCTATGTACAAGCTAAGTTTGGTCCCAGATCTATGAACAAGGTAAAGCAATAGCTGCCTCTATAGCATGACTGCAGGAAAGTTGCTGAAACACCTGTTTCCCTCCCCCCATCCCATCTCTCAAATTTTTCTCACTGTTTTTAATCTTTCCTCCTGAAATTCCCACTGTTGCTGATTTATCCAACTAAGCTAAAGCCCTGCAATGGTAGGAATACTTAAAAAAAATTAAATACCCCTGTTCATGGTGGACCATGGTGTTAAAATATGAATCCATCAGAAAAAAGAAATATTTCAACAAGTATTATCATTTTATTGCAAACTACAGGCCAGCCTTAGAAAAACCAGTCAATTAGATGAGAAGGCAGCACATAAAAGAACACTACTGACATGATGTGACTCACTATTATTAAGACAGAAAATGGTTAATATTTGATTTACATTCTATTACTTTGTAATGTCAGCTCAGATTTCTTTAAATAGATCTTGCCACCATAGATCAAAGTCTATAATAATAATTTCATTGCAAGCAAAAAAATCTGTTACTAAAAAATCCAGTCATGATATACTTACTTTAGACAGTGTCTGACATAAACACAGGGTATCCAAGGAAGTTACACTTGTCATTGGAGCGGCTTATAACAGCATCATGGTTCGGTGGAAAGAGGTCTGAGGTCCAATGGTGCCTCTTCTACTTGTTAGCTCTATGACTCAATATATTTCAGTAGCTCCCTTTCACCTCCAAAATCAAATAAAAATTTTCCTTTTGGCATTTACAAAACATAGCAATTTGGCCCTTTCTTAACTTTTCAATCATCATACAATTTACTCTGGGGCAGCTAGGTGGTTCAGTGAATAGACACTGGACTAGGAATAAGGAAGACTCTTCTTCCTATGTTCAGATTGGGCCTCAGACAGTTACCAGCTCTTTGATCCCGAGCAAGTCACTTTACCTTGTTTGCCTCAGTTTCCTCATCTGTAAAAAGACCTAGAAAAGAAAATACCAATCTACTCCAATACCTTTGTCACCAAAAAATGGGGGTCATAAAGAGTAAGACACACCTACACAACATTTTACTCTACTCCATACACTCTATAACAGATTTATCAAATACCCAACCCTTAAACATGCAGTCCATAATATTCTCAAGTGCAGCTCAATCCAAATTAAAATGATAATTGAGAAATAGATAACAAAATAAATAAATGTATAATAAAACAGGTAACATTACATTTTGAAATTAAGTCAAAGTGCAGCCTGCAGGGATCCTTAATTTTTGTTTTGTTTTTGCTCAGTCAATTCAATTGTGTTTGGCTCTTTGTGACCCCATTTGGGGTTTTCTTGGCAAAGACACTGGAGTGGTTTGCTTCACATGCCTTCAAGTAGCATATAAATGTCAGTTATTATTGACATGAATGGCATCAGGACAAATGGTGGGAATCTGATAATATTTTTTTCTTTTTTTAATTTTATATTTAAATACTAAAAGAAATACACAATAAGAATAGAAAAAGAAACATTATGAGCTTAAATAAAATATAAGAAAATAAAAAATATCATGAGCACAACAGAACATAAAAGAGGATTCAAAATATTTAGCAATAAATTTCCATTTCAAGAAAGTCTTTATGTTAAACACTATATGGGGAATCTGAAAACTTTGAATTGGTTTTCCATGGTTTCTTTATTTCATACCCCATAATTATTACTTTTATAGTAGTTTGAGACTTTGTAGCAAAGAGTTTATAATTGTATGGTAAGAGAAAGTCATATTTTATCTTGTTCTACATCCAACTTCTCCTTAAGGAGAGATATCTTTTCATCTTTGTCACTGGATCTCTACTACCTAGAAATATCCCTTGATCATAGTAAGTGCTTAATATATGTTTGTTCAATTGAATGGGTTCTTTTGATTGGTGCTTAGGTAGGGCTAATCTGACTTAACATTATACTCTGACTTAATTAGTCTCACAGTGCACCCTATAAGATGTTTAAAACCTGGAATTAATCCTTACGCAGGATGAAAATGTTTACCAGCATGAAGTGTTGAAAGATGACCAGAAGTAGGGCATAAGTCAGGATTACATTACATCCTGTATAATTATAGTGATTATACAAATGGATCCTTAAACACTCACCTCCATATGTAACTATGTGTCCTAAATCTGAATTCCAAATAAATGCTAGTACTGTCAAATGAGGTCCAGGGACAAGGGAAAGGCTGAAACAGAATATTTCCCTGACACAGTGGTCCCCACCGTTTTTATGCCATCTGTCTTATACTATAAAAGTGGAACCACTTCAATTTTCATCTAAGTCAGGATGATGTTAAACTGATCTGCCACTTACCTGGCCATTTGCTATTCTTATATAATATCCTCTGATACTAAGCTAATGCTCACAATTAGAGAATCTGAGGCTAGAAATTTAAGATTTGTTACACACCATGGCATTTCATGCTTTATCATTACGATTTATTGTTGAACTTTCATAAGATACATTTCCTTTCACAGTGTAACAATGGTCATCCCATGGGCCATTTGTAAATAGTCCTGTGCCCTATGTACTCAGATTGTGGAAGTTCCCACTGAATTCTGAGCTTGTGCCCTAGTCACATCCTGGAACATACATGCTCAGTGCTGAAGGACTTAAGTTTTGGGATGATACAACAAATATAAGGTAGCCCCTTGGTCTCCACTCCCTTCCATGATTATGGAAAGGAGGACTGGGCCAGAGGTATCAGAAAGAACTAGCCACTGAAGCAGGAAGAGTCATCCATTCAATAGAATTAAAAAGGAGTGACCCACTTGCCTTCTCCCCCCTTTTATGCTCGAGATATATTTCTTCTAGCAAGCCAGGCCAAGGTTAGCCTTATCTTCTTTCCTGTGTTTATCTTCTCTAAGGATTACTGTGGGAGATAGAGTGAGTTTCCTTGACTAAGGAACTCAAGACTCCTGATTTCTTGAATTCACAAGGTTGCCTCCAACGTTGGAAACATCCATCTCAGGACCACTATTAAGTTGCCTATGCTCGAGAAATACAAAACAAGAAATAACCAGAGGTCCCAGGCTTAAGCTCATCTTACTGAGTACTTTTCCTGTCATATGTAAAAAGTGGATATTTCTCCTAGGATGGGAAAGGATAATCCACTCTTACCCATCATAGGAAATCCCAGAGAGAGTTGCTTGTCATGTGTTCTATAGAGTTGACAGAGAGAGAAAGCTCCAGGGAGTCTTTATTCCTTTTAATATCTACTGAGTAGGCGGTGCTTCCCATATCAGTGGCCAATTCTCTCAGACTCAACTGACACATAGTTTCTCCTTCGTTGCCATCAGAGGCAAGGGCACCAATAGGCCATCCAGCATTGCTACCCCATGCCAGAGAACCAATCTTTCAATGCTGAGTATATGTGTCTCCTAACATGGCCCAGGGTGCAGGCTCAGCATTCCATGGTGAATGCCTTAGCTAGAATATGTCACCAAAACTTGCCAAGACTTAACTGATTACCATTCATACACCATTGGTTGGTCATTGTTATAAATACATCCCACAACTTCAGAATTAAGAAATATGCTAGGGTGGAAAGAATGTGGTTACTGTTCTAGGAGGCAGAAAACTCAGACTCAAGTCCTGCCTTTTATCCATACTGGCTGAGTGACCCCAAGCAAGTCATTTAACCTCTTAGTGCCCCTGGAAATTTTCTATGCTATAGAACACTTTGCTGATGCATTAGATTGTAAGTTCCTTGAGGTAAGAACTGTCTTTTGCCTCTTTGAATCCCCAGTGCTTAGTACAATGCTTAGTACATAGTAGGTACTTAGCAAATTGATCACATTAGTAAAAGGAATTTCTTTACAGTACTTCACTGTATCAATGAAACTGCAAGTCTAGACCATTCTTACCACTTACCACTAATTTTAAGTGTGTTTATATGTAGTGTGTATGCATATATAAATACATATATATAATATGCATGTATGTATGTATGTATGATATTACTACTTGAAATATATACCAGAAAGGATATTGAAGGCAAGATAAGAGATAATATAAAATATAATTCCCTTGTTACTATGTGGTTTAGCATTTTAATGGTTTATGAATATGAAGTCCATTACAAGTTCTTGCAACCTTCTGGGCTGCTTGTAAAAGTTTAAGAATTGTTGTTAGTTTTACTTTTCGCTCTCTGACATATTCCCAAGTTATTTAAGAAATCACCTACAAGGATACCAAGATAATTTTGTTCATCTCCACAGTTATTACCTAAGATTGTGGTGAGAAGACCATCCACTGATCCAACTTGCAGTCATTTGCAAGATCATTCCTAACAGTTATGAGAAGTGTCACTGGTCAGGCTACCTATGCTGAGATAAGAGCCACATCCCAGGGTTGTTAAATTTGTGCCAAGGGTTTAGCAGCCACAAAGACCAAAAATGAACTGTGCCACCTGCACACTCCATAATCAGAACCCAGACATCCCCAAGGTTACACTGATATTGGTACTTCTTTCCTTCATCCTTTATTTTCTTCTTTCTTTTCTTTTTTCTTTTCCTTTCTTCCTTTTTTCATCTTCTTTAATTTTTTTCATATTGAATGTTTAATTAGAAACAACATTGAGCGTCAATATGCGCAATAGAATCTGTTTATCAGAGTGCTACAGAGGAAACAACAATAGCTCTGAAGTCAGAAGACCTGGACACTCTCACCTCTGATACTTACTACCTGTGTGACCTAAGTCACTTAACTGCCCTAAGCCTCAGTCTCTTCAGCTGTAAAATTAGGACTTTGGACTATGTGACCTCTGAGGACCATTCTACTTCAAGATCTAGGATCCTACAAAGCACCAACATTGTAATTAATTTCATAGCAAAAAGTGCCATGCCGGTAGTTTAAAAGCAGGACTTTTTTCTGAATAAATAGTAGATTAATCAAGGTTAAGTCCAGCTTATGCTGCTTAGCGGTCCTCCACAGATTTAGGACCTCACTAACGATATGAAGTTTTGACAACTCAGCGCAGACCTAGGAGCAATGTCTCTAGGATCGTTCCCCATCATCTGGGAACCTAGCTAGTTGTAGCATACTCTTCAAGAAATAATACTTCCATGCACCAGTTGCCTGCCTTAACTTTTAGCAGCATCAAAAATAGGCATTCAGTTCTGGGGGGGAAACAGGAATAAGATGATCATCTACCTAATCTTAGGTGGTTTGATTCCCCTCCCCACCCATCATACCTCTTAGCTTTTTCTGAGCCTTAGTATTTCATCAGTCAAAGGGGATAATAATTTTTTACATTTTTTTCTGGGAAGTGCTTCATCAAGAGCTATATAAATATGAACTATTGATTATTTCCCTTGAGGCTTACAAAATCTTATTAGAGCAAATATTATCATCTCCAAACCATAGGTGAAGAAACTCAAGCTTGGATAATTTAAATGACTTTCTGCAAGTCACACAGGTAGCAAGTAACAGAGGTAAAACTCCAAACCAGCTTTCTGACAACTCCAGTGCATTTCCTACTATACTATGGTGTCTTTCCTGAGCAAGAAATTAAGTCCACGATGGAAATAACTCAAAATTGTACTAAATAATTTTATTTTGGTAGAAAAATTAGCTCTGCCCCTCCCGAAATAAGGAGAAGTTTGATTTTACATTTTCTAAAATGTTTGAACATAATTCTTTATCTTAGAAGAGCAGAATATTTGAAATTTCTTGCTTTGGAGGGAAGGCATTTTTAGACGCATTCCTCATTAATGGATATGAGTCTCTATATTATACTCATTGAAAGTGGAGACAGTGAGGTTTTCCACTCCTGCAGATGTTGTATATATTTAGACAAGTACATGCATATTCACAGCAGAAATGCCCACCTTTGTTTTTACATCTTTTTCATCTGTAAATGGTACAAGTGTCTCTCAGTGGGAGCTGCCATCTTGCTGCCACCACTTATAGCAAGATAACCCCTCCTGCCGAGAATAAAATACAGGGAATGCAGTTCTCCACCTGGATGCAGATGGAGGTCAACCCTTTTAAAGTTTCTCTTCTCTACAGTGTATTTCTTTTCCTTATGATGGAGAGTGAGATGAGATCAGTTTGCAGTTCTATGACTTGCGTACAAATTCCATCCATAAAGTCTAGGTCAAGATAAGATCAGATTAGCTAGAGCCAGACACTCAAGAAGACTGCTATCAGATAGTGATTATTTACTCCAGTATCAAAAGTAAATAGTTTCTTATAGAGTGGATATATATATATATATATATATATATACATATACATACATACATATACATACACACACACACACACACACACACACACACACATATATACAGTGTTTATTTTGGACAGTTCTTTTTCATTCCCAGATGATAGCAGCACCAGAGAACAATGTAGATTTTCAATCTTTTATCACATTCACTAACCTGATGTATGAAAAAACTAAACAATTTTACTCTTTTATCCATAATTGAAACCTCAGAACAACGGTGAAAGTTGTTACGAGGACCCAAAAACATCCCTCAAAGCAGCACATCCTGCAAAGGCAGGGAATGAGTCAAGACAATGAATAAGAGAGTCTTAAAAGGAATTTTGCCAGGGATAGCAATTCCGAGAGAACTGAAAGAACAGCATATTCATTCATTTTCTCATTAATTCATTTGTACTTTCATTCAAATTTGTATATTTTCTTTTTTCCCTGGAAGCTGCACATAGCCAGATCTAATGAAGGTTTCCTTATATTCTGTAGCACATAAAGTAATGCTGTGTTACATATGGTCTTGTGTTATTCTCTCACTGTTCCATTTCTTAAGCTACCTTTCAATATCATTTAATTCCTGGTACTCTAGATGTGAGATAATCACCCAATGATATACCAAATTGATAAACTTTAGGAGGAAACTGAATTGTATCAATGTTGCCATTTTCAATCTGAATAAACAAATAAATAATGATAACGATTTAATAAAATGCTTTTATGAAGGACTTACTATATAAAAATCACTATGTTGAACACTGGGGAAAAAAGTAGGAAATTGAAGAATCTCTCTTCTCAAGAAGCTTTTGTAGGAAGATGGCAGAGTAGGTCAGACATTTCCAGGCTCTCCATATCTTCTGCAAAAACAGAGAGAAAAAAATCACCATGAAATGAATGTAGAGCAGCAAAATAACAGGGTGAAGCAGTTGTCCTCCTAGGACAACTTGAGTATACTTCTGAGAAGACTCCAGGGTCTGAGGTTTGGTCTGAGAGAAGCATTAACACTTCCAGGTCTATCCCACTGAATCAACGCATAGGAGGTGAGGACAGAAACAGATTAAGTCTCAAGAAACTTCATTTCAGTAACTTTCACTTCATAAACTTTCATTTACAGAACAGCAGATATCTGAGTGAGGGAAGATTAAAGGATCCATTTCCAGGTGTCAGGCCTACTGGTGCTGACCCGACATGATCCCTGGCTATGGACATAGAGGAGGGAGCACAAACCAATGAGGGTCTAATGTGCAGTACTGCAGGGAGCAAGAAGATTTTCAGGACAATATGGCTAGGGTTTCAGAGAGAAAGAAAGGAGTCATGAGATTGTGGCCCTGGACAGAATTCAGAAAACAAAGTAAGAAGGATTGAGATCTAAGGAAATATTACTTACAACTTGGAATAAAAATTTGAAAATATTACTATTAGTCTACTAAAAATAAAGACAAAAAATAGAGGAAGCAAAGGAAATAGACCACAGATAGCTACTTTGTTATAAAAGAAGATCTGGGTTCATATTCAGAGGAAGACAGTGTCAAGTAGTTACAAACCCAGCCAAAAAAATCTTGAAAGAACTTAAAAAGGAATTAAAATTCAAATAAGAGAAAATGAGGAAAAACATTTTTTAAAAAATAAATTCAAGAAAATTATAAAAAGAAAGCTAACCAATGGGAAAAGGAGATGCAAAATTATAAGGACAAAAATTAAAATGAATTCAAAAATCAAAGAGAAATATGATCCAAGTAAATTATGAAACGAAAATTAACCAATTAGAAAAGGAGATACGAAATCTTGAGGAAGAAAATAACTCCTCAAAAACTAGAATTAGGCAAGTAGAACCTAATGATATTATAAGACACCAAGCTATAATAAAACTAGAGAAACTAGAAATCTAAAACATCTCATTAGAAAAACAACTGGGGAGCCAAGATGGTAGTGTAGAAGCAGCAAGGTTTCACAGCTTGCACATAGCCATCTCAAATACCCATAAAATGACTCTAAACAAATTTTAGGGCTCCAAAACTCACACAAAAATACAGAAAAACACATTTTCCACTGAAGGCAGCTTGGCGCATTGGGCTCATCACAGCAGGCTGGGACCGTAAATCAGCCCAGCCTGAAACTGAGGTTTGGCCCTGGAGCAGCAAGGACAGCAGCAGCTGGAGCCTTCAGAAGAGTGAATCAGTGGCAGCTGTGGCAGTTCCCAGACTTATCAAGCCATAAGAAAGAAGGACTAAGTGAAAGGTCAGTGGAATTCAGCTAAATATGGGGGATGAATGTAATCTGACCAAACTGCCTCCAGGGCAAGGAAGCAGCAGAAGCAGCTGCCTTAGAGCCACCTCCACATGGCTTCTTCAGAGCTGCTGGCCTGCAGATTGCAGAGGGGCCAAGTGATCATTCAGAGGCTAAGTGCTCTTGTGCTGAGCAGCCTGGATATGGATTGTGGTCTTGGGTGGTAGTCCTGGGGCGCATTTTCAGTGAGCCAAAGCTGGTGGGGGTGGCAAAAAAATGGCACACTCCCACTAGCTCCAGCAGCTGTGAAATCCCCAGAGATTTGGTACGGAGCTTTCCTCCCTGGAAGCAGAGTTCCACAGAGCTAAAAATCAAGTAATTCACTAGCTACATGAGCAGGCAAAGGAAGCAAAGTAAGAACAGCAATCCAACTTTAGATTCCTTATTTGGGGACAAAAAGGATCAAAGCATGGAATGGGAAGAAGATAACACAGTCAGAATTCCCTCACCAAAAGCTTCCAAGGAAAAGGTAGACTGGTTACAAGCCATGGAGCAGCTAAAGAAGGAGTTTGAAAACCAAATAAGAGAAGCGGAAGAAAAATATATATTAGATATTTTAGAACCAGAGGGCAAAATGGAAATTGAAAGAATTCACCAATCACCTCTTGAAAAAGATCCCCAAAAGAAAACCCCTAGGAATGTTATAGCCAGATTCCAGAGTCCCCAGATAAAGGAGAAAATATTACAGAATGCCAAGAAGAAGCAATTTGAATACTGTGGAAACACAATTAGGATAACCCAGGATCTGGCAGCTTCTACATTGAGGGATAAAAGGGCCTGGAATATGATATTCCAGAGATCAAGGGAGCTTGGAATAAAACCAAGGATCACCTACCCAGCAAAACTGAGTATAATGTTCCAGGGGAAAATATGGTCATTCAGTGAGACGGAGGACTTTCAAA
>CM053596.1:221381950-221428193 GCA_028646575.1 Pseudocheirus occidentalis | reverse complement strand
TTTCAGCAGGGGTGGGTGACAAGGGAGGAACCAAAAGAATCTAGAATTTAAAGCTCTGCAATACATGCAACTAGGAATTAAGATATACAGGGGCTGGGGTAGGGAGACCCTCCCTGTCCCACCAGAAAGTTAGAGAGCAGACCAGGGGAGGGGCTCTACGGTGGGATCAGTGTTTTGGGGTTGGGGTAGGGGAAAGTTGGGGAGAAAATTTGTAATTCAAAAATCTCATGAAAACGAATGATTTAAACAAGAAAACAAATAAAATTTATTACAAAAAAAACGTACTAAGAAAAGTTTCCTAACAATTTTTTTAATTCAAAGCTCCTCCCAATTATGATACAGATATAGTATCATATTCATACCTAGATGCTCTTGGTATGTCACTGTATCCTAAATCTATTCACAAATTTTTGATAAGGTGGGTTAGAGATGGTAGCAATTATATTGAAGAAAAGAAAACTATGACTGGTGAGAAATAGAAATAAGTGGTACGCATATGTTTATGTGTGTACATGTGTGATGTACTTGGTGTGGGAGGGGTAAAAGGAGAATGAAGAATGGACCAGTGGAGAGGTACAGTGAAGAAATACAATGCCAAATATAAAACAATTTATTTCTACAATAAATAGCTTTTTTCTAAACCTACCCAATTTACAGTGGAAAATGCATGAGTTGATGCATGGTTAAAACAGGAAGAGTGCTATTTTGCAAGAAACCATCATGTGACCTTTACTTTAGCTAAAGTGACCACCTCCTCTCCATATAACATATTCCCTTTTCCACTTGCACATCTCAGTTTTTATTTTTCACATTAATCTGAATTTCCCTCCCCCTTGTTTTCTCCCCAAACTTCTACTTATCTAGATTCTTAGGAATAAGTCTAGTTCAATTCTCAGCTTCTTGACAATGCTTGGAGTAATTGTTCTCAACTCTCTGGTCTCTAATAATCTATCTCTTTTTGGCATTGATAAAAGACATTTTTTGTATCAGTCACTTTCAGCACTTAATTTCCTTTCTGGGTTTTTATACTAATATCTAGTTATATTTTATACTAATATCTAGTTATAAGTTTTTGATAAGGTAGAATTGAGGGAATAGCACATTTCCCAGTAAAACTTCAAATTCTTTGAAGACTGTTTGTTAATGTATCTTACATTGATTGAGTTTTACATAACCATGGGAGTGCGTTAGCCAATTGGGAGAACCTTAGGGAGAAATTAAGAAAGGAAGGTTGTAAGACTGAGGAACAGAGAATGAGTCAAGAAATGAGTGAAGAATAAGTGAAGAATAAGAATAAGTGAAGAAAGAGAAATATTGAAAGAGCACAGAAGAGGAAAAGATTCAAAATTTTAAAAGAAAGAGAATTTCATGAACAGATTGAGAAAGAAGATCTTGTTTATTCCTAGACTAAGGTAGTGAATTTTCTCATTCTCCATTCTCCCAAGAAGTAAGGCATTAAAAAAAGAGATGTAGATGACTGAGTTTAAAGTCCAGTTTTACCATGATCTCTGATCTTAAATTAGTTGTTTATGTCCTTAGGGCCTCCATTCCCTCATTTGTAAAATGAGGAATGACTTTAGATGACTTCTAAAGCCCCTTCAAACCCTAAATCTATGTATGATCCCATAATTCTACTGTTTTTTACACCAGTGTGCCTCCCTCTCCCTCCCTACACTAACTAAAACAAGGCTAGAAACAGGCTAGGAAGTTATCAATAAACATTTGTTCAACAGAAATGCCAAAATAGGTCATAATAATAATCCATCTAATACTCCGTCTCTCATAAAGGGACCAAGAGATTATTTGTATAAGAGCATACTGTTTGTTTTTTATGACATTCTCTTTAAAAGTTAAGATTCTATCTCAAACTCCTTTCAAATGATTCATCATGGATTGCTTACCTATTGATTAATCTAATGTGCATGTGACTCATATATACATATTTACTCATTATGGCATTATTTCAGGGACATTGTGGAAGACCAACTAGACCACTAAACCTTCCAAATACTCCAATCACCTTGGTAGTACCTGAAAATAATGAATTCCTTTAGTTCAATTCAATGAGGAAAAAAATAGAAAGAGACTATAGGAGAACATTTATGGGCAGATCTACTGAAGTCTTCCCAATACCTTATAACGTCATGGAAGTGACTATGGCTTCTCAAAAGCTATAAGAAAAAAGCACAAGTACTAAGATGTAAAGACTTTCTGTACAGGGCCAGTGTTATCCTTTATATGTCCATTATCTGAGGAACAGGATAGATAAATTTGGAGAGGTACATCACCAAAAACCCATGTAATATGTTAGAGAATGGTTGTGATTTGTGGTGGTGGAGGTAGTTCCTACATATGATGAAATGAAAGATCATTGAAGTGTTAGAGTATGTATCAGATGGGTAGAGGTCAATTTGTTTCAAAAAAATTCCCATCTAAAATTTTTGGAACATATATATATATATACATACATATATATATACATATACATACATATTTTTCTTTCAATTACTTTTTCTTTTTAACACTTTTTTAGTTTTAAATTCTCTCTCCATCTAGACTTTCCTGCATCCATTTAGAAGTTAAGCAATCTGACACTCATTATGCATGTGAAGTCATGAAAAACATATTTCGATCTTAACCATGTTGCCAAAAGAAAAAAAAGCAAGAAAAATAAAGTGGAAAAATACCTCACCTTGACCTTTTTCTTGGTTGTTCTGATTTATAATCCAATTTAAGATACTATTTTAAAAATGTTTACAGGGTATTTTTTTGGAAGATTTTGGCTTGAATGTTGCCTTTACTCTGTTATCTTGGCTCCTACATCATATATTTTGAAACAGAAATTAAAAGTGTGCATGAAGTGTGGAATAATACATATCACAAGTTCAAATGCTCATATTTCTTACTTTGATCTTGTTATAAAGTGTCTCTCTCAGGCCCCTTTCTTTCCATATACAAATGCTCATTTGCTTTCAGCAGCATGGAAGAAATGACTACACCAGATCTTTGTGTGTCCTGGAAATTTAGCTTTTTTTGTTTCTGTTTTGTGAGTCACTAGGGTCAAAGAACTTCCAAGTTTTACAAAGGACAATGGAATTACAATTACAGGGGAAAAGTAGGCTTTGGTATATATAGCACCAATGCAATATTTATAGCGCCTATGATCATGATAAAGACCATGACTATAAGTATTACATGACATCTGATAGCAAAATATAGCAGATTCTCCAGATAGAGGATAGAACTGAAGGATTTATTTAGACACCAGAAAACCAAATCCCCAAACCAGCAAACTGATTCCATCATAGTACCAAAGATATTCAGAAGCCATAATAATGCTGAGCCACAGCATTCTTCAGCCTTCCCACAAACCAATACAAAATCAACATTTATTCACAAAACTCTACCTCCTTGCCTAAGCTCCTCTGTCCCCCATTGTCTAGCTAACTCTGAACCAGCTTTCTGTGGGCTCTGCATCTCTTCAGCAAAACTCCCACCACAGCCTCCACATGACTACGTTCACCCTATTAGGGGGCAGAGTTTACATTCAAATCAGGGGAGGTCTTCAGACTCTCTCCTAGGTCTTTTAAGGGGCATGGAAGATCTTCAAATTCCCACATTCTCATTACAGTATATCACTAACATTGACTTATAAGTATAAGACTTTATTAAGAATGCATGTGACAACAAAAGGAGATGCACTGTCCCACAAGCACTGGCAAAACAAAATAATAAAAAGAATCAGAGAAAATTCTCTAGCAAGTTTGGTAGGACTTTTGTAGAATATTTGGAGAGGCATTAATAAGAATAGACAAGATGAGAAAGCATGGGAAGGTTGCAATCCCTTCTGGTGGATAGAATATCCACATTGATCAGATCATATAGAACCATCAAAATATCACATGATCACAGAAAATGGCAGAGATAGGGATTGACACTGAACTTGTAATTTCATTGGTACAAGGAATTTCTGTGTGAAGAGACTTCCTATACCTATGAAAGCTAGCACCTTTTTTTACAACTTATGTCTTTAAGAGTTGCACTGAATGATTAATGATTTGACTAAGCTCACATGGCCAGTAGGTGTTAGAGGTTCCAGGACTAGCTCTCTATCTACTACACAATCCTACCTAAAAAACGTTATGGGCTATATTTTTTTTCTCATTCTAAAGGGACCTTAAAAATTCCCTAGTTCTATTGCTTCATTTTATAAATAAGGAAACTGATTTCCAGAAAGGTTAAATGATCTGTTGAAGATAACATAGGAAACATGGAGCAAGATTGGGATTTCAACCCAGCTCTTTTGGCTCCAAACTCAGTTTCTTTTCCATTATACCACTTGGCCTCCTGAGTAACTAAGATTATTATTTTTTAATTTTCAAACAGCCTACTGATTATTTTTTTTCGTAGATTGACAGCACAGCTAGCTTGAAACAGCGGGGGTGAGGGGAGGAATGGATAGTGGAGGGGGAGGATTAAGTAAACACTTATTTCCATGCTTTGCTTCCTAATCTACTCAAAATAAGGTAATTAGAGGGGAGAGTTAAAGGCTGAAGAAAATTGACTAAATGTTGCAAAATTCCCCACAAACCAGATTCCAAGTATTAAGAAAACTCTTGGTTTTTCCTTGAATTTAGTTAACCTTTTAAAATTCTTTACAGCTACTTGTCTGGGGGATGCAGAAGGACTCAGGGGTGACATCACCTTGTCTTGCTTCTGTGCCAATTCAGTTTACCCTCTGCTAGCAGTTTCACCGAATGGGGTCAGTAAAACCAAGATGGAAAAAAATTAAACCCAGTCAGTAATAAACCATTCATTTGACTGTTCAAGTTTTAAAATAATGCTTCCCTTATTTGTTATTCTCCTTCTTTAGCACCACTGCCAGCTGTACTTTCCACTTCATGTGAATTTTGGTCTATTCCAATTTTCCACTTCCCTGCCTTTAATCCCACAGTTACAAATGGAATCCCAGGCTACACTAAGATCTCTTACTTGCTGGCTCTGAAGAGATCAATATTTCAAAATGCCATATGTTTTATAGATCAGCTGCCTTATGCATACAAATCCAGTGATATTTGAACCATCATGCAGTATTTGTAAGTTACATAAACCAATGGAGGATCAGTAGAAGGTTACCCATGGCTATGGATGTCTAAAGTTTGGCTATCAATGTTCAGTGACAAATATGACAAAACTTTAAAATTTCTCCTAGAACAAGGAAAGGAGAGGAGATGGGCAAGGCTAGTGATGTGTTGGGCAATTTTACTCTGAGCTCTGAGCACTGAGTCAGCACCCAGGCCTCCTATTTGTTCTCTCTATAGCTTTGCCAATGATTCTGTGTTCTATGACTTTGGCAAACCTTTTGCCCCTCCGTGCCTCAGGCTATTAGTAACATAATGAATGGTGGAAAATACATGATGGCCTAAATTATCCAGAATCTGACCCTTCCTTTTCATTCCCCATTGCTACTGTCCTACTTCAGGCACTTATAATCTTATGGCTGACCTACCCATTACATCTTCCTAACTGGTCTAATTGCCTTCATTTTTTCCCAGTCAATATATCTTGTACATTGCTACTAGTCCATTCATTCCTTAAAATACTACTGACCACCTGACTGATCAAAAATCATCATTTCACTGAATTGTGATATAAGAATCAACTCCTCTACAATCTGGCTTCCTAATTACTTTTCTGATCTTATTTCATATTATTCTCCTTCAGGTATTCATCATTCCAGTTAAAATAACCTACTAGCTGTCCTCTGTACACAACAGATCATTTCCCAACTCTTTGTCTTTATACAAGTGAGTCTCCTATTCTAAAATGCATTTGCTCTTCATATCCACCTCCCAGAACCTCTAGCTTTGTTCAAAGAAGAGCTCAGGAGCCACTACCTACATCAAAACTTTTATTGATTCCTCCTACTTATTAGCACTCTTTTTCTCGTAAAATTATTTTCTTTTTACATTGAATTGACTCACTTGTATCAATTGTTCAGTATGGTTCTACTCTTTGTGTTCTTACTTGGGATTTTCTTGGCAAAGATACTGGAGTGGTTTTCAATTTCTTTCTCCAGCTCATTTTACAGGTGAGGAAACTGAGGCAAATGGGGTTAAGTGATTTGCCCAGGGTCACACAGCTACTAAATGTCCGAGGCTGAATTTGAACTCAAAAAGATGAGTCTTCCTGAATCCTGATCTGGTACTCCTTCCAGTATACCACTGAGCTTTTTAACTTACTTATTTGGCAGTAGTAGGCTCTCTGAGGACAGGGATGATTTTCTTTTTGTCTTTATATCACCAATATAGTGCCTGACATATAGCAATTGCTTCATTGTCAAGCTGAATGGGAATGAAATGAATTGAATCAAATTATACTGTGTTCAGAAATTTCCAAGAAGGTGGTGGAAAATAAAAGAGTCTTCTTAGAGTCCCTTAAATCACAGTACGTGTGTGTCCAGCTCCCTTGGCCTATACATAATGCTTTCCTTGAGTTTGGGTTAAAAGAACTTTAAATCATACGGCTAGAGAGCCGCTCCAGAATTATACTGAGAACAACTTCTGGTAAGAAGAATGACCTCTGTCATTCCCTGTTAAAAAGAAAAATTTCCCATTAAAAAGGAAATTTTTTTATTAGGCAAAGTAATATTAGAGCACTTCTTAGGAGCTCAATTCAAATGAAAATTTATTTAAAGAGTAGTTCTGGTCTCTGCGGTATATATACCCTGGGCGAGTCATCATCTCTTTAATAACATTGCTATATTTCTTCACCACATTATTGAAAATTGTTTAATGAGCAGTTTTCCTCAGAGAGGACATCAGAGGCACAGAAGTAGCAGCAGTCAGAGACTGTTCTTTAAAGCCTGATAAAATTACGTTTGCACTTTCTTTCACACGGCTGGAAGAGGGAGGCCCATTCTACTGCCAGGGGACACAGATACACTCTGGTTTCTTCTAACAGCATGTCCCCAACATCTTCCTTCCCTTCTTCCTCCCTCCACAGAATCCTTGAACTGAACCTCCCCGCACCTTTTTTCACTACATCACAATAGGCAGAAGTGGGTCAATCAGGCCTTCAGTGATCCCCTGATAAAAACTCTACAAAGACACATATTTATTAAAGAAAGGGCTCAGAAGTCCCAGAAAAAAACTAAAAAAGCCTTGAAGCAAAGCCATTCTTTCTTTCATTTCATATGCAAAAGGTTGAAAGCAAGTTTCTGTGTTATTAAACATAACCATACAAACAGGCATGACCCAATCTTCCAAGAAATAAACTGTAGTTTACATGATGTCATATCTGGAACCCCCACAGCTCCAAAAGATCCCTGTAACCCCCAACTGCCACACAGAGCCTCAGGATGAAACTATTGGATTCAGTCCTTTGGGCCACTTTCATTTCTAGGTTTTCATGACTCTCTAGAAGTTCCCTCCCTTTTCCTCTTCTCCTCCTGTGTTATCTCACTTGGTGAACTTATCACATCCCATGGATTCAAGCATCAACTCTACATGATATTCCCCAGCCCTAATTTCACCCTGCGCTCCAGTTCCACATCACCAATCATCTTTCCAAGATTTGAAAAAAAAATATTCTATAAGCATCTCAAAGTCAGCATATCTAAATTATTACCCCCCCATTTTTTCTCTTATTCCCAAATTTCCTATTATTGTCAAGAGTATCACCATTTTTCCAATCAGCCAAGCTTTCACCTTCAGTATCATCTGCCACTCCCCACTCACACTCACGTTATATAGCCAATCTGTTGTCAAGTCTGCTTGTTTTGAACTTCACAATATCTCTTGTTTCCACTAATACACCTACTGGTACAGACCCCTTATCACTTTAAACTTAGATAATTTTCTTTTTCTTTTTTTTTCCTAAAGGACAATTGGGGTTAAGTGACTTGTCCAAGGTCACACAGTTAGTAAGTGTGAAGTGTCTGAGGACAGAATTTAACTCAGGTCCTCCTGACTCCAGAGCTGGTGCTCTATTCACTGCATCACCTGGCCGCCCCTAAACCTAGATAATTTTCAATAGCCTTTGGTTGTTCTCCCTGACTCAAACCTGTCTCTACTTCAATCTGTCCACCACTAAACAGTAAAAGTGATTTTCCTAAAGCAAAGGTCTAACCATGTCACCCCAAATCAATAGAGCCCAGTGGTTCCCAACTACCTTCAGGATCAAATATAAAATCCTCTATTTGGTATTTAAAGTCCTTCAAAATTTGTATCCTTCCTACATTTCCAGTATTCTTAAATTCAGCCTCATTCCACATGCTCTATGATGAGATAAACTGACCTTGCTCTTCTCTTCTCTGGGCCACGCATTACTATTCCTCTAATCATGCATATAGCACAATCTCAAGGCCTTTCAACATCCTCATTTTTATCCACTAAATGTTCTCCATATTGGGACTTCCTTTCCAAAATGTGAATCCCTAGACTCAACACAAAAGTTCAGCTTTTTCAGCTGTACTTTTTCTTTTAGTTCCTCAATCAGGAGTACATTCCCATTGGTCCAATAAAAGTATGCATTTATTAAAAGCCTGTTGTATACAAGACACTGTACTAGACAACAGGAGAGATTCATACATGCAAATAAGTTCAGGTTTCTGTTCTCCAAGAGCTTCCAATCTAGTGTGTCTGAGATCTACCCCTATCCTGGATGGGAAAGGGGGAACTCAATTGTCATACTCTCACCACCTAACTCCCCATCTACCCAGTGAAACTTTTCTAACTTACATTTCATGCCCTCAGAATCACATTTTCTTGTTTTAAAGGTGAAAATTAGCTCATCTGACAATTGATATTCCAATAGGAAAAGTCTAGAGAAGATCTCCCCCTTTTCCCTCCCATTCTCTGTGACCTCTACCCTTATAAGAAAACATTGGCTATAGTAATCATAATCATCATAAGCAAAAAAAATATTTAGCATCTATTATGTCCACCTTAACAGTAGCCTTCTGGAAACAATGACCCCAAAGGGGATTGGGGAAAATCTGAACCCAGAGATTCCAAATAGTAGGGAAAGGAAATTCATAGCTTACTGATTTGTGCTCCAGCTTTCTTTGAATGGAAAAATTATTCCCTCAAGCCAGTATTTACATCTTATTGCTATAAATGTACAGCTAGAAATCTTTTAAAGGTAAATGAGAAAGAAATTATTATTTGAAATATGTGTGGGCACTGGGTAACCACTGATTTAATTCCAATCCCACTGCTCTAGGTTAAAAAAAATTGAAAATAAGAAAAATATTAGTCTAATTTCAATATCCTATAATTTCTAAGACTTTTTTTTTCAAAATGGGAGTGAAGGTCATTATGTGTAGGTTGTTATACAAAAGTTACTTAACTACTCATCTCTTCCTCCCTCCTACTAGCTCATCATATCTTCCTTCCACCCCCACCTTGCCACCAGGGAAAGTGATCATTTCTGGAGCAGAAAAATCAAAGGAAATATATTCTACTGAATATTTCTCAGGAGTATATAAAACCCCACTACTCAAATGACCAGCCCACAGACAATTCAGTATCACAATTAAGTTGCACAGGCATCTACTTTTCCATGATTATCATGAGGCTGCCAGATATAGATGTGAATAATTATGCAAAAGAATTTGTGGGGTAGAAGGGAAAGGTGTTTGCTGACAGTAAGCACCCCTTCAGGGAGATAAGGTAAACTGGAGCCCATTAGACACAGAAGACGCTAGGTAAATGTCAGCTGAAGTCACAGCTGCTGTTAAAAGTAAAAATGAGGATACCACATTCTATACATATATAGTATATGTTCATTACAGCCTGACCCACCAGTCTTCTTCCCTAAACTTGTAATCTATCCCTAAAACATCTAAGATAATCTTCACTAATACACCAGTCTGACCTTGTCACTTCTCTATTCCAACACTTTCTTCAATAGCTCCCTATGACCTTTAGGAAAATGATATACATGTGTGTACATATACATATATGTGTATGTATAATATAGACACATATACACATATATGTGTGCATGTATTTATGTATATATAATTCAAAGTTGGTGAGATACTTGAAGGTCTGCAGTCTGACTCAAACCTCCCTTATAGCTATATTTCATGTTGCTAGCATCCACATACTCTTTTCCAATCAAACAACTCTAACAATTACTAGACCTCTACATGACCTTTTTCATGTCTTTGCATTTATGCAGGCCGCATCCTATCTCTCTGTCAAAATGTAGAAGGCACTTTCTCTTTAGAGTCTCCTCTTTTATAGTACAACCCAGGTGCCACCTCTTCACAAAGCTTTCCAGAACCCCCTGCAACCCCTGTAAGTGTTTATTCCCTCCCCAAATTTTCCTAGAGCACATTGTCTGCCCCTTTGCCTCAATCATCTGACATCTTCTATTGTACCTATACACCTGTCATCTAGTTACAATAAAACCCACAATAATAGAATGGCTCTCATTGTATTTCGTGACATGGTTGTTTTTTGGGTTTTTTTCTGAGTTTACACATTTGGTATCTAAGAATTAAATAGGTCTTTAGCGCTTCGGCAACACGTGGGCTGCTACGGCAGCCTCGGGTTCCTCCCCAGCTTCGACTCCGACCCCGACCCTGACCCCGACCCCGACCCTGACCCCAACCCCGCGGTCTACACAGGATTCTGCCCCAGCTCCCTCCCCGGCCCCAGCACAGGCCCAGCATCCTCACTGACCCGACCCCAACCCCGCCAGTGCTGGCCCCCCTCAAGCCTGGGCTCCCCGGGCCATTCCCCAGCGGTCCCATGGTCCATCTACACTCGGTCATCCTCGCCTCCATCCTGGACTGCTATAAGAGTTGCCGGAAGCGTTGCGACAAGGGCGGGGCCTCAGCATTGCTGGGAACAATTGACAAACAGTACAAGTCACCGACTGTTTTTCAACACCACATGAGTCTAAGGATGAGGTTGCTGTGGACATGGAATTTGCTAAGAATACATATGAATTACACAAGAAAGTCTCTCCAAGTGTACTTATTCTGGCCTGGTATACCACAGGCCATGACATCACAAAACACTAGGTGCTGATTTGTGAGCCTCCAGAATGGGAGGATGAGCATCAAAGCCTACCTCAGTGCTTCCATGGGTGTTCCTGGAAAAAAAATGATGGGAGTGATATTCACTCCACTGACAATGAAATACATCTACTATGAAACTGAGCAAATTGGAATTGACCTGATCATGAAGACGTGTTTCATCCCCAACCCTGTGATTGGGCTTTCAAGTGATCTGCAGCAAGTTGGTGGTGCATCAGCCTGGATGCAGGATGTTCTAAGCACAAGGTTTCAGTATGCTGAGAATATGCTGTCTGGAAACACCATGGGCCACTTCCTGATGGGCCTGGTTAACCAAGTTCCCAAGATTGCCCCTGAGGACTTCCAGACCATGCTGAACAGCAATATCTACCACCTGTTGATCATTACTTACCTTGCCAACCTAACCCAATCACAAATTGCTCTCAAGGAGAAATTTGTGAGCCTGTGAGGAAACCCAATGAGCAGCAGTTACAGCCAGCAAATCCACCTGATGTGGGTCCTCCCTTGGTCAGACCCATAGGATAGAGCAGAAGAAAAGCAGATTGTTCTTTAAGTTGCTTATTTCTGTAGATGAGCTGTTTATAACTCCAACTAAACCACAGACATCCCTTTTCCCCCTGGGTAAGGGATTGATTGTGACCTTAACCTTGGGAGAGGGGGATACTAAATTGGAGACTGTCTTGAAATCAAGAAATGAGTCCTTTTGGGGCTATTAGACAAGGGAGGATTTTTTGGACACTGGGAAGCTCTTCAAAATCCTGATCTCCACCAGTTAGGGAAGTCAACAAGTCTCTTCCAACCTTCCTCACTCCAGCCTGGACTGTCTTTAATGTTCAGCCAGGCCAGCTTAGCTGATGAACTGAGTTGACGTACCAGATTAACCACTTCTATTCCTCCTCAGCCTGTTGTTAAAACATTGTCTCATTTATATCATAGAGGAGATATGTGACATCAGATAGATATTGGGCAAGAGAATCATAGCAACCTTTTCCACTTCTGTTTCTCCTGCCACTGGTAGGACTCTGCCACTCTTGTGTGCTGTGTCCTTGCCTTATGGCCACATTCTGCCCATCCTTTACAGCTAGTGAGGAGGGTTAGACTTTGATTTGATTGAGGAACTGGGCACACTGGGCTGTAAGTCTAAAGGGGGGAGGCACCTCAGAAATGAGACCCAGGGATACTGAATGAATCAGCCAAGGGTCAAACAAGGCATAAGTGTTCTTTCCATTGTATTAGCTGCTAAAAATTTGCCCCCATTTGTGTCTTGGAGACCTTCCTATATAATAAGACTTGGACATCCCTTAAAAAAAGAGTTAAATGGAAGATAAAACAATGTGCCAGAAGGAACACCAGTCCTGGAGTCAGAAGAACTGGGTTCTGATGCTTACTACCTGTATGGCCTCAGGCAAGACATTTAACTAAGGGTTTGAGTTTCCTCAATAGTAAAATGAAAATATTGTATTTCATAGCTTCCAACAATTTTCATATGATGAATGGGACAGGAGAACTTTAGAACTTACAGATGGGAAGCTCTGAGCCTCTGAGTTGTTTTATGACTTTTGGACAAATATACATTGCCTTGTTATGACTCAGTCAGTAAAACTGAGCTGGGACTTAAGTCTCTCACTGAAAGGATCAAACTTTGTAGCTGTAAGTGGAATCTAAGAAAAGACCTCAGATCTTGGCAGAAGAAAATCTTTACCTTTTTTCTGCAGTCTCCTGCTGCCTAGAATAGCTGGCTAGTTAAAGGGAGGCCGTATCTTTTTCAATCTATTGACTAGAAATGGAATTCTTGTCAAGTTCAGAGACAGGAGTAGAAATGTAAGAGCTGTGCATATCTTAGTCTGAGTCTCTTCCAGAAAAAAAAATGCAGTTATTACCTCAGTAATGAAGAGGAAGTTCTAAGCCAGAAGAGAAAATGTAACCCAGCTTAACAACATAGAGCCCATACAACACTGACCACTTGCTTCTCAATGAACTTCTGTGTAAAACATTTTTCAAAAGGAGAAAGGACATCAAGGTGTACATTTCCCTTCATGAAAAGACCTGGAAAGAGATGCACCCATACATGAGAATCTCTTCCATGATAAGTGATTAAATGTTTCAATTTTTAAACAGTCTCCCATGGAGACTGTTGGAGAGTTCCTGCCAGGTAATAGGTGAAATGTTATAATTATCATGGCTTTCCCTTTTTCTTAGTAAATGTTTTGATCAAGAGTTGATGGGTTTGATTGGTTTGTTAAATGGAAAACACACAAAGAATGTACTAGCAATAGAACACTTAGCAGAGTTACATCCAAGAAACTTGAAAAAATTAATTATAGCAACCGCTTCCCCTCTTTGGAAACTTTAACATGCCAGTTGGGAGGGGGGGGTACTTTAGGGTAAGCAAGGTGACCCAGAAAAGAAAGACAGAGGAAGAAAAAGAGAAAAAGAGAATCTAGTCAGAGGACCTAAACCTGTTAAGTTAAGCCTCTCCTTCCATGTCTCTAATAATGAAGCTCAGCCCATTTCTTTTTTTGATGGCACTAGTTGTTAGATTTTTTTTTTTTAACATAGAGCAGAAATTCCTCTCCCTTCCCCCACCATATAATTTCTAGCATTTGTTCCTAGTTCTCCCTCTCTGGAACCAAAAGGGAATAATCAAATATGTATTTTTATTAGAGGGAAGGGGTAAGAGTAAAGAAAAGAGGAGTGAAGAAGTGGAGAAATGCCTGTCTATGGAGTAAGCTGATAAATGTTAAACAACCAGCATAAACAATTTGCTTTTTAAGTTTATCTGCATTATTAATGTTTTCTCTATCACTTTCTTAAGTGCAGACAATTAATAAGAAAAATAAATCAAGCCCTGATTTGTCAATTTATGAGTGAAAATTCACATTGAAAATTTAACAATTAGCTTTTGAGAGCTAGTAGAACCTGGTCCATTCCACCCCTGATGACATTACCTACATAAAATTACTTAAGGTTGATTCTTTTCATGAGGCAAATAATCACTAATGAAAGACCTCACATCCCCTCAGTAGACATAGAGTGCCTACTGAGAAACTCAGTCCACACAACAGATCACTTCTAGTGCCCTCAATCTGTAGTGAGACCCAGGAGGAGGGGCAGAGTCAGGAGCACGGCAAACAGCACAAAAAGTATTATACGATAAGAGCTGGAGGTGAGTAGCAAATGGAACATTGCTCATGTGATAGTGATGCTATGGCCTCTTTTTTTCCTAGCCTGAAATTAGAGGTGTCTCCATTCTCTGATTCCACCAATTAAATAAATAAATACAATGTTCTTACATCTGATCAGTATCACAAATAAGATGTAGCTGAAAGTAATGAGCATCAGTGGCCTTAGAGAGTATAGTATAGGACTTCTTCTATGGTTATTATTAGGATTCTTACTTGCCCAAAGTCTGATTGCTTTTCACACTGTGGACCTTTGGGTTTATGTTAGTTCCTGAGACATAGCGTACATTTTGTCTTTTGCACCGCTGTATCCTAACTTAAACAGTACAAGTCAAATATTTCTTCTTATAAATACAAAGATTTACTTTAATTGCTTATTTTCCAGATGTCTTCATGCAGTTCCAAACTGACAATTCAGCAGATAAGTACTCTTTTTTCCCAGAAGTCTATTTACAGAAAAAAAGTTCCATCATTCTTAGTGAATACTAGGGACTGAAGGTTTGCTAATGAGAAAGGAATAGAAAATGAGTTGTATTCAGAGATATAGCTTGCTTCCTCTGATCCTCTTCTTCCCAATTACCCAGCGACTAGCTTGGGATGTAGAGAAGGAAGATATTCTAAGATCAAGGCCAGACAAGCCAGTTTGAACACAAGAAAGCAGTTAAAATAGAGCATCTTAATCACAAGAACTTTGCATCCATATTGGCCTCCTTCTGCCTTTATTAAGACTTTCACTGATGCGTTATCTTCAGCAAGAAATAAAACTAAAGCTAGAATCTTTTCTAGAAATGGAATATTTTTTTAATCACCAGTCAATGAACACAAACATTGCTGAATGTTTATTCTATAATAAGCACTGAACAAGTTTATGTGGAAGAAGAGTGAAGAACTATGAGGCCTGATTCCTGCCTTTAAGGAGTTTACTACTTACATTAGTGGCAGAGACAGATGCACATGAAGTAGGAACATATGATATTCATTTCTTAGTAAATTTTTTGGTGTAAATAATTTCCAGAAAGTAAATTTCTTCTCCTAACACAGATTGGCCCCTGCTCTGTGACTTGTACTCTTAGAAAAACCACTGAAGTTGTGAGAGATAAAGTAATTTTGCCCATGATCACTCAACTAATGTCAGAAATAGGATCTGAACCACAGGTCATTAAAACTTTGAGACCAGCTCTCTATTTAATATGCCAAAAGTTTCGAGCTCTGGACTGTAGCAGCTTAAAATGTAACTGGGAAATGTTTTAAAAAAGAAACAAAAATATAAGTTTTTGTTGTTCAGTTGTTAAATGGAAAACATACCAAAAATGTTGCTTATTTGCTCAAAAAACAAGTCAGATTTGTAATTATGATTATTACTCACATATAAATTATTCTTCATCATCATACCTGTGTTTTGTAACAAAACTACCCCCAGTCCTGAATCTGTAGTTATTAGGGAGATTTTAGCCAAAAAAAAATCTCTACACAATCAGGGATATCTGTACTATATTCAACAAAACTTCTTTATCTTCTGAATGAGAGCTATACTACTGAGTAATACTATGGGAATTAGATGCCCTAGGCACCGATCAGCCAATAAGGATTTACTAAACACCTACCATGTAACCTACACTACAATAATACTTAGAATGCAAAGGCAAAAATGACACAAATGAAACAGTCCCTGTCCCCAAAGAGTTTATATTCTATTAAGGAAACAGTAGACAGATAGACACACAGGCAGGCAGAAATAGGGGAGAAAAAAGCTAGAAAAATGAGACAGACAGACAGACAGACAGACATGAATACAAGCTAATGTGGGAGTAGTGTTCCCGTTTTGGGGAACAAGCCAAGGCCTCACGTAGCCATGAAAGCTGATGTCAATTTTCAAGTCTACTGAAAGTTCTATACCAAGGTATATTTTACTCTGTATATTGGCAGCATTTATTAGGCCATGAAGCAGCCTCCAAGACAAGATGGAATTCTTAACCCCACGGATAAACTATGCTAGTCGCTATAGACCAAAGAGGGGAAGAAAAACTAATTCTTTAGGGGAAAGACTGATTAGATGTCTCTGCCTTTCCTTTCCAGGATTCAGTAAGATAATAATTCACCTCTGCAGTGAATAAGGATTATCCAGGCCAATTTTCAGATAGGTAGAATTTGTGTCTTAGTTCCCATACAGCCTTTATAAATAAGTAACAAGTTGTCATGGATGGTAATCCCCTTTGTCTTTATAGAGGTAAAGTTATAAATCCTACTTGGATGTGTCCAAGGAAGGGATGATTAGTTCTCCATTGTCCCTTGTTGTTGGTGTTGATCATAGTGTTAAAATTGGAACATAACCCTTGGGTACAGAGATGACACATTAATTCTTCTGGAACAAACTATCCAATAAGCTGCGGCTGTATATGGGCGTTTTTCTCCAGGAACTTCTTATATCTCTGTTCTATTCTTCTCTTTCTCACCATTCTCTTTGGCTCCATTCTAGACTAGACTCTCATTCCTTTCCACCTGGTCTCCTCACTGGTCTCCCTATAACTAGCGACTTTCTCCTCTGATCCCTTCCATATACCACTCCCAAATTAAACTTCATAGAATTACAGAAACTCAATGTTGGAAAAGTCTTCAAAGGTCATTCTAGTTCAATATCCTCGTACTGTGACATATACCACTCACTCAAATTCAAGGATTAGGTGCCATGGGAATCAATCACTTAATCAGTTAGAATCTGTTAAACAACAACTACGTGTTAGGCTTAAAGGCAACATAATTCATAGAAAATAGATTTTGAATCTAGGGTGAATTGGATTCAAGTTTCAACTCTGATACATATACCCTGAACAACTCCAAGAACCTATCAGTGCCCCCAGGGAACTCTCTAGGAGTAACTTATAGAGAAGGTACCAAAGTGCCTTGGTAGAGGATATCCTTCCCTGAGAGCTCCCTATATAACTAAAATCACAGCTCTAGTCCCTGTTTTACATGACAGACACTCAGGCTCTTTGAATTTTAAAAAAGGGACCTAAACAAAGATCCCTTCAACCACACATTGAACAAGTAATCATTCAGTCTTTGCTTGAATAGCTCCAATGAGGCAGGTCCTACTGTATCCAGAAGAAATCCATTCCAAGCTTGGAGAGCACTAATTGTCAAATTTTGTTTGTTTGTTTGTTTAATTGGTTTTTGTATTCTCATATTCATTCACTTGAGATCTTGGTGGGGCAATGGATGCAAGGGGGCAACTTCCACCCATTTTACCTAGTTCTTTCTTCTGGCACCAAACAGACTAAGTCTATCTAACATCCCTTCAAATTCTAAGAAAGTTAGTTGTCTATGTATGTGGTATATAGTAACAGCAATACCGTTTTAAGAACAACCTTGAGTGAGTTAGTTATTTTGACTATTATAAATACCCAAATTAACTACAAAAGACTTATGAAGGAGAACAATATCTGCATCTGGAGAAAGAACTGATAAATAGAAGTATGTATTGGGTGTGTGTGTGTGTGTGTATGTGTGTGTGTGTGTGTGTGTGTGTGTGTGTGTTTAATGGCAGCTATTTCTAGGGCAGGGTGGAGAAGAGGGAAGAAAAAAAGACAAAAAGGGAAGTTACGTGATAACTTTATTGTATATTTATCTTTTTTGAGACAATTGGGGTTAAGTGAGTTGCCCAGGGTCACTGAGCTATTAAGTGCCTGACTCCCACGCTGGTACTTTATTCATTGCACCACCTAGCTGCCCCCTTTATTGCATATTTTAAAAGAATAGCAAGTGGTACATAACAGATTTGCAGATTGATGTACAATCATCTTTTTCTGTTCTACTGTTATGAAAATGTTTCTTTTGTTTCTTTTTAAAATTAAGTTATCCTTTAATTTATGGAATAAAAGAACATAAAAATAACATTAAAAAGATTTGCATATGAAACAGCAAATCTATTACATAGAACTTGTTATTCTTTTTATATGTATAATAAAGTTATCATGTGTATTTCTTTTTCCCCCTTTTGTATTTCTTAAGTTCAGAATAAAATAAAATAAAATAAATAACTAAAAGTTCTCACACAAGCTGGATATTGCACTTAAAATGAGCTTTTTTCTCTAAAAATTTCTTTCTTCAAGGTCCATCTCTAGTTTCACCTCCTCCACAAAGCTTTTCTTGCCCCTCTCTCCAAATGCTAAGGTCCTCTGTCTTTCCAAATTATTTTTTATCTGTGTACATGGAGGAACACACCAGTAGAAAGGAAGCTAGAAAGGAAGCTACTGAGCATAGCAACTGTTTCCTATTTAAATCTTTGTATCTCCTATCCTTAATCTACCACCTTTTACATTAAGAAATGGGTGAGCACCTGTTACGTTAAGAAATGGGCATTGAGTTGAATCCAGTTGTGACATCAGTTGAAGCTGAAATAATGGCTATTGAACCCTAACTAGAACTGTGTGAGTACAACTGAGAAATAAATAGATTACAGACTCCCTCATTGTTCACTCCAGTTCTGGTTGTGCCACTCTGTTCTGACATCTTTCCTCTGGATTTCTCAAAAGTTCTGCTCATCTGACAAACCTATTTTCTAATAACAGAATAACTTTTTGCTGGAGGAAGTTACTTTGATTCTTCTCTGGTAGACAAGTATTGGGCCTGAAGTCAGAAGAAATGGTGAGAGTACTGACTCTCATATTTACCATCTATATGACAGCAGAAACATCTCTTCATTTCCCTGAATTTCATTTCTTTGAAGAGCCTGGACATCAAGGTGGGAATGTCTAGCAGGCATTTCTTTTGAAGTTTTATTGATGCTTTTTGTTTTCTGAGGCCACATTTTATTTCCCTGAGAGGCAACCTAGCTTAGTGAACAGAGGGCCAGCCTTGAAGTCAGGAATATTTGTATTCAAGTCTGACCTCTGAAACATACAAGAAGCATGGTACTTTGGAACCCATCTAGTTATTCAATGCCATAGGGAGAACTCTCTCAAACTACCTAAGTTTCAGATTAGTTGCTGATCTACACTGATAGAGTTTCCTTTCACGGAATTACCTACATGGATGAAATCTCAGTGTGGGTGACTGGGACTCCACCACAAAAACATTTTCCAATACACTGCCCACATAGAACAATGTACCCTTCTTCCTAACAAAGCAAAAATAGTTAACCCAAGCTGACTGACAAAACGAACACGTCTGAGAGCTTAGGCACATCCTGCACCCACGTAAACAAATGTTCATTTTGTTTTGAGGGAGGGAAGATATCTGTATCCTTGTGTAAAGCTGTTAACTTAGAGTGTCTTGAGAAATCACTCACACTGAGAATAGCATTCCTAAAAGGAAGTTGTCTTCTGATTAATTTATAATCTCAACACTTTCTGCCCAAATGTGTTTTCAGTCATATTTATAAACAATAGCACACACAAAAAGCCAGTAGTGGCAGAATTAATTAGAGGCCACCAAGTTCCAATGCAATTTAAATGAGAAATCTTAATACAGAAATTCCTATTTTTATTGCACTTCACTTTATTGAACTTTACAGATTCTGTGTTTTTTTTTTACAAATCAAGCAAGTCTATTGGCATTGCTTTTCCAACAGCATGTGTTCACTTTGTCTCTGTGTCACATTTCAGTGATTTTCACAATATTTTGAACTTTTCCATTATAATTTTTTCTGTTATGATGATCTGTGATCACTGATCTTTGATGTTACTATTGTAATTGTTTTGGGGCATGACAAACTGCCCATATGAGATAGTAAACTTAATCGATAAATGTTGTGTATGTTTTGTCTACTCCACTGACTACCCATTATCCTTCTCTCTCCCTCTCTCTGGTCTCCTTATTCCCTGAGACATAATATTGAAATTAAGCCAATTAGTAACTCTACAGTGACCACTAAGCATTCAAGTGAAAGTAAGAGATGATGAGGCAAACTCCAGTGTTGTCTTATTTTAAGAAATTGCCACAGTCTCCCCAGTAACCACCACCCTGATCACTCGACAGTCATGAACATCTAGTCAAGACCCTCTTCCACTGGCAAAAATATTAAAGTTCACTGGAGGCTCATGTAATGGTTAGTATTTTTTTTAGCAATAAAGTATTTTTAATTCAGATACATCTTTTTTTTAGATATAATACTACTGCACACTCAAACAGACTACAGAATAATGTAAATATAAATTTTATATGCACAGGGCAACCCAAAAATTCATGTGAATCACTTTATTGTGATATTTGCTTTATTGTAGTGGTCTGGAACCAAACCTACAGT
Organism: Pseudocheirus occidentalis; assembly: GCA_028646575.1. Classification (NCBI taxonomy): domain Eukaryota; kingdom Metazoa; phylum Chordata; class Mammalia; order Diprotodontia; family Pseudocheiridae; genus Pseudocheirus; species Pseudocheirus occidentalis. The sequence goes on along the minus strand of CM053596.1, from coordinate 221,407,714 downwards.
ATCTCTGAAGTGTGCCTGTACTGTAATGAAAACCAATATACTTATTCCAATTTAATAAACTGAGTAGAGAAAGAAAATGAGATGAGATTTGCCACTCCATGGGAAATTTAGCCTTTTTTCATCTCCTAAATGATCTCTGCTTGCTGCACAAAATCTCAGATTTGCCATTTTTTTCAGTACAAGATAAAATAACATTGAGGCATCCCTTTATCCAAGTTAATACTAATTTTCTGACCCAGAGTGACCAAATCACTTTTTTGGTGTTGATAGAATTATTTGGCAAAATTTCATTATATTGGGAAATTGAAATAAAACACAGTTTTTAAAAAGTAGGGGATTGGTTTTCTATGGCTCAAGGTAGCTGGAAAATTTTGATGGGAGACTTAAAAAGAAAATTAAGAAGAAAAACAACCATAGGCACCTAAGATACCTCATTCTGCTAAAGCTATAGATGGAAAAGAGTAGAATGTCCTTTAAAGTTTGATCTTTGATTTTTCTTCTTTCTTTAATACTTCTTTTTCCTTTTAAATGTGAAGTAAATGTGTCCTGTGATGTTTTTATGTGTCAAAGCTGTTTTCATATGAAATCATAATGTCTGGGGGTCAGGGTTTGTGCCATTTAGAATGAACTTTTGTACACATAAACCAAATGCCCCATGTGGGCCCAGTATTCTCTAACCTGCCAAGAGATCTGCCTAAAATAACTCCTTATAACAAATGGTACATTAGGATGCAAGCAGAGCCTGCCCTTTGCAAAGCTGGGGAACTAAGAAAGCTTGTTTCCTCCATCTCCTGATTCTACTTCTTTTGAGACATCTCTACCTTTGCTGCCCCAAAGTATGCCTCCACCCACTTCCAGAAATGATTCAGACTTCAGATGTTGCTTCACTCCTTCCTTTCATGAAAATCTCCCTGTCCCAGATCCCATTCTTCCAAGGTCTTGCTATGTGACCAGATCTCATTTTTCATGCCTAAGTATTAATTAGTGGCAATGAATTTGCCTTTTGGACAAGATTCCTTAAGATCACAAAATGATAGAGCAAAGAGGAACCTCAGAAATTATATTCATTTTGACAGCTGAAGCCCTGGCCTTGTCACTATATACCTGTGTCATCCTAGGCGGGTCATTTAAATTCACAGAGCCTCAGTTTCTTGAACTGCAAGATTGAATGGGGTTGGGCTAGATGATCTCTAATGTCTGTTCTCTCTCCAAAACCTTGTAATTCCTCCATATCTTAAGGCATATCTAAGGTTCAGACCCAGGTACTCTGACTTGCTAGCCAGTCATTTTCCCATGTACCCCACAGATAGCTTTAATGCTTTAACTTGGGATCGATTAAGGTAAGAATTTCCCATTCTGTGACAAACTGCTAGGTGTTGAATAGATATTTCAGAGGCAGGTAGGGCCTTTTTTCTTTCCCTGAAGTCATGCCACATAATCTATATCCTACTTCATCTATCTGGAGGTGGGGGCGATGCTCCTTAGTCCATTCCTGGTTTTGTGACTTTGGTCTCGGTAGCCTCATGGGTATATGAAAGGGCTTAGTCTAGATTACCCCCACAGTCCCTTCCAGATCTAAGCCTTTGAGTTTTCTAGGCCCCATTTCACATTTGGTGGTGTGCTTTTCAAAATTTTCCTCCTGAATTTGGAGAATTTTAAACACATTTCTTTAGATAAAGGCAGTGAGTGGGGAGAAGAAATTTCTTTTTTTCCTTCCTGATATAACCTATCACAGGCAAGTAGCATACAGAGAGATGAGCTTTAACTTAAAGGAGGGAGGGTGGGAGGGAAAGTGAGAGAGAGAAAGAGAGAGGGGGAAGAGGAGGTAGAAAGGGACGGGGAGATGGGGAGGGGGAGGCAGAGTAAAAGAAGGAGAGGGAAAGAGAGAGACAGAGAAAGTAAACACATTGAACATCTATATCTAGTGATGAGTTTCTTCAGTTCCTAAAAATCCCCTTCCCCTCCCCAGTTACTTTGTGAGTGAAATACGTGGGGCTGAAAAAAAAAGATGGCTTAGGAAAAGTTAACATCAAAGAAAAAGACCAGAGGGGAAAATCAATTTTCATTTTGATCACAAAAGAGGTTGGTCAACTCAGACCTCATCAGTTCAGTTCCACTTATGGAACTGCTTCATTATGTCTCCAAAAGTCACTGTTCTGCAGTTTTAACTCGGAAAGTAACTCCATTAAATCTACCACTGAACGCAGCAATAGCTGGCTGTTCATTCAAGTACAGCCATTTGGGGCTGTCAAATAAACCCATTATCCAGTAGTCCTAGACTACCCTATTGCTCCACCACTGCATAAATATAGGCCACTCCAAGAGTATTACTGGCTCCATAAAGCCACTTCAAATCACCGTCAAGACCAAAGGTCCCCCTTTGAAGCTACTAATAGGAAAAAAAAAAGAAGTGTGTATGAGTGGGAAGAAGAGTGTAATAGTTGGCAATAACACAAATCTTTTTTTTTTAAGTTACTCTGATAATGTTGTTGAAGGAATTCCATTCAAAAGTGAAGGGCTATGTGGGAGGGGGTAGGGTGGAGAATGTTAAGAAAGAATCTGCAAGTGTTGAAGGGTAAGAGAGGAGAAGCCCTGGCTCCCCATTTTTTTCTGTGTAGGATCACAGCAAGGTTTGTCTTCAGATCCCCCTCTTTCTTCAGCCTAATTCCCTAATGTATGTTGCTCCATCCTCTATTTTTAGGCACCGAATGCCCCATGTCCTACTTTGCCCCCTGTGCCTACACCAGAGAAAAATATTCTCTCAGCAAAAGACTGGATACTGTATACTTTAGTGAAAATTAATTTAAATAATCAGTGTTCCTTGTCCTGGAGTGCATTTTTTTTCCTTTTTCCCCCTTTCTTTGCATATTATTCCTTCTGTATGAATAATAAATGAAATACATACTTCTCTGTGAAAAGAATGCTAACCATCATCTGCTGGATGAAAGAATAATGGAAGGATTTTGTAAGACAGGAGGGCCAAGTATCAGTCCCTGGAGTTGCAGTGGGGTGATTAGCAAAAGCAACATTAGCTCAATCCAATTCAACAAATGTGTAGTTCCAAGAAATGTCAGAGACCCCAGGGCAATGTTTCCAACCTAAACCTGCCTGGGTACACTGAACTAACATCATCAAATGTGGTGTGTGCCTTTCTTGTGTCAGGAAGACCAGAATCTAGAATCATAAAATCATTAATTGAAAGTCTGAAGAAATACAGGAGATAATTTAATCTAATCCTATTAATTTACAGATAAACAAATTGAAGTTCAAGAACTTAAGCCAGTTGCTCCAGGTAGGCACTTAAACCCAGGCCTTCTGACTTTAAATCTGGTATTCTTTACAAGACTCCATGCCATATTATTCATCTGCAAAATTTTAGAAACAATTCACTGAAGAGTTCAATAAAACTCCAGAGTTCTCAGTAATATCTATGTTTCCAAAATTTAAAAAAAATGAAAAATACAAAACCTGAAGTTGTGATATCTTTTATCTCAGTAGTTTATTGATTTTTTAAAGTAGGTATAAGGATTGTGGGTAATTTCCCCCAGATATCACCAGAAACAATCCCAAATCCTTAGGGAGGGTACTGTCTTCTTTACACAACTCAGCTCCTAGCAAGCAGCAAAAGAAATAAAACTTATATTTTTCTTCTCAAACCCAAGAAAAAGAAAAAATGATGTAGGACAGCCTCTATGACTCTTGAGAAAACTAGCATAACATATCATAGTGAAAGAGTAAACTGGGAAATGAATGTGGTGATACATTTCCCAGAGTTCTCAGGTTTCCATTTTGTTTTGCCCTTGGAAAGATTTCACCCAAAGAGAAGAAAGCCACCCTGGCTTTCATACTCCTGTTGTACAGAAAGTTCTCACTTTATGTTAATTAGCATTGTGCAAATTCAACTTTATGTAAAGAATTCTGAAAGAAATCTGCATTAAAAAAAACACCAATGATAAATACCAACGTTAACTTTACAGAACAGAGGTTTGAGCTCTCTTTTGACCTCTCTCTGCTTCTGCCCTTCAGCTTAGCAAGTGCCTTCAACAACACCACCACACACACGCACACCATTGCACACAAATGCCTGCACACACACCATTAAAAAACTAAATTACCGTTCAAATTTTTAAAAAAATGCTAAAAAGCCTCCAAATGAAAGCAGAAGAATTAATGGGCAGACAGACAGCCACCACTGCTCCCAAATTAGACTTGACTTGAGATGTCAAGCGCTGAGACAGGAGACTTTCACCCTGTTTTGCTCAACCACTTGTGGTGGATCTGATCCCTGTGTGTTCTTTCTCTTGGTTCTAGCCAGGCCCCAATTTGATTGGCCCCTCAATTCCTCCTCCTGCTCTTGCTTCTCTGTCCCCAGCCCCAAGTGTCCATGAACTGTGTGCCAACCCCCTCTCTCCATGGGCCCTGATTCCCTTTCTACCCTCCCTTCCCCAAATCTGTAGACAGATTTACATAACTAAAAAAAATCACTTTACTTAGAGGTTTGCAGAAAGGTCTACTGGCTTACAGAGAGAGCTGTCTGTACTTGGCAGGAAGCACTGGGTGAACACAAGCAAGGGAAGGCAAAACATGAATTTAAATCTCTTTATAGCACAGTCATGGAGAAATGCAGGCAAGAGTGAAAGAAAAACAGTTGCTCAGTGGGAACAGGTTCTGTAGGAGATAACTAGAAGAAGCAAACAGTGGCAGACGCTAGCAGTGCAGCCAAGACTGGATGGAGACCCAACCAGCAGCTTCAGTGGGTGAGAGCAAGTAAATTTCAAACCCACCCTTCTTTCCCCTTCTTGTTCTTTAGAGCACTGTACTGTGGGAGACCCACTATTTTTTTGGAGGGGGAAGGCAAGGCAATTGGGGTTAAGTGACTTGCCCAATGTCACACAGTTAGTAAGTGTGTCAAGTGTTTGAGGCCAGATTTCAACTCAGGTCCTCCTCACTCCAGGGCTGATGCTCTATTCACTGTGCCACTTAGTGCTCCCCCACTCTCACTAATTTTTGAATCTTTTAAATCCATTTTTCTTCCATTCCTTTCAGACCCATGAGAGAAGATAAATTAAGCCATGATGTAATGTTACAACAGCCTGATATTTGAAGCATTATTTTTCATACATATTTACATTTCTGGTCTTCAGGTTATATTAATAAACCACAAGGTCATTAGTAGTGAACAAGTTAATACTTATGAATTGAGGATCATTGTGTCTGTGAGGGGTAACAATGGGAAAATGGGAATTCAAGCTAAGTCAAGAAGAGATTAATCATTTTTTATAATTGTGGAGTATATAACAGACTACCTCAAATAAATTCCATCTAACAGAGGACTTGTTCCTTCCTTGTGAAGATTCAGGAGGAGACGTAACCTACGTAAGCTTGGAATATCCTTATGCTAACTAGATGACTTATGTAATGTGAAAAGGCATGAATGGGTTGGGATCTGCATATTTACAGGTGGTATCCACATCCATAACGTCAGAGATAATTCAGCTGAAGTAAAATTGTGTAACTGTTTTTTTTTTTACTTACATCACCCTACCTCCTATTTCACTAGAATCTTTAGGTCTTTTTTTAACACATGAATTATTGATTTCTTCCCACATATTCTTTCTCTCTCTCTCTCTCTCTCTCTCTCTCTCTCTCTCTCTCTCTCTCTCTCCCTTTTCTCTCTCTCTCTCTCTTTCTCTCTGTTTCTCTGTTTCTCTCTCTCTCTCTCTTTCTCTCTGTTTCTCTGTCTCTTTCTCTGTCTCTCTCCATATATATGCAAATCTGTGTCTATATAACCGATATTTTCAAATGAAATACAGAACATTTATCCCTTTAAATTTCATCTTGTCCTTTTCAGCCTGTTCTCCCAATCTGCTAATCATTTGAGATTCCAAACCTGTCAAACAAATGCATCCATTCTGTATTCCTTCCAACTTGGTATCGTGCACAATTTTGGCAAATGTTTCTATCACCTGTGCCTTCATTCAAGTTACTGCTACAGTATTGAAAAAGAGCAGGTCTGGGTACTAAGTCCTGTAATGAATCCTTCACCTACCTTCTGGGGATAGCTACTAAACCACTTTAGAATTCATTTAATGGTATTACCATCAAGCTCACAAATCTTGGATGGCACACAAGGATATAATTCTATACTTAATCAGATACTTTACTGTGATTGGAATTAATATCTATCGTATTTCTCTGATTTATCAACACACACAAAAATAGGAAATGAGAGTGTTCTGGTATTACTTTTTTTCTAAGTAGATCACAAAATCTTAGTGATTCAGTGAGAAAGGGTATGAGGCTCTCTAGCCTTTCTCTCTCAGTTGAATTATTCAACTGGAACCCAGTCACTTTAAGGGACATTCCTAACGTCATACAGCATCAGAGACAGAATTTGAACCCAGGCCTTCTAATTGCAGAACCAGTGCTTTTTCCGCTTTGCCACATTTCTTCTTAATGAGTCAATACAGGTTTATAATAAAGATTTCCATCTCCAAATAGGCTTATCCTCCCTTGCTCTTCTTGACTCCAATGAAAGGGGTTTTTTTTTAAATACATTTTGTTGGCATTAGTATTGCTCAAACGTCAATCCATACTAAGTTTTAGTTAAAAGGTGATAACCAAAAAAAAATACAAAAGAAGAAACCTTGAAAATTAGTAGAGAAATAGAAAAATGAAGGAAAATGCTGTGGAAAGATCAATAAAACCTAAACTTGATTTTTGAAGATTAACCAAATTAATACATCTTTAGCTAACATGATCAAAATTTGCAGAAAGGAAGATCAAATACTAAAAGTTTTCTAATGAATGAGGCAAAATCAAAATACTCATAAATAATAACTTTAAGGACATAGGATATAAAAAGCACTTAAAATGAGAATTTAAAAGAAGTAGATTATCTATAAAATAAAGAATTTTCAAATTGATCATTTAACTATACATGAAATGGAAATTTTAAATAACCCAAGCACAAACCGGATATTGCACAAGTTATGAAGCAACTATCAGGGGCTTTGAGGAAAGGTAAGTACCAGATGAGATGGAGTCCTAGACTATATAAACTAATCTCAAAAAATGAAAAAGTTAAAAAATTATTATCCTTCTTTTGTGAGACAAATAGTACCCTAATATCTAGAGCAGAAAGGGACAAAGACTCAAGTGTTTAGACCAATACTGCTAATGAATATTAACATGACAAAAAGGTTACAGAAAAATAATCTAAAATATTCACTACAAACAAGTGATACCTATATTTCAGGAACAGAAAGATGATTGATCATTATGGAAATAATGACATAAGTATGTATTATCCAAACAAAAATCGTGTGATCATATCAGTAGAGGAAGAAAATAAATCCTATTACAAAATATAAAACTAAATCTTATTTATATTAAAAAAATTTCTTAAAAAAGCATAAGATCATAAGGTCCATTTGCACTGTCACAGAGAAAAAGCATTTGAATTTTACCTAGTAGATATGGGATCAAAGAAAGGATGACCTTTCACCCTCTTAACTTAATTATTAACCTCATTCTAAAATTCCGATGCTAGGAATAAGACAGAACGCAAAAATTAAGGGCATTAACATTTTCCAAGAGGATCCAAAGTTGTACTTTTAGAACCAAAGACAGTCTACTTTAAAAAAAACACCAAAGAATCAACAAAGAAAACAATTGATAGAATTAGTAAAGGAGTTTCTGTTTGGTTGCTGTTCAATCCTTTCAGTCTGTGACTGAACTTGAAGGTTTTTCTTGGCAAAGATACTGGAGTGGTTTGCCATTTCCTATTCCAGCTCATTTTACAGATGAGAAACTGAGGCAAACAGGGTTAAGGGACTTGTCTGAGGTCACACTAAGAGTCCTAGGCCAGTTTGAAATCAGGAAGATGAGTCTTCTGGCTCCAAGTCCAGCATTCTATCCACTGTACCACCTAGATGCCTAGTAAAGGAGTAGGATACAAAATAAAGCCACAGACATCACCAGCATTTTGATAGAGCAATAACAAAATCCATAAGGAAATAACAGAAAGGGAAATCCTATTCAAAATAGCTATATATGATCCATAAGAAATGGAATCAATATACTATAAAGCACCCTCAAGATATTTAAATACAATAAATTTCACAATACCCTTAGGAAATAGTGACACATTTTTAAGTGCATATTAATATCAATAAGATAATAATAAAACATTCTGTTTGCTTCTGGGTCCCCCTCAAAACTTTTTCTCCACTGTACTTTTCCAGATCTCTGGTGCTTTCAACATCATCATCATTGTTGTCAATATCATCACCATCATATCTTCCTCATAATCTTCAGTGTAATTGTGGTTAATGTCTATTTTATTCCTTATCTCATATATTTTTACATATTACTTTCTATTCTTCATATACGTTAGTAGTTATTAGTAAATTATAGCACAATAATATTCCATAAATATGCTAGAATTTGTTCAGCCATTCTTCAGCTGGTTCTTCATTCTTCATTCTTCAGCAAGACATGGTCTTGCTACTGTGCTTTGCTATAATGAAAGGCGGCTAAGTGGCGCAGTGAGTAGAGCACTGGCCCTGGAATCAGGAGGACCTGAGTTTGGGTCCAGCCTCAGACACATGATACACTTACTAGCCATGTGACTTTGGGCAAGTCACTTAACCCCAATTGCCCTCCAAAAAAAAAAGTTAAAAAAAATATAATGAATAAGTATAAAATAGGTCCCTTGGTTTTTGTTTTGAACAGTAACAACATTAAAGTATAGTCTCCATAGTGGGATCATTTGGTTGAAGGAGATGAACTGTTTTGTACCTCTTACTGGAAAACAAAATAACAAAACTAGATCCCTATTATACTGGCACTCTGGTAATGTGCTTGTAATTCTACAAATCTGACAACACTGAATTTTACAGTTTTCAATTATCTTTCTCATTTCAGGTATAAGGCAGTACCTCTAAGTTGTTTAAATTTGCATTTCTCTACTTATCAGAGGATGACTAATTTTCCAGATGTTTATTGTCTTTCCAGAACTGCCTGTATATATCCTTTGTTGGGAAAACTGATATCATTATCATGAAAATAGGATTAGGTCCAAACCTCACAGTATTTTCCATAATAAATTCCAGAATCAATAATCAAAATATATTTTTAATTGAAGAAAGTAAAATTATATATGTACTATGTATGCACAAAGAGAAGAGCAAAATTCAGATCTATGTAATAAATGGAAAAGGCAAAGGGGAAAAACAGGTGAGTTTGAATAAATGAAAAGAAATCGTTTTTGAACAACAAAACATGGGGCACATAGAAAATAAAAAAAAAACAGAAACCTACCTCGAAAAGGCAAACATTTCTACTATGGTAACTGGCTAGCACAGTGGATCAAGGGCTGGACTTTAAGTTAGGAAGACTCATCTTCCTAAGTTCAAATCTGGCCTCAGAAACTTATGAACTTTGTGACTGTGGGCAAGTCACTTAATCCTATTCATCTCAATTCCTCATCTGTAAAATGAGCTGGAGAAGAAAATAGCAAACCACTTTAATATCTTTGCCAAGAAAACCCCAAAATGAGATCACAAAGAGACATGACTAAAACAACTGAACAACAATAAAACATTTCTGTAATTATTTCTGATTAAAATTTGTCATTTATAATCGATGAGGAAATGACACAAATGTTAGATGCATTCCCCAATGCATTAAGTAGTCATAATATCTGAAAAAAAACCTGTTTGTCCTTCAACTATGATATGAGTTTGCGATTTTTGCAATGATTTCCTCAGTGTTTCTGGGGGGAAAGTGCTTTGTAGACCTTTAAGTCCTATGTAAATGAGAATTATTATACATCTAAGTTGTTTTTAACATTAAGAGGAAGAGATAAAGTTAACACAGACTCAAAGAGAACTGACTACCACCTTTCTGTTGACACTGGGGAGGTGAATTTATTGTTCTAGGCTTTCTTTTTTCCTTCCGGTAAGTAAAGCTAGTTGCCCTTGACCCTTGTGTCTCTAGCCAGAGCAGAAGAAGAAGTCACTGTCTCAACAGAGCACCATGTGGTTACTGCTCCTATTTGAACTAAGGCCTTCTGTTCTTGTCAATTTCATTCCCTCCTGATGGAGAAAATGCCTGTTTGTGGGAAAAGAGAAAAATTAGCTGAAGCGAAGATAATTGGTTTTCCCCCTCAGTTATTCAACTAAAATACTTGTGATACATTCATTTAAACATGAAAGGAAATACATTTCAGAGCAAATTCCTGCTGAGCAGAAAATAAAGCTAACCCCTTTATGACTGCTGTAGCGTTGTAGTTTAATTACTATGTTAGATCAGAGGAGGATATAAAGTGGGCACTTGCTCAAAGGAGGAACATCAGCCCAGCCTCCAAATAATGTTTCAATAAGAATTCTGAGCATATTCTATGCCTTAACAAAATAGGGTGTGGTTGTTCCTAAACTTTCTTGCTTTGATCGCTTAAAAGATACTGGATGACAGACAGAACATAAAAGAATGAAGAGAATGGAGCTCAGTCTTGCTTTTAAAAATGGATGTTTTGGAAAAAAATCTGTGTTTAAATTAAGATTCTGTAAATAGAATCATATCCCCAAAACTTTGGGGTTGTTCATTATGTGAAGAAATACAAGAGAAAGTGCCTTTGTAAAGTACATACTTGTACATACCTGCTTTGCTTTTTTTTTTTTTGAAGAGGCTGCTTGTAATGAAAGGGAGATCAGCATAATCAAACTTCCTCTTTCAGGTTGTCAGTCATGACTACAGAATAGTTCTGATTGCCGCTGATTAGCACACTGCGGCACTCATAATACTCAAGTAATCAGTTCCTGTGGTAAGCTCTTTGGCAACAAGTCTGGACCAATGGCAGTTTCATGACTGCCCAGTGTGGAGAGACAGTCATAGTTGTAGCCTTTGCTTTCATTCCTTCATTAAACAAGCAAATGTTCATAAGTAACTGCTATGTGCCAGGCACTGTTTTAGAAACTGAAGATAAAAAGACAAAAATGACACAGTTCACTGCCCTCAAGGAGCTTACAATCTATCAAGGGGAAGCAATATGTACACAAATGAATAAATATGAAGTAGATGCAAAGTTATATCTGGGTGAGGGGCATGAACAACTGGAAGCAGGCAGGGTGGGGTTAGGCCTCCCGTAGGAGGTGATACTCAAGTTGAGCCTTAAAGGAAAGAAGGAATTACATGAGGTAGATGTGAAGAAAGCATGCATCCCAGGCTTGGACGATAGCATGCGCAAAACCTCAGATGGGAGGTAGATCATTGTACAATGGTAGTAAATCAAGTAAACCAGTCTGACTAGAATAAAGAGTGAGGGCTGCTCAGTGTCCAGCACTAAGCATGATCAGAGATATGACTAGGAAATGACTGGACCATGTGGGTAGTTCAAGGAAGAACCATGAACTCCATTTAATGATGATTTGAACATGATTTTTAAAGACCCAAAAGACAAAGATTCAAGTATTCTCATCAATAAGCTTAGTTTGTCATATCCTAGGACATTATCATAGTTTTATCATTACAATAGTCTTATACATCCTGGAAGTAGCTCAGATAAAATCAGGCTCTTTAATTCTAGGCACCAAAAGGTCTTGGGAAAACTAACAGGTCTTTGGAAAGTCTTTTTAAAGGTATAACAAAGAGGACGCAAAAAGAGCAGGCTTCAAAGCGTCTAGGTTTGTCTAGGCCAAAACCACTTCTCCAAGACATCTGCATAAGAACTGGTCCCCAAAAATCAAGTATTTTGGCTTTCTACAGAAAGCCACCCGGATTATTTGAACAGGGGAGTTACATGGTCAGGCCTGATTTTAGGACTATCAGTTTGGCAGATATGTGGGACATTAGAGGCAGAAATGACTAGAGAAAGGAGTTTCAATAAGGAGGCTATTATAGTAGTCCAGATTAAAGGTAATAAGTGTCTGAACTAGGGTGACTGTGGTCTGTGTAACAAAGAATGCAGATGCAAGAGATGTGGATATGGGGGCAGCTAGGTGGCACAGTGAATAGAGGCTGGGTCCTGGAGTCAAGAGGACCTGAAGTCAAATCTGGCCTGAGACACTTAAGACTTAGTAACTGTGTGACCTTGGGCAAATCACTTAACTCCAACTGACCTGCCTTCCCCCCTCCAAAAAAAAAGACCAAGAAGAGATGTAGAGGTAGAAATAAGAAGGGATATTTCAGGGTAAGAAGAACCCAGGCTCTGAAGGAAGTTCCAGGGGAAGAAGCAGCTCGATCAATGGGTGACCATGGATAGAAGTTTCAGAGAGGAAGATTTTGATGTGATGTTAGGAAAAACTTCCTATCCATCAGAGTTGTTTAGAAGTGCAATGGGCTCCCTCAGGCCCTAGTTGGCCATCTATGCATTGGAGGACATCAAGAATAAGTTGAATGAACACTTAGTGGTGTCATAGGGAAGAGTATTGTTCCAATATTATTCTAAGAGCCCTCTGAGATCTCTTTCACCTCTGAGATGCTATGGTTTTATGAATCAATCATTTATTGAATCACAGAACTTTAGGAACACAGAATTTTAGAGCTAAAAAGATCTTAATGGGAATATAGTTGAACCCTCTCAGGATATAGATGAGAAAACCAAAGTCTAAGGAGGTTACATGAGCAGCTTGTAAATGGCAACAGGGGAAGCAGTAGAGGCAGGAAGCATTTGGAAGCTGAATCAGACCTGGGGAACACAGACAGTTCCTATCTGAGCAAACAGGAGGAGCATACAGATTGCCAGGTCCTCTGTGACTGTTATCTACTTTCTGGAGCCCTCTACCACTTCGATAGCAAAGTGTTACAGCAACTTGAGAATGAGATTCCCCCAGGCCCAAAAGCTTTGGAGCTAATCAACACATTTCCAGCTCATTTATTCCTCAGTCCTGCAACTCCAACCAGCTAGCATACATAAAGTTTGCCCAAGTAGCCTTTGAGACCATCAGAAATCTCCTCAAACAGGTCCCTAGCTCGTCTACCTGAGTTAAAGCAAATGACTTCTCTTTGCCTCCTTAGCACTTCTGGGTAAAGGCAGGGTACAGAGACTGGCACCATGGCAAGCAAATTTCTCCATGGTTCAGTGAGAGCACTGGAAACACTGGAGCAGCAAGTACAGAGCTGGCAAGGGCTACTGAAAATCTGCAAAGGCCCATATTGCCATTATACCTAGGTTAAATTTTATGTAACTTTTAACTAACCAGAATAATCTGCTTTTTTATGTTCAGCTGTGATTTTGTAATGGATTGGTGATCTGCGCCATCAGAGGGGCCACCATATTAATGAGATCACATATTCTTTGAGGTATAACATAAAAACCTTCCTGTCAGATTGCATCATCAGAAAAATTTGCAGAAAAAATTCCTAAAAGCCAATCCAAAGGCTCTGACAGTTAAACCCCTTTATCTGGTATTTTTAGGGGAAATCATCTGGGTAAACTGCAAACTTGCAGTTAAGCACCAAGGGAGAGGCAGGAACTACAAGGAAATAATAACAACAATAAAAATAAAAAAAGATAATAATAGCTAGTGCTTTGAACTTTGCAAAGTGTTTCACATATGTTTTTATATCATTATATCCAGGAAAGGGTTCTAGGGTAACCCACTGTAATGTCAAGATCAGTATTTTCAAACAAGACAGATGCTGAATTCAGAGCATCTCCAGGATCGAGGTTAGCCAGGTGTTGAAAAGGAGAAGAGGTTTCCTGCTTACAGTACTCAGTACTCAGATCAGCTCCCCGAGGTCACAGGCAAAGAAAACAATCAGCTAGAAAACTGGAAATGTCAGGCTTAGAGCCTTTTGGAGAGAAGGTATTCTGGAGAAAAGCCATGGCAGCAAGGATAGGGTGCCAGCTGGATTAAGAAAGACTAGACCTGAAAAGCATGATTGTTTTCTCAGACTACATCTACCCTGAAGACTCCAATGCACATTTCCTCAGTCACTGAGGACTTAGTGACTTAGAAACAGTCTCAGACTATTTCTATGTCTCATCTCCTGAACTAAACTATAATATCCTTTACTTAAAGGCAGGGATATCATCTTCTCTTCCTCTCATCTGCCTCCCAGAACACCGCAAGGCTGGACAACTGCTGCTAATTGAGTATGATTCAGTTTTATATAGTGTTATAAGATTTATTACAATACACTTTCATCACAACAAACTTGGGGCTAGGTAATGCAGATATCATGTCCTCAACTACCTGATGGGAAAAGTAAGGCTCAGAGAGAAAAGGTGATGTGACTAGAAAATGTCAGAGGCAAGACCTGAACTCAAGTCTTCTGACTTCCAATTTAGTGAGATTTTTCCCTCATCCCCATGCCATTTCATTTTTTTCTGATCCACACAGGAAAATGAGATTTTTACTGCTATCCCATTTAATTTTCACTCATTTTTATACAAAGAAGGAACTCCCTTGGTTAGATTTGAAATTTACCTTGAAATGCATAGACAATTTTGAAAGGAAAAGATGTATAATTTGAATGTGGTGGTCTTGATAAAATCTCTATTCAACTCTACCACATTATGAAATAGATCTAACAAAGAGAGCAACAATTAACAGTGATGCAGAGTTGTGCTGTTGACAAAGGCACCTGGGTGGTAGAGTAAATACTAGTTATGTGACCCTAGACAAGTCACTTATCCCTGTTTGCCTCAGTTTCCTCATTTGAAAAGTGAGCTGGAGAAGGAAATGGCAAATCACTCCAGTGATTTTTTTCTTTGCCAAGAAAACCCCCAAATCAACACTGTTGACAAAGGATGTTCTTCATAATAAACCTATGAGTTAGGTATTGAAATTGTTTTTTCCTCATTTTACAGATTAGAAAACTAAGGATTAGAAAGACAGAGTAACACCTATGGTAACACAGCTAGTAAGAGTACAGTGTGAAACTCAAATCCAAGTCTCTCTGGCACTGAGTATTCTTCCAATTATGCTACCCTGCCTTTCCAATATTTTAATAATAAAAGAGGTAGTCATTACTCTAGAAATTACCCAGAGAAGAAAACTTATTATAGAAATCACTATAGCATGTAGCTATGAAAATCAGTCCTAAGTACTTATGTGCTTACTGTATTTAGACACTGGGCTAGGTACGATGGCCACAAAAACAAGCATAAGACTGTCCGTAGTCTCAAAGGAGCCTATATCTCATACTGGAGTTAATGTGTGCATATCTGGGTGCATGTAGGCAGCTGTTGGTGCAGTATATAGAATGCTGAACCTGGAGTCAAGAAAACCTGAGTTCAAATTCATCCTCAGACATTTACTAACTGTGTGACCCTGGGCAAGTCACTTATTCTCTCCTTGCCTCAGTTTTCTCAACTATAAATGGGGATAATAACAGCCCTACTTCCCAGGGATATTACAAGAATCAACTGAGATATTTATAAAGCACTTAGGACAGTGCCTGTTACATAATAGGTGCTATATGGATGTTAACTATTACTTTTATTAAGTATATGCAAAACAGATACAAAGAAATCTTGAGAGAAGGGGAAAGGTATTAGCATCTGGACTTATGGGGAAAAAATTATGTTTAAGTTGAATAGTGAAGAAAATCAGGAACTCCAAGAGGCAGCATTGAGGAGGGAATGCATTTCAGGCACAGGGTACAGTCAATTCAGAGGTCTCTCTATTTATCAGTTGTGAGTAAGTACAAATGTCTGATGTGTGGAATTTTATTGACCTATAAGGAAAAATGAATAGGATGGATTAGGAGAAATATGTGAAGATATACATGAACTGATGCAGAGTGAAATAAACAGAACCAGAAGAATAATTTGCAGAATGATAACAAAAATTAAGTGCTTTGAAAATCCCCAGATTTCTGCCTAAGCAGTGATTAAATGTAATTCCAGAAACCTGATGACGAATCATGCTTTTCATCACTTTGCAGAGAGGTGATAGACTAGAATTGCAAAGCATGACTTGTATTCTTAAATATGGCTATTGTATTGCTTTGTTTGTTTGACTCTATATTTGTTACAAGGACTTAAAGTGGAGTGATAGACTATAAAAACAGAGCAACAACAAATTATTTTCAATGAACAAAGATATGCAGAAGATAATTTTATTATTTTATTACATTTTAAAACTTTGTACATATATATATAAACTGCACAAATATTAAATTTATACACATATTTACATATATAAACTTTACACAGATATATATTCAAATATTTTACACATGTATTTGTGTATATATAGGTAGTATATATACTTGGTGGCATACATAGATAGTAAATACAATACACAGATATAGGTAATCTATATGAGGGTAGTATATATATATATACACATATGTATTATGTAGTGTACATATTCACAGATATATACCTTTGTACAGGTGTTTGTGTGAGCATGCATATGTGTAATATATTAATCTCTATTTTTAACATATATTCATGTTTACATGTGTATATTATTTCATCTATGTATATACATATATGGTGACCACAAGCATACATATGTATACTTGTATTTGTATTTATGTATATTCACACTGCTTCTCTGTGTGTGTGTATATATGTGTGTTTGTATGTTCATGGGTATATGAATAGGTGAATAATTATGCATATATTTATACATGCATATTTTTTTAAGAAGAGATGAATCATATTAGAACAAAGCCATGAAACCCCAGGGAGGAAAAGATATCAATCTTCACCAATTTCAAATACAATTTAAAAAGGTCAAAGAGGAGAAAAACAAAAAAGTCATTGAATATGCCAATTAGGAGAGAAATTGTGGTCTTGAAAAACATATTTTCAATAGAGTACTCGGGAATAAGAATGAGATTGCAAAATGCTAAGGAACGAGTGGTGATAAAGAAGTGAAAGCAGCATGCGGAAAATGTATTTTCTCTAGGAGTTTGCATTGAAGAGGAAGAAAGATACTTTCAGGTACTGGGAATAGAAAAATGAAGAAAATCTTTTTTTTAAGATGGAGTCATTTGAGTAGTGGAAAGGAATGGCACCAGTAAGAAAAAAAAGATCAAAGATGCAAGATAGTCTAGGGACTATCGTTTGAACCGGACCCCAGAGGAGATAAGAGGAGATGAGATCAACTTGGCAGAGTGGGTCCTGGGTTAGCCTTGACCAAAAGAAAGACCACCTAGTCATCTACTCATCTCCCTCCAAAAACAACATCTAGAGTGAAGTGTATAAATGTATGTTTTCTCTTTAGGTTTTTCAGGTGTAACATTTTAAAAAATCATTACGGCAAAGTATCTGGAAGAGGTAAAGGAAGTTCAGTACAGGGCTTATCTCTGCTAAATTTAGATAAAGTTTCTTTCAAATACAGTAATACAAACAAGGTCAAATAAAAAGCTGCTCTTAATTAAAGGGAATGAGTGGAATTGATTTAATAAAATTATAATGTTGCTTAATAACTGTTGAAGATTATATTCATGGCAGAAAACTGACATTTCATCTTAATCGATGTACATTTTGTGAAAATCAATGTGCTCTATTATGTAAGGACTATTGAAAGGAACTTTAATAAAGTCTAATCTATAGAAAATAACCCACTCAATTCAATTGTACAATAACTGATCTCTCATAACTGTTTCAATATCACATTCAGGTGACAAAACAGCTAGTATAATACTAATAATATTCCTAATTCAAACTAAGTTAATAACTATGGCCAAACTGGGAACACTGATTGGCCTAGACAAGTTCAAGTCAAGTGGAATTTGATGTAGATGTTGTGGGGAAAAAAACAGTTCTTAATAGTCACATTAAGAAAATTCAGGCAGCTTGGTCTACTCACAGGTTGTGTTTGTCCTTTGTTTATGAAGAGGACAGTGATATCAGGAAAATTATGACAAGACTTGCAGTTGACTTTGATTTGGTGAGGGAGGGTTGCACGAGGTCACCAGCCTCACTGGAGACCCAGTTAATTGGGTAACAGCTCATTCTTTCCCTCTCCTCCTTTCCAAAGTAAGGTAAATTTTGATGGTCAGAAGCTGCCCACTTAACTTAGGGTTTACTAGCTAGATTTCTTGCTTGCTTGCTTGCTTTCTTCTTTCACAAAACCTTAAACCCAATTTACCCTGAAACTCATAGATTGTACCAACAGTAGGTCCCTGCCCAAGCTCCACTTAATGGCTGTATTTTGGGCCCTCCTTGCTTGGAATGAATGCCAATGGTAACTGTTTCTCTTTGGAACAGCAACCTTGAGCTTGATTTCTTTTTCTTTTTTTTCTAATTAAATGAGCCATTCCTTGACTCACCTCTTAAAGAGGGCTATTCACCGAATGAGAGTTACCTCACTCTAAGTGAGTAAATGAAAAGGTCTTAGCCTAAAAGGACCAGGTTCTCCCATTGCATCGTGGGTCATGTCCAGTCATCCTGATGAATATCTGGTCAATAGCTCCAGATGGCTCTGGATGAGAAAGTGAGGCTGGTGACCTTGCATAGCCCTCCTTCATTCAAAGTCAACTGCAAGTCATGTCATCATTTCCCTGATGCCATGTCCTCTTTGAATATGAAGGACAAACACAGCAAGTGTCCCAGTTTCTCCATATTTCCTCCAATACTTATTTTCAGAAATAAGTGGCTCATTTCTTAAATAGACCTATTCACTGAATGGGCATTACCTCACCCGAAGTGAGTACTTGAAAAGGGCCAGGGTCTCTGTAATGATACTGGTATCTGAAGATCTTTCATGCCCCTTGAACTTGCTGATGTAGCAGGAAGGGGTGGAGCAAAAGCAAGCCGGAACCAAGCTAGTGTCCCTGCAGTGAAGACTAGAAGCATAGGCAGCAGCAGCGGCTGTGGCAGTGGCAGCAGAGCGAACTCCTTTTTCTTTAAGCCTACCAGAATCTCTGCTAAGTACTCCTGCTGAGGACAGCCAGGGACAGGAACTGCAGGTGGGGGGGGGGCGGAGCTGCTGGGAGCAAGCTTCCTGGACACTGAGCAGTTGTCGTGAGTGAAGAGAGGAGGATCTTTGCCTGAGGTAACCTGTCCTGTTTTGAAGGCTTGAGAATATGGGTAATGCGCCAACTTCATAACTACTATGTTGCCTTTGACTTTCTGGTTTGGGGACTCAGTTTTCTGGTATTTGAATAAATGCTGTGGCTATATTTCTCATGTAGAGAGCCTGTTACATGTTGTAATTAATAACCATATCAGCATACTTATAGTTACTGTAGACACTGTGAATACTGCATTGCTGATACAGTCTCCCATTGTATCCTGGACCATCTCTAGTGGTCCTGATGAATATCTGGTCACTGGACATAGATGGCTGTAGAGGAGAAAGTGAGGCTGGTGACCTTGCATAGCCCTCCGTCCCTCAAATCAAAGTCAACTGCAAGTAATGTCATCATTTCCCTTATCCCATGGACCTCTTCAAAAACAAAGGACAAACACAAAGCAAATAATGGTTCTTGTCTATTACAGTAAATTGTGGGGCTTGGGGTGATTTTCATTAATTATTCCCTATCACCACCTTGAAGTAGATAAAAATCAACAGGTTGGCATAGTAAAATACCTAAAAGCAAGAAGTCCTGGGTTCAAAATTTGACCTTTGAAATCACCACCAGCTAGAGGGTACAGTAGATAAAGCATCAGATCTGAAGTTAGGAAGACCTGAGTATAAATCTATCCTTGTGAGATGTTATTAACTATGTGACCTTGACAACCTCTCATTTTCCTCATCTATAAAATGGGAATAATAACACCTGCTTCCCAAGGCTTATTGCAAGGATCAAACAAGATAATATTTGTAAAGCAATTTGCGAACCTTAAAGCATTATATAAATGCCATCTGTCATCATTCATTTGCTGTGAAACCATGAGTAACTCACACGCCCTCAGTTTCCTCATCTGAGAAATGGAGATAAGAATCCCTATAATATCTACTTCACAAAGTAGTTATGAGGCTCAAATGAAATAATGAAGGGAAAGACGTCCCCATTTTGGGACGTTGGAAATGCAGATATGGAAAGGTCTGCTTATTAAACAATAGTCACATGATCAGACATCACTGATAGAATGGAAGCTTCTTTCGCATCTATTCCATTTACTCTACTTGCATCACAAGCTTAGGCCTTCATGGAGACCAATTAGAGATGACTGTTGCATGAACTATTAAAATCACCACCTCATTAATCTCCATGTTCCAGTTTCCTCTCTTATCCATTTTCCACATAGCTGCCACATTGATATTCTTAAAAGGACTGGTCTCACCATGCCTACCCAAGAAGTTCTGGTGACTTCTTATCACCTCTAATATTTAGGACAAACAACTTCATTTAGAATTTAAAGCGCTTCACAATTTATCTCATTCTACCTTTCCAAACTTACCACACATTACTCCCATTCACACAGTCTTGAAAAAAGTCAAACCGATTTAGTTGTTGTCCTTCATGAAGGACATTCCATTCATCTGTCTGTGACCTTAAAGAGGCTGCCCTCCATACCTAGAATACACTCCTTTCTCACTTACGCCTCTTAGAATTCCTGACGTCCTTCAAAGTTCAACTCAAGCACCAAGCTCTGCAACAGCAAAGTCTTTCCATTCTCCCCTTCCCTCCCACCCTCACACAGCTGCTAAGTCCTCTCCATAAAAATGACCCTATGTTGATTTGTATATACTTTATACCTATTTATATATATACAGATTATTTCCTTTACTAGAATATAAGTTCCTTGAAGGCAGGGACTTTTTTGGTTTCATCTTTTTATCTCTTGAGTTTATCATAACACCTGACATATCAAATAATGACTGCTACTGTTGTGAGTTATGAATAAAAATTAAACTCAGATTCTCATTGGTTAGGAATGCGCTTCACTGCCATCTTAAGAAAATGAGAAAAATAAAACGTGATTTTTAAATACAAAGAAACTTCAAAAATACAAAAGACATGGATAAAACTTTTTAAAAAGACAGAGAGAAATTCTACTCCAGATATAGGTACTAATTTTTATGTTGGGGAAAAGTTACAAGTACTTTATTAGGTTATTTGTAGCAATCACACTTCTAAAATGAGCCTGACCCAAAGCAATTCAAAAATAAGCATTTTCTTTTCTTATTGTTTTCTCTAATTCACTTGTAATACAATTTGCCTTGTAATGTTTGCAACTGTACTCAATTAGGTTGGTTGAAGCAGAATTATTTTAAGTTGGTATTTTGCTGGAATTCTTTCTGCACTCTATATCTATACTACAGGGAGATTTTTTAAATGCACCTTAAAGGGAAAAGGATCTTTTGTTACTAAGTGAAAAATTAGATTGGGAGAAAAACGTCTTTCCAATTTAGAAGCTATTTCATTATTCGCAGTACAAGACTAAGCAAAATTGGGGGCAGGGCCAAGATGGAATAAAGACAGGAACACACCTGAGATGTCCCAAATACCCCTTCAAACGACTTTAAAATCATACTTCAAAACAAATTCCAGAGCAGCAAAACAAAAATAACAACAAAACATAAATGTGAAACAACTTGCCAGTCCAATACAACTTAGGTCAGCAGGGAAGGTCTGCCTCTCCAGGTTGAGAGTGGAGCGGAGTCTAGCACAGCGAAGTCAAGAGAAGCCCAATGCAGCCTTGAGGGATGACTGCAAGGAAACTTTGGGCTTCTCTGCCCACAGAGAGCAAGGATGTCAGCCAACTTGTAAGAAGGAGATAATGGGGACCCTTTGCTGGACCCTAGTATCAGGACTCTGCCATTAGATGGTTTTAAGTAACAGTCTTAGGGTGAGAAGGAGTACTGGTACTCTAGAGACCTTGGCCACCAGGGAGCAGAGACCTTAGTCACAGTTTCAGGGCAGAAAGGAGGTAAAGTAGAGCAGGACCTCACATCTGGCCATATGATAGATAGCCTTCTAATTCATGCAGCACTTGCCTCCTGCCCAATCTCCAATCTTCTTTGGAAAGAAGCTTCGTCTTCCACTCAAGGGCAAACACTCTCACATCTCCTTATATATCCCAGCTATTCTAAGTTGCCTGTAGGTCATCTTCCAAATGCCGTACAACAGTTCCACCATCTGATTTCTTATCCCCTTACCACTCAAACAGCTCACCCCAAAGTTTCAACCAAATACTACCCTGCCCTTCCACTGTGCCCTGTGGAATGCCTATTGCATAACTTCCCTTCATTCTAGAGCTTTTCTCTTCCATGGTAACCTCCATGGCGACCCTTTCTAGTACTGACTGCATCTTTACTCATTTTCCTTGGTCTACTGATTGAGACAGGGAAGGTAGATTCCTCCTAGCTCCCCACTGCCATTTTTAGGATCTCTCCTTATCTCTGTCACTCAGTAACTTGTCCTGCTTTGAAGTCAATACTATTCATATCTACTGCTCAATCAAAATCCTGGTGTTATCCTACACACCTCTTTCCTTCCTCAGTGAGTTTGGTGCATGGCTCACAATTTTTCTCTCCTCCCTAATTTCTGCTCCCTTATTAGGAGACTTCAACATGTATACTGACTCTCCCTCAAAAACCATATCAAAACCAGTCAGCTCCTTAATGTTCTCATTTCCCATAAGCTATTCCTCCTATATCCAAGGTCAAGGGTATGGACCAGGGTGGGGAACCTGTGATCCCAAAGCCACATGTAGCCTTCTAAGTCCTTGGGTGCAGCCTTTTAACTGAATCCAAGTTTTACAGAACAAATAATTTTTAAGGGTATTTGTTATATGAAATTTGGATTCAGTCAAAGGACCATACTTGAGGACCTAGAGGGCCACATGGCTGCATTTCCCACCTGGGTCCATACCCATGATCCATCACCCACAAATGTACCACTTCCATGTTCAATAATTCTGAAATCCCCTTATCTGACCATATTTATTGACTTTTCACCTCTCCCTCTTACCAAACCCTACTCTTTGCCCACACTGCAATCTCTAATTCTTTTAACTATCCATTCTCTCCGAGCCATCTGCAATGCTCTAGTCACTCTCCCCTTTTATTCTCACCTTGACCCTTGGTGAACAAATTAAACTCTATATTGTCCTCCTCTCTTGGATCTGTCCTTTTCACACCATTAATTGTGCCCTGCTATATTTCATTCACCTTCACCCTCATTTCTACATGCTTGCTGTTGAATGAAAACTGAGAAAATCATGCAACTATTCTGAATGATTTCTCTACAAATTTATGTTATGCAACCTCAACTGGGCCTTCACAACTGCTAGGTAAGCCTACCATGCTTGTCTTATCAAATCACTATCCCACTCTCTACAGTGGGTCTTTAAAAGCTTTTCATACATTCTTCAACCTCATGGCTCTCCTTTCCTCACCTTTTGGGCTGAGAAATTTGTCTCATATTGTGAAGAAAAAAAAAATTGAGGCCATTCTCTGTGAGCTCCGCCTTCTACTCTTCTTTATCTCACATCTTTGAGATACCTTATAATACACTCTCCTCCTTCACTCCTGTCTCACATAAAGAAGTGAACTTACTAGTCTCTGAGGCTAACATCTTTACCTGCTCAAGTGATACAATGCCATCCTATCTCCTTCAAAAGATTTCTCCCACTATCATCCCCGTGCTATCACTTATTTTCAATCTTTCCTTGACTACTGGCTCTTTCCCTTCCATTCTTGGAATGCTCTCACTTCTCATCTCTACCTACTGGTTTCTTTGGCTTTTTCCAAGTGCCAATTAAAATCCTATCTCCTATAGGAATCCTTTCCCAAGTCCCTCTTAATTCTAGTGCCTCACCTCTCTTAATTATTTCCTATTTATCCTATATAAGCTTGTTTGTACACATTTCTTTGCTTTCTATCTCCCCATTAAACTGCCAGATCCCTGAAGTTGGGGATCTAATATGAAATAAGAAACTAAATAGAGGAATTACTTAAATCTGAACAGGGAAAAGTTGAAGAATCTGACATCACTGAAAACTGTCTTTGCATAAACTTCAGATATCCTATTTTTTCTTTTTGCTTTTTTTTTGGAGGGCAATTGGGGTTAAGTGACTTGCCCAAAGTCACATGGCTAGTTTTTGTGTTAAGTGTCTGAGGCCGGATTTGAATTCAGTTGCACCTGACTCCTGGGCTGGTGCTCTGTTCACTGCGCCACCTAGCCGCCCCCCAGATATCCTATTTAAAAACAAAATGGATGACAGAAATATGAACAAAATCTCAAATAATTTTGAAAGGGAGATTGGCATACTTAGACTGGAATGTCTCAAAGTTATTTTTTAGTTCAATAGTATGAATCCAACTAGTAAGCCAACTATACCAAAACTGTGTAATTAAAAAAGTTGACACTTGGTATAATCATTACCAATGATTAGACAGAAAGTATAAAAATATGTCAGAATTTAACACAAAGCAGTATATGTTGCCACAGTAAAAACAATGGGAGGAAAGGCAGAGTTTTCAAAGAATAGGTCTAAGCACAGGCACCAAATAAAAGGCAGACACAACGTGAGTTATGAAAGATTTGCCGAAAAGCAATGGAAGATTACACTAATATCTAGCTGGCACATGCAGTCAAAAACTTGAACTCCTCATTCAATTAAAGGAAACACAAAAGAAACTTACAGTATCAAAGCAGAAAAACAAAAGTAAATCAGCAAAAAGTAGAAAGGCAAAGGAGACAAAGAAGTACAAAGAACGAAAGAACTGATTCAACATCACTCAAAAAATTTAATCCAGGGGCTTCAAAAGCAAAGGAAATTAAAAGAGAATGAGCCCTTAAATAAGGTGGATATTGGAATATTTCTAGTCCCCTACTTGGTTTCAAGAAGCATAACACAATGAAAATAGAAATAGGAAATAGAAAACTTGCACACACTTAATACAATGAACAGCAAACCAGTTTCATCAAAGGAACTGAATACAATTCTACCTTCTATGCAAAACTGGAAAACAGTGGGAGTTAGATAAAATCCATAACTATTGCAATAAATTCAGAGCATGAATTGCTAGCAAAAACCCTTTACCAGTTTGCTATCAAATCACATCTTTCTTAAAAGAAAACATCATATAGCAAGTACCAAAAGAAGCACATCAATTATCTTTCCAATTATGATCTAATTACGTGTGAATGTGCTTTATACAAAGCATTGTATCATTAAAAAAATTACAGCTGGTATCACATGCACATGCGCTCGCACACACATACACACATACATACATCTATAAATAAAAGAAAACAGTATATTCGTTGAGGAGTAAAGAGATATTCTAAAAAGTCCCAGGCAGGTAAAGAGCAACTAATTACCAATTTAGCAATTATTGAACAGGTTGTCCAAAAGTGCCATAATATGGCTTACCATAAAGCCTTTAATTTGGTTTCACACACATGGCTTATGCATATACTACATACATTTAAAATGACCAAAATATTTGTAAGAACAAGAGTATTTGATGTCCATGGAGAAAAATGCTCTCTATTTTAAACATGCCAACATCACAAAGATGTCAGGAACAACTGGTATAAAATATGGTTTTTTTCAGAGAAATTATTTAAACCCATTATGATTCTGCTTGTTCTATTATCATTGTTTTGTTCAGTTATTTCAAGTCCTGTCCATCTCTTCATTACCCCATTTTCTAGCCAGAGCTAGTAATTTGCCATTTCCTTCTCCAGCTCATTTTATAGATGAGGAAACTGAGGCAAACAGGCTTAAGTGACTTGCCCAGGAGTGTCTGAGACCACATTTGAACTCAGGTCTTCCTGGCTCCAGGAACTCTGTTTTCTGCATCACCTAGCTGCCCTATTCTCATTGCTCATGAATAAATATGAGTATGGCTTTTAAATCAAAGAGAAAGTTGAACCAAAATATTTCATTAA
>CM053596.1:221337704-221381450 GCA_028646575.1 Pseudocheirus occidentalis | reverse complement strand
TCAGAGTTTAAAAGGAGACTGAAGCAATGCATGCTATCATTCTTTTCTATGTTTGGCTTTTGTTTCTCTTTTCTCATTGTTCACTCCATTGACTATAACACTTGTACAACCAGACTATTGCACAATGTGAAGGAGTTGGCAGATCCCGTACATGATTGTATGCCACCGTGGCAGGGGTGTGGGATGGGGAAGAAGGGGAGAAAAATCTGCAACTCAAGTGACTCTAGAACTGAATCTTGTAACTTAAAAGTAAACAAACAAGTCAATAAATTTTTAAAAAAGAAAAAGATAAAAATAAACAATTCATGGAGCCATAGTCAGGGGTAACACAAGATAAAGAAGCTTCTACACTAAAGAGTAAGAGTGCTTGGAATATGATATTCCATAGGACGAAGGATCTAGGATTACAACTAAGAATCATCTACCTAACAAAACAAAACAGTTTTGTTTCCCCAATTTTTCATGGGAGAAATGGACATTCAATTAAATAGAGGCCTTTCAAACATTCTTGATGAAAGGACTAGAGTTCAGTAGAAAATTTGACTTTCAAATACAAGACCCAAGAGAAGGATAAAAAAAGGTGAACAGGAAAGGAAAATCTTAAAAGACTTAATAAGATTAAACTATTTACATTCCTACATGGGAAGATGATACTTGTAACTCAGAAGAACTTTTGCATTATTAGGACAGTTAGAAGAAGTATATATAGACAGATGGCATGGGTGAGAATTGAATGTAAAGGGATCATATATAAAAAAAAACAAATTAAGTACTGAGAAAGAGAAATATACTGGAGAAAAGTAAGAGGTAGAATGGGGTGCATGATTTCACATAAAAGAAGCAACAAAAGCCTTTACCCTGGGGGGAAGATGGAGCATGTGAGGGGAAGTGAGTGAACCTTATTCTCCTCAGAATTGTCTCAAAGAGGGAATAGCATACACTCAATTAGGTATAGAAATGTATCTTACTCTACAGGAAAGTAGTGAAGAAAGGGGATAAGAAAATGGGGATAATAGAATGGAGGGCAGATTGGGGGAAGAGGTAGTCAGAAGCAAATCACTTTTAAGGAGGGATGAAATGAAAGGAGAGAGAAAGAATAGAATAAACAGCGTAGGGAATGGGATGGAGGAAAATACAGTTAGTAATAGTAACTGTGAAAAATAACTTGAAGCAAGTTTTCCTGGTAAAGGCTTCATTTCTCAAACATATGGAGAACTGAGTCAAATTTATAAAAAAAAAATAAGAACCATTCCCCAACTGATAAATGATCAAAAGACATGAACAATTTTCAGGTGAAGTAGTCAAAGCTATCTATAGATATACCAAAAAAGGCTCTAACTCACTATTGATTAAAGAAATGCATATTAAAACAACTCTGAGGTACTACCTCATACTTCTTAGATTGGCTAATAGGACAGAAAAGGAAAGTGACAAACGTTGGAAGAGACACGGTAAAAATGAGAATTTACTGTATTGTTGATAGAATTGTAAACTGATTGGACCATTCAGTAGAGCAATTTGGAACTATGCCCAAAGAGCATAACCTTAGAACTACCACTACTAGGTATGTATCCCAAAAGAGATTCTTTTAAAAAGGAAAAGGACCAATATATAGAAAAATATTTATAGCAGCTCTTTTCTGGTGGCAAAGAATAGGAAATTGAGGGTACGCTCATCAACTGGGGAATAGCTGAACAAACTGTCATATGTGATTATTATGGAATACTATTGTGCCATAGAAAATGAAGAACAGGATGCTCTCAGAAAATACTGCCAAAACTTATGTGGACTGAAGCACAGTGAAATGTACTGCATACAAAGTAACAGCAATATTGTAAGATGATCAGCTGTGAATGACTTAGGTATTCTCAGCAATACAATGATCTAAAACTAATCTGAAGGATTTATGAAGAAAATGCTATCCATCTCCAGAATAAGAACTGATGGTGTCTGAATACAGATTGAAGCACACTTTTTTTCAAATTTTCTTTATTTTTCTTGAGATTTTCATTTTATTTTGAATTATGCTTCTTTTCACAGTATAACATAGAAATGTTTTGTATGACTATGTACATATTGAATTGTCTGCCTTCTCAAGGGGGGGTTGGGAATGAAAGGAGAGAATTTGGAACTCAAAGGTTTTTTTAATGTTAAAATTTGTTTTTACTTGTAACTGGGGGGGGGAAATTCTAAATAAGTTTGAAAAAAAATAGTGAATGCTTTAGAAAAAAGTATGAAGTTATTGTTCATTCAGTCCTTTATACATAAGTATAAATTAGCTTCTTAATCTAATTTCCTCTAGGATATTCTGTTGAAAACAAGTGAGAATCATCAGAGAAAATCAATACTTATTAAGCACTGGTTTTGTGGTAGACACTGAACTTGGCACAGGGGATCCAAGTTCAAAGAATAATATTAATTGCAGAGTTTTATGATGGGTATACAAAACAAATCGTTAAGGAACTTGGAGCTCTATTTTAGAAGGGCTGACATAGGTGGAATACTATGACAACAAAATTTTTTAAGAAAAAAATGAAGACGCCTGCCATCTTAAGTAGAAGGGTGTACATGGGAGCATCTACAAAGGGCAGTCCTATATAGCAGGCTAGTAAAAATACAGATAGGCTTCTATGTCCCATCTGAAACTATCAACCATTTCCTCAGAATGATAGGGCAGAGTTGCAGATCAATCACTTATATAGACAGAATCCACCCTGTTTTGTATCTGAATCACCATGTCGTCACAATCATCTTTCAAGTGAATTCAACCCTTATTCTGGACTAGGTGTTAACCACAGCCCAGTTTATAAAAACTGTCTGGAAGGAAGGGCAGGGAAATAACACATTTACTCCCCATTCTTGCTATTTTCTCACACTTACAAAACATATAAAAGCCTATTCAAAAGATTACCCAGAAAACTTATATGTTACATCTGTGGCTTTCTCCACACCCTAGAGAGTCTTACTTAGGTTGGTTCCTCTCTTCTTTGAGAAGCCAATTTTGCAATAAAGAAACTAGATTGTGGTTGGTCTTATATCTATCAGCCACTTTTACTACCATTCCTTCTTGAAATATCCAACCTAAATTCTGTAGCTGTATGCTAACTCACAAGGCAGTCCTGTTTTCTACTACTTCTGCTGGATTTCCCTAATCACAATGCTAATTTAGCATCAAGGCATGGTCACTAGTTTGCCATTTACCATTTTGAGAGGCTTTGTTTTTTTTGTTTGTTTTTATCACACCACTCCACCTTTAATTTCTGTTCTACAGTTTTCTCTGCATTCCAATTTCTTCTTTGCAGTTTTGCTTTTATTCACTGAACTCAACATCAGAATAGCAGATCACCTTTCCTTAGTATTCCATTGCACCTTTGGAAAATGAACAGCGAATAGCTTTAGCACTTAATGGTCTGTCCTCACATACTTCAGCTGAGACTTGGAAATCCTTAACATCTGTCAAAAGATTGATGTTTTTTTATACTGCTCTAAGGTGTCAAGTCTAGTTCATTATAATAATAAATCTATTAAATCTTGGCTGGATTAACATCTCATTATTCCCCCCCTCGTTAAGAAAATGAAGGTTTTATTATCTAGATAGCTTTAAATAAGTCTCACCATGCCATTTCTCCCACTACATTTAGGTCTTGATATAATATTTTTTTTCAAAGTTGGTCATTATCATTCAAGGATAAATTCAGGTCCACAATCTTAAATACTAAAAGCTAGTAATACTCAGATTTAAACGGTGCTTCTTTTTGATTCTGCTATGATTTTACGCTTTCTTTCTCATCTTATTTCTTTTACAACAGTGGTTCTCAACCTTCCTAATGCCCTTTAATACTCATATGTGGGCATATTTGCATTTGGGCAGACTTGCCTGGAGATGGATAGAGGAGTGATGTCTTGGTTACTAAGAACATCGGAAATATGTGTTTTCCTATGGTTTTAGGTGACTCCTGTGAAAGGGCCATTCCACTCCCAAAGGGGTCACGACACACAGGTTGAGAACCACCGTTTTACAATCCTTTTTAGTGTCTAATCATTTTTAAGCCCAATTCAGGTGGCAGTGTAGTGTAATGTAAAGAACAAGGAAGTTGGGAAATACCATACTCAATCTCAGCCTTGCTGTATGGTCTAAGGCAAATCATATCTCACACACACACACACACAGACACACACACACACAGACACACACACACACACACACACACATACACCCTTAGTCTTATCATCTGCAAAATAAGGATTATAATTCATTCATATAACATCTTCAAATCAGCTCTTTGAGGTACATAGTACAATAATTTACCTTTTTAAATCTCTATCTGTTAGCTCCTGCCCTGCTACCTACAAGTATGTTTCAAGTCTTGTGGGCTTCCTCTCCTCCCCCTGCCACCATTCTTAAAAATAAATAAATTAAAATTAAAATTAAAAAAACCTCAACTATATCCAACCATCCCCATTAACCATCATATCACATCTCTCCTTCCTTTCCTGGCTAAACTCAGAGAAAGCTATCTACACCTCACATCCCTCTCTTCTCACATTCTCCTGAACCCTGTCATATCTGGCTTCTGACCTCACCTTTCAAATGAAATTAAGCTACCAATATTTCCTTAAGTGACAAATCTAATGGACTTCACTCAGCATTCATCCTTCTTGACCTTATTTCCCTTCTCCTGGATACTTTCTCTTCTTTCAGCCCTCGTGACCCTCTCTCTTGCTTCTCCTTCTACTTGTCTGACAATACCTCAGTTTCCTTTGCTGTATCTTCAGCCATGTCATGTCCATTTATGTGACAGCTCCCATGGATTCAATTATCATCTCAATGCAAATGACTCCCAAATCCATACCAGTAGCCCTAAGTTTTCTCCTAACATTTCATACTTGATGTCTCACAGGCATCTCAAGTTCAGCATATCCAAAATAGAACTAATTATATTTTCTCTAAGGCCCAACTTCCTTCCAGACTTCTCCTTTTCTGTCAAAGATATCATCATCTTCCCAATCACCAAGGCTCACAGCTTTGATGCTATTCTTTGCTTCTCACTTTTGCTCACCCCTTATACCAGTCCATTACCAAATCTTATCATTTCAACTTTAATGATATCTCTCACATAAGTCTTCTTTTCTCCTCTCACACAACTATCACCCTAGTTAAAGCTCTCATCACCTCTTGCAACAGCCTTTTAGCTGGTTCTATGTCCCAAGTCCCTCCCTACTCCAACTCTTCCTCTCCTCATATACCAAAGGGATTTTCCTACAATGTAAGTCAGTCCATGTCACCACCTACCCCAAATCAATCAACTCTAGTGGCTCTCTCTTATCTGCAGATCAAATAAGAAAATCTTCCTTTTCGCACTGAATATTCCTCATAACCT
This sequence comes from Pseudocheirus occidentalis, assembly GCA_028646575.1. Classification (NCBI taxonomy): domain Eukaryota; kingdom Metazoa; phylum Chordata; class Mammalia; order Diprotodontia; family Pseudocheiridae; genus Pseudocheirus; species Pseudocheirus occidentalis. The sequence goes on along the minus strand of CM053596.1, from coordinate 221,376,069 downwards.
AGCACTTTCTTACTTTCCAGTCTTTCTGACATTTTACTTCCCTCTATACTGTGAACAATCTAACTAAACAGACTTACTTGTGGTTCCACTAACTAAACACTTCATTTCCCATCTTCATGACTTTGTACAGGTACTTTGTATTGGCTGCCCCCTCCTTCTCCTCACCTCTGCCTCTTAACTTTCCTGGTTTTTTTCAAGGCTCAACGCAAATTCCACCTTCTATAGGAAGCTTTCTCTGGGCTTCATAGCTGCTAGTGTCATCCATTCTCAGTCTCCATCTTACTCTATATATCTGCATATACCAAATTATTTATATATCATCTCCCTTATTAAAATGTCAGCTTCATTAGGTCAAAGACTGTTTTTGCCTTTCTTTGCATCCCTAGAGTTGAAAACAATGTCTGGCACATTGTAAGCCTGTAACGAATGCTTATTGATTAACTAACTGACCATTTCACATATAAGGATTCTGATGTTCAAAAAGCATAAGTGGTTTTCTCAGTACTACAAGGCTAGTAAAGGCCATTTCAAAATACATGTATTTCTCTCCTGTTTCAGTACATTTTCCTTACCTACTTACTTAGCTGCTGTAAAAACCAAGTGAAATAATACATATGAAAATAGAAAGGCAGCATGGTGTAAAGCCATGGCTTTGTCTGAAGCATTTGGAGATTTTTTACAAAAGGTGCAAAAGAGACACTCTTCCCCCACTGGGAGCTGGTACTGAAACATGGTAGATCTGAGATACTTAAAAAAGAAAAAAAAAGAAACAGGTACAGAACCCTCCTGTTGATATCATCTTACCAGCCCAGCATGGCAACTGCCCAGCAGACACTGACAAATGAGGGGCTAATATCATTTCCAATGATTCCCTGGGATTTCAGCACTGAGCCACTCAATCAATCCTTTTAAAGTCAGTGTGGTCATTCCCTTTTTATTACAAAGATAGCATCATTTCATTTTACCTTGTCAGGTAATTTTATATCCTTGCACCAGAGCTAGATCTAAACAACAACAAACAGTTGGAGAAGAGAAAAATGATCACATCACTCAGCAGTGGAACATTTTAATGGCCAAGTCAATCTCATTCGGGCCATGCCCAGAACAGGATGAGTTCATTTCATTTAAATGATTTAAAATAATAATAATAATAACTATTTCTTTCCAAACTAAATCATTTCCTCTAACCTGGCTCAACTGCTGTCTCTCTGGAGTACTTTTCCACCTCCTTCCCAGAGGCCTTCTCATACTAACAATGCCTCCACTCCTGTGGCCTTCTCCTCAGTCAGGGAGCTCCTCCCCAGAAATTCACATTTAAGAAAGTATCCACACCAGCCATAATCACATCTAACATGGCTCAGCCACTGTCTCACTAGATTCTAGAGTCTAGAGTCTAGAATAACCTTCTACCTTAGCCCTAGGAGAGGACATTTCCCCTCCTTTCCAGTTCCACTCTCTTTTAGAATGTATTCTCATTCAGGGCAGGGACCATCTTTCTTTCCACTATTCTCAGTACTCAGCACAGTGCCAGGAAATAGCAAATATTTCATCAGTATGATTTTTCTTCCATAATCTAATAATCATTTATTAAGTGGCTACTATATACAGGGCGCTGTACTCAGTGCCAGGGACACAAAGACACACGTGAAATATTTCCTGCCCTCAAGTATATTACATTTAACTGAGAGACATACTGTGTATGCAGATGTGTAAGAACAAGTAATATACAAAGGTAAACATGAAGTCATTGTGGGGGGTGGGGGGGAGCACTAAAACTCCATATGAGAGATAGAGTGAAGTATGACCAAGCAGAGCTCTGAGGAGACTTAGTAATTCCAAGAGTCAAAGGTGGTAGAGGAGAGTGTATTAGGCATGGGAGGATAACCTGTGCAAAAATACACGAGATTTAACTAGGAACAGCAAGTTGGCCAATTTGACTGGAACGTGGAGTAAATGAGGTGTAGCAATATGAAATAAGTATAGAAAAATAGTCTGCAATCCCTTTGTGATGGCTTTAAATGCCAAAAAGAAGACTTGGTATTTTTTCCTAAAGTAGGATACCCTTATACAAAAAGACCACTAGATTGCAACTGGTTGATTCCAACTGATAGATATTTTTCCTGCCTCCTTCTTACATGTGCTTCCTGATTGTACCACTAGTATCTAATGGATTAATGAATGATTAAATGAATGGATGCAGGTTTCTTCTGAAGTTTTTTTTTCATTTCTGGAGGCAGTTTCATGGCACAGTGGATAGAGCACTGGGCTTGGAATCAGGAAGACTCATCTTCCTAAGTTCAAATCAGCCTCAGACACGTAAAAGCTGTGTGACCTTGGGCATGTCACTTAACCTTGTTTGTCTCAGTTTCCTTATTTATAAAATGAGCTGGAGAAGGAAATGATAAACCTCTCCAGTATATTTGTCAAGAAAAGTTCAATTAGGGTGACTAAGAGTTGTCCACAACTGAACGGATTAAACAGCAACCTCTATAATCTCGTAAAAATTTAGAATTTATTAAAATGTAATTAACGCTGTCTGGGAACTACTGGGAAAACATCAAAACAATTAAAATCTCTTTTTATGGCCCTTTTTACTGTCACAACCTTGATCCAATTAACAATGAGTCAGCCCAAGGTAAAGAAAACAGTCATCGATTTACTGTCATAGAACTTGGTTTTGAATTTCAACTCCTATTTATTACTTTATAGCTGTTTACTTGTATTATGAACTTGGACAAGTCATTTCCCATTTCTAAGCCTTAAGTGCATCATTCATCAGGTGAAGCAATGGCACTAGAAAATCCTGCCTAGCGCTAAATCCTACAAACCTAAGTCTCTTTAGCTCAAGCATATTTGTTTCCAGGTCTACTTGTAGAACATGGAAAGAGAACAAAGGATTTGTAGCAGACTGTTCCCACTTTTTTGCAAGGGAAATTTGTTTGCCTTACCACATGACTTGCTATGTTGATGACCAAAAATATCTGAAAGAACTGCCAGCAGCTCCTCATTTCAAGAAATTGTTCTCCCTAAAATTATATTTATTATGTCAAATTAAAATTTCATTATCCTAGAAAAAAACTACTTTCATTTTTTCCAGTCACTATTTGCTATCTTCAAGGGGAAGTGTGAAAATAAGTAGATAGGCAGGAGAAAATGGTAGACAAGATATCTGGAGTATAAATGGCTAACTAGTAACCACAAACAAATACCATTTCATCTGTTCCTGGGACTTCGCTTCAATAAATCAAACTAGAAAATTAAATCACATATTCCACTTTCTCAGGTTGTGCCACACAGATGGCAATTGACTTCCAACAACCTAAAAAAATGAAACCAAAACTTTATTAGATTTTTCCAACAACCATCAATGAATAGGAAAAGATTTTAATAGAAGTCATGTAGATTGGATTGGTCAGTGAACTTAGAGAGCTGCGTGTGGGCAGAAACAGAAAACAAATTTAAAATTAATTATAATCATGTATTTGAAAAATTACAAAACTTGAAACTCAAAAATATCACATAGTTCAGTATGTTATTTCTAGTGAATTAAGGAATGTCATAGAGACACAGAAACTAGAGATAAGAGTATATTCATTATTTTCTCATTGCCTTTCAAAAATCATAGGGTTTTAAGACTGGGAGGAACCTTAGATGTTTCTAATCCCAATAATCCCATTTTAGAGATGAAGAAATTAAGATTGGAAGAGCTTAAGTGATATGTCAAAGAAGACATAGCAAGTCAGTGGTAGAACTGGGAACTGAATCCAGATCTTCAGACTACAAATTCATAACACTTTCCACTGCCCCATTCTGCCTCATTGAGACAGGCCTCTGAAGATTAGAGTAAAAGACAAATCTTTTCTCAGTCCAGACAGCTCTTTGTAATCTTTCCTAACTTCAAATAAATTCAAGTTTTTTTTCCTGCTCTTATTTTTTTTATCCCCCAATATAGCAAATGAAATTTGCAAGGTACACGGGGTCAAAATAACAAGCAGTCTCCTCAGCTTTCCTCATCCTTCTCCATGCTCACATATGCTCCTATGTGCTATATTCTGTGATCTGAAGGAGAGGAAATGTTCTTTTCTCTGACGTCATTTAAAGACACCATTTTGACAAACAAATGTATTCATATATCACCAGGGAACAAGGCAAGGTAGAGAAGATTATGTGTATCATTCAACTTAGAGAAGAGACTTACAGTCTCTCAGACATGGAAAGGACTTTGGATACCATACAGCTCAATCTCCTTAGATCATAGATAAGGAAACAATTCCAGAGAATCTGTCTTCTTATCATTTCCCTATATAAGATTTTATGTTACTTTTTTACTCACATACCATATGTTAATTTTTTCTCTCCAACCGCATTGTAAGCTCCTTGAAAGCAGAAATAATATTTTGGGTTTTTTTTCTTTTATTACAACATGCCATGGCACAGAGATAAGCACAGAATTATAGAATTAAAGAAATAGAAGGAAATCTCAGTTTCACACCAGTAACAAACTGTATAAGGATTCCATCTGTCCTTTAACAAAACATAGATCAGTGACAGAGTAGATGGAGTGCTAGACTTAGGGTAAGGAAGACCTGAGGTCAAACCCTGACCCAAATACTCAGATACTTTTAGCTGTTGCTGTTCAGTCATTCAATCATGTTCACATCTTGTGACCCCACAGACCACAGTGCACCAATGCTGTCTGTAGGGTTTTCTTGACAACAATATGAAAACATTTTGCCTTTTCCTCTCTAGTAAATTAAGGCAAATAGAGGTTAAATGACTTACTTAGGATCCCACAGCTACTAAATGTCTAAACTCAGGTCTTCTTGCCTCTGGATCCAACACTCTACCACTGAGCCACCTAGCTGCCCTCAGTTTCAGTTTTCTCAACAGTAAGACATGAATAATAATATATTAGCCTCATAGGGTTGGCAGGATCAAATGAGATCATATGTGTATGTTGAGTGCTTTAAAAATCTTGAGGTGCTATATAAATGTTGACTATTATTATTATTAAAGAAATGGAAGAGAACCTCAGATAGAAGGATCTAGATTCATTTATATCATCAGTAAATTGTATAAGCATTCTGTATGGGCTTTAATACAAGGCAGGTAGGTGGCATAATGAATAAAGCACTAGGTCTAGTGTTGGAAAGACCTGAGTTCAAATATGGTCTCAAACCATACTAGCTGTGACTAAGAGAGTCATTTAACTTCTGTCTGCCTCAGTTTCCTCAAGTGTAAAATGAAGATAATAACAGCATCTTCTTCCTAGGGTATGTTGATTGATTGTTCTGAAGATATAATTGGGCTATTTCTAAAGAAACAAAAAACAAAATACAAAATAAAACACCTAGTATGGTGCTTGGCACATAGTAGGTGATTGGTAAATGTTCATTTCCTTCTTTCCATCATAAATATTTTGAACAGAACAAATTTGAGAACGTAGCCATATTGTACTTCACTAGAGTCAACTCTATGTTGATTGGTATCAGTTCATTAAGCACAACCTTTTGCATCTTCTTATTCAACCAATTCCAAATCCACCTAAGTTTTCTATCATGCAATTCACATCTGTTCATCTTGTCCACAGAGATAGCAGGAAAGACTCTGTCAAATGCCTTCTGAAAATTTGGGTACATGATATCTACAGCATTTCCCTGAGCTACCAATTCAGTAACCTCATCCAACATAAAGCTAGGGTATTCTGTGGCATGATTCATTCTTGATGAGCCCATCTTGACTCATAGTGATCATCCAATCTCTTTCTAAGTACTCACAAATCACTCTTTAATAATACCTTATGGAATTTTTGCTGGGTATTGAAGTCAATTCACTGGTCTAGTGTTTGAAGAATTCATCTTCTTTTCCCATTTCTAAAATCATCACCCCATTTGATCTTATCTAGTACTGTGCACCTGTGAACTGTCTTCTGCCTAAATATAAGCCTTTTATTATTGCCTTTAGCATGCATAAAAAGCCTCTGTTTGTTTTGGGCTTAAGTATTTCAGATATGCTAACAGTACATGCTACTTTTTCATATACATTTGAAGTTACTTACATTTGTTTTCATCTCTATAACCCGAGTCTGAATACTCTAGACTATAATTTCTTGGTGTGGACATTTCCATCTATCCATTTCTTCTTTTTTTCACTAAAATTATTTGTGGTGGCATCATCAAAATTTTGTCCCTCAGATAATTCCATCACGATTGATCTGCTATTCACTGTAGCTTCTTAGCCCATGGGATCTCTATCCTTTCTCTGAACTCTGAAATTTTCCCTCCCAATATCAAGGCTATAAATCAAACATTACCCTTCTTCCAGCTATTACAGATTCTAAGATGGTATGACCAATGCTATGACTGTCTACTTTAAAAAACTCAAACAAATATTTATTGAATGATGGTGGTAGATTTTGGTGGTCTTTTATGCTCGGAGGAAATCTCCAAAGTATTTGCATCTAATGAAGTCAAAGTAGCTTTTTGTTATAGACCAGATGACCTATGAAGTAGAAGGGATTTGGTAATCCACATAGTCTAGGATATTTTAACCTTTTTGAGCCCTTACTCCCCTTCATCAGTCTGATGAAGCCATAGATCCCAGAATATTTGGGGGGAAATTTCCTCCCAAAGGGTTTGTTTGCTTGCTTGTTTATTTAAAGTTTTATTTTTTAATTTTTGGAATAAAACTGGTATTTCCATAACACAGTACAATAAAAAGATGATTGCACATTAAACTGCAAATCTGCTATGTACAACTTGCTATTCCTTTTAAATATATAATAGAGTTATCATGTAAATTTCTTTTTTTTTTCCCTCCCCCTCACCCTAGAGATGCGTACCATTGGACACAATCGGTTACATACATGTAAATTTGCTCTATACATAATTCTATTTATCAGTTCCTTGTCTAGATGCAGATAGCATCTTTCTTAATATGTCCTACTCATCTTTTCTTAATTATCAAAGGCTATTAATTATTAAATAATTAAAGGAAATACTAAATTTCTGTCAGAGCTTAGTGAAAATAAAGATATCATTTTTCTCATCCAAATTCATAGACTCCCTGAAATCTATACATGGATCCCTTGATGGCCCCATGGGATCTCTATCTATACATGACCCCAGGAAAAGAACTCCTGTAGGGTGCAATGTTGAGGTTTAGCTCTGACGGGGCTGCCATGGGTGTGAATCCAGGCCAAGGCCCCCCTTGAGCCAGTTTCCACCCACCTAGGCTCAGTATCTCAGGATGTTGACTTACCACCGCCCCCTGACCCCCATTTCCACCCCTCCCAACCCACCCCCATGGAAGGGAGGCTTGGAACATTCTGATCATCCCTGAAACCCTGGTCATTTGAGTGACATAGATAAAGTAGTGACTCATAAGATAAGAAAGCAGGGAAGTATCCCAAGGGAATGGCCTCCTAAGCTAGGCGCCTAATATAGCAAACAACATGAAGTTTCCCATCAAAAAGTATTATGTAAGTGCTTTAGCTATTGTATATGAACCTGAACCCTCAGGGGCTTATTTGAGATTTGATTGGCGTACATGTAATAAACATATGAATGCTTCAAATTTCCACCTGGCCCACATTTATTCATACTTCCATGTGTCAGTTAGTGCTGTGAGCACAGGCAGCAAACTCCTAGTTCTCTAGTTTGGTTGAGAACTCCCATCCAAACCCTTTATTTTGTATAAGAAGAAACAACAATTCAGAGAAATTATATGACTTCTGTGGGCTGGATCACGTGTGTAGCAAGTATCAGAGGTAAGATCAGCCTGACTCCAAGTCCAGCACTCTAGACACTTTACCATCCATCATTACTTAGTGGAAAGTGTGATATGGCACTGAGTGGTCCTTGAAACCCAGATGACCTGAGTTCAAGTCTCTCCTTTGCCTATATGACTCTATTAAGGCTCTAAGTCACTAAAGCCCTTATTACTCTAAGCTTTGGCAACTGTCTGAAAATATAAGCTGCAGAGAAGGGGCTGACTAAATTGGTGCAGGAAACTCCTTCATCCAATATAAGTCTACCAGGGGTGGGGAACCTGTGGCTTTGAGGCCACATGTGGCCTTCTAGGTCCTTGCAGCTGCATGCATTTTGACTGAGTCCAAGTTTTACAGAACAAATCCTTTTATTAAGGTGATTTGTTCTGTGAAGTTTGGATTCAGTCAAAGGGGCACACTTGAGGACCTAGAAGGCACATATGGCCTTGAGGCTGCAGGTTCCCCACACCAGTAGACCCTATCCTTTAAGCCAAACATGATATCAAAGATATCAAAGAAGACCTCACAAGGGGATCCTGACATTTTTTCCAATAGTTGGCAAGAAGTGCTCATTATATTTTAAAATGCTCTGAAACCCACATTCACATTTCAAAGTAGAAACATAAGTAGAAGTCACTTCATTGTTCATTCATAAATTCCCTGAATAAATATCTCTAGTGTACAGACTTTCTCCATGCTGCTGGATATAAGAAACATTAAGAGCCTGTAGTTACTTATGGTCTACTTAAAAAGACAAAGAATACCCTACCAAAATGTTAAATAACAATGCAAGATCCTGTTTTGTATGAGTGTTAATACTGTATACTCCCTTGAGTGCTGTGAAGAAACAGGTGGGATACAACTCATAAATAAATAAACTGAAAGAAAAAATAAGTGAGGCAACATATGATGAAGAGGGTCACACGGGTCACAGGGGTCGCCTAAGACCATCAGAAAACACACATTTCTAATGGTCTTAAGAACCAAGACGCCACTCCTCTATCCATCTCCAGGTGAGTCCGCCCACACACAGATACGCCCACATACAAGTATTAAAGGGTTGAGGCATTAGGAAGGTTGACCCACCGAATTAGGGGGTCTAGAAAATGTGTTCTATGATAGACACATCAGTCTGGGCTGGATTGCTCAGAAGGTGGTATGGCCCAATGAAGAAAGTATTAATGTTGCAATTTCAAATCTGAGTTCAATTCCTTCTTTTGCCACCCACTCACTTCCTATGGAGAGGAAAGGGTTGATGGTCATTTAAAATTCCCAAAAACAATTTTTATTGTCACCACAATATGAACTGTCTTGTGCCTTAAATGTTTTCACTATCACAGCATCTTTGAGGTCTCCCAGGATTTTCTCAGTATGCAAAATCTTTAAAGTGTGGGCATGGAGCCAGCTTGTAAGGCCTGCTGTCTATTTGTTCAAAGATTTAGTGAGAGTGTCATCTATGCCACATGCTTCCGAGTCTCCATTTACTTGATGGGCTTTCTCACCTCATCCAGGGTTGGTGTCACTGTAAGGCACTCACAGGGGACCGAGGAATGAAATTACATATGCTTTCAACAACTATTGAACCTTGAAGATGGATCCGCAATGTTCCCATGAATAATGTGTTTAACTCTCCTAGATAAAGCTCTGAGGATAACTCTCTATCCATTCCACCATACTACCTTTCCAGAAGGGTACTAGTAAATGGTTAGCAACTAGTTCTCCAAAAAATGTATAATTGACATCCTTTTAAGTTTAATCAACATTATTAATATTTTCTCCAGGACTTTCCTATGTCTAAGCAGGGGTGTGGAACCTGTGGCCTCAAAACAACATGCAGCCCTCTAGGTCCTCAAGTGCATTGACTGAATCCAAACCTCACAGAACAAATCCCCTTAAATAAAAGGGTTTGTTTTGAAAAACTTGGACTCAGTCAAAAGGTGGCATGCAAGGACCTAGAAGGCCGCATGTAGCCTTGAAGCTGCAGATTTCCCATCCATGTTTCTAAGCAATCATGAAAATGATAAAGAAAGCCTTCATTCATAGAATTTGCTGATTTTAGGGGCATAAGTAGTAAGTGAAAATTAATAATTATCTTTTCAAAGCCAATGTGACCTGGTGCCAGGACATTTATATATGTGTGTGTGTGTATGTATGTGTGTGTGTACATATATATATATATCTATGCATGTGTGTGTGTGCGTGTGTGTGTGTGTGTATACATTTAACTTAGTTCAGGGGGAAAATTCAGCACCCTGAACTTCAAAGAAAATGCAAATAGAAATTACAAGCAGAAGAAATACAAAGAAAATAACACAAATCAACAGACAGGGCTTCTAGTAGTCTGACTAAAACTGTACATACATAGTTACCAAAGAGAGAAGCATCAGCATCTGGGTTTTCAAAGGCAAGGTTTCCTTAACAACTATCCAGAGTCTCACCTGCCCAAAACACAGGAACACTCTTCTCATGAGTGAGCACCAAAGCAAAACCTCACTTCAGCACATATAGACCCTTCTTCAGAGCCAGAGGGTATCACAACCCTTATGACCCACTGCCTAATTACAAAGTAACAAAAGGTGTGTTGCTTTCCTAAGGAACAAGCCTCCCCTAATTAAGCTCATCTAGTCAGGCTCCAAGGGAGGCCTATTATAAGAGAGAAGATCTTCAACTCCCATTAACTTACACTCTCTAGAGTGTTGGTTCTTGAGTCAGGAAAATCTGAGTGCAAATTCTGTCACTGAAACCTCCTTGTTGTGCCATCCAGCCTAACCAAGGCATTAAATTCTCTAAGCCAGTAGTTCTTAACCTGTGGGTTATATTCAATTTGTAACAATGAAAATACATCCTGCATGTCAGATATTTACATTACAATTCATAAGAGCAGCAAAATTAGCTATGAAGTAGCAACAAAAATAATTTTATGGTTGGGAATTACCACAGCATGAGGAACTGTATTAAAGGGTTGCTGCATTAGGAAGGTTGAGAACGACTGTTTAAGCCTTCACTATTTCATTTGCAAAGTGAAGTTGTTGAATTACATGAACTGTAATATCCCTTCCAGTTCTAAATATGTAATTTCATTGACTTAGGAAACTTTCAGGGAAGAAAATCCTTTTATCAGTTCATCTTTCTGGAACTTAGAGAGAAGCTGTTCTTAACCTGGTTCTTAACGTGCATTTCTTTTTAGAGTTTTTGGTTTGGGGTGTGTATGTGGTTTGTTTGTTGGGGTTTTTTTAATTCCTATATTTCAATATAATGAGTTTACTTTGTAATACAATCAATCTTATGTATTTTAAAATGTTATTCTTTGAAAGGTCCATAACCTTCATTAGACTGCCAAAGGAACCCGTGACACACAAAAAATTAACTCGTGTCTTAGAGATTACATGAAGTATTAACAGACTTGTGGCTTGCCCAGATCCCAAAGCCCATAAGTGTCCAAAGAAGCACTTGACCTCAAGTATTCCTTGTCTTCTGACTCCAAATCCAGTTTTCTATCCATTAAAACTACCTGCCCTCTGATAATTAATCCTCTTTCAAATGAAAACTCTGTCTGATTTAGATTCCAAGGAGGTAGGTCTCTGAATGTATGGGCCAAGGGATTTTGAGAGCACTGAAGGAGTAATAGCCAGAAGCACAATGTTGAATGGTATTTGCCTTTTCTGATCTATTCTTTAATTCAATTCAAGTAGCATTTATTTAGTGCTGCTATGTAGGGGGTGTCGTGTTAGACAATGGAGACAAAAAAACAAAATAGTCCTTCCCCTCAAGGAGCTAGCTGTACTGAAGAGAAACATGTACACAAGTAAGTACATTTGAAAATGGGATCAAAAATACAAAGGAAATAAGGGTGAGAGGAACCAAGAGCTGGGAAATAAGGAAAGATTTCTTCAATGAGTTGGTATTTAGACTGAGTCCTGAAAGGAGTCAAGAGGCAAATATGATGTTCCCCTCACAAGGGACAGTCGACACATAAGGAGGTGGGAGATAGAATGTTGTACAAGGAGACCTGCAAATAGGCCTATTTGTCTCAAATTTAGTGTCCATGAGGAATATAGGGAGTATAACAAGCCCAGAGAGAAAGATAGGTTGGAGCTAAATTGTAAAGAATTTTAAATACCAGAGAACTACACACACACACACACACACACACACCACATATATTATGTTATATATCACATCATGTATTTTATCATATATATGCACACACATACATACACATATATATTATGTTATATCATGTATCATGTCATATATTATATCACATATATGTACATACACACAAAGATACATGTATTAATGCCACAAATACTTCTTTGGATTTCATTTTTATTTGACTGGACTTTATTCTCTTTTCTTTCAGCAGGTACTTCAAAGGAGTCATAATCTCATTAATATGGTCATTCTCTTCATTTATACAGATAGCATTCCATATGGATCTTCTTATCCTTTCAGATTCTTGTCCACCTTCTTCCTTGGATTCCTCATAGACTATTTAAAGTGATGGAATCTTCCCTTGAGTCTTTTTACAGTTCATGGGTAACAGTGAAGTACTGAACTATCTTTATATTATTCCTAGCTCTCTACATGAATAACTCAATCCTGTTGCCTTCCTCCACCAATAGAAAATTATTGGAAATATATCACTATTCATGTCTACCAAGCAACCTTCCATTATCATTTGGGTCACCTTCTGTTTATATCATTCAAAAAGGTTGTGTTCCAAGATTACCACACACAGAGCCATCACCAGAAGAATATTTATGTTAAAAGGACATGTTTTTGTTCAGAATAGAAGCAAGAAAAAAGTTTGGAGCAATCAGAGCACTAAGCAATTTCCCAAATATAATACATTTCGTCCTCTTCCTTCTATTCAATCAACCACAAAAAAATTTATTAAACACTTAATATGTGCCAGGCACTATTGCTAAGCTTTGGGAATGCATATGCAAACACAAAGAAAGATTGTTCCTGCCCTCAAGGAACTTACATTCTACTAGAGAAAGACAACATGTTTTAAAAGGAAGCTGAAAGTTGGAGGGATAAGAGAGAAGGTGTCCATCTTAGGGGCATGATGGAGAAGTCCAGAGTATAGCCTGGTAGGAAATGAAGAGAGATGGCAAACCTGGATGCCTTCCTTTGATGGAGGTTCTATTTACTTCTGGGTCCTACTCATTATCCATGTTCTCTTTTGTACTGAACTAATTTCATTTGCCCTTAACCCAGCAGTTTCACTTCTCTAACTAAATTTAGGATCTTCTGATCATCTCATCAAGTCAGTCTTGACATTTTCAAGTTTCCAAGAGTCTCTTTCTAAGTATCAAGTACAGAATATTCAAGAGAAACCCAAATAGTATCAAACCAGTAGCTGGTATGAATGGCAAAAACTATCACTCACTTTTACATTGTGCTTTAAATTTGATAAAATGCTTTCCTCACAACAACCCTGCAAAGTACATAAAGCAAGTAGTATCATCTTCATTTTGTAATTAAAGATAATTAATGTTTTGATGACTAGGAAATTGAGATTAAGAGGTTAAGTGATTTTCCTGTGGTCACCCTGTCAGTAAGTGGCAGAGCCAGTCATTTGATACAAAGTTTAGTGTGCTTTCCCTTGCATCCTATTGCCTCTGATATGACCTAATGGAAGCATTAGGTTCTTCTTGCTCCTGTCAGAAACTCCAGCAGTATTATAAGCTTCCTACTCCATTTACATGACTGTTCCTAATTAGATCTAATAAATAAGACTCTTGAGAATCATTTAACTCCCCTCCTCAGTCCTGCTCCAATTAAAATAGCACTAAACAAGTGAATAGAAAATGGGTTGTTCCAAATAATAGGATTTTTAAAGTGCAATTTTATTCTTTTCAAAAAGTATCTTTACAATTTATCAACAGAAATAAAGTATTTTTTCTTTCTTTCTATACTATTCTTTGAATTAGACTAATGAAATGTTGTCCATTAGACTATATGAGAATATGTATGTGAAAATATTTTGTAAACTACAAAAGGAATATACAAATGTGAGGCATTTTATTATTGTTCTTCCCATTATTCATGATAGATAAGAATCCTGTGTAACTGACCATTATAATTACATGTTCATTGAATGCTATGCTCATGTCTTAGTCTTCTTTGTATCTCACCTTTCTACCTCCCATTCACCATTTATCCACCACTTCCCCACAGGCCCTGTACTTAATAGGAATTTGACAACTATTTGTTGACTGGTAAAATAATATTCCCTTCAATTTTGCTTACATGTGAATTAGCAAATTTCTTTGTTCAGATACAAACATTGGTCCAAATCCCAATTAAATTATCACAAATTGTGACTGAGTGAAATCCATTTTAGTAAAATATACTCCCCTCTTAAAAACAAAATAAATTCATAATATTTAATTAGTTATACTTACATAAAGATAAACATACAGAACCTCTGTCCTGGAACAATGATGAATATTCTTTTGACTATAGTGAATTATTCTGGGGCCGATCAGACTTTTTCATTCTTAGGCATAGGCAAATCCCATTGAAGTCATTGGGAGTTGATAAAGGCTCCAGGACAGCTGGATTAGACCAGGGGGATTTTGAATGCAATAAATATACCAGAAAACAGCTTCGTGATTTTCTGTTAGTTGAGAAGACTCCTTCCCTATCTGTGCACTCGATCCATCTGTCCCAACAGGGTTGATTAATGGCTTTGCAGAGATAAAAGATTGCTCTACTATTAAACCACAAAGGGAATTCCTGTTTCCAATGTCAGGAAACCTGCCAGATACCCACAACTATTGTAACTTTCTCCTAATTACAAGTTACTCACCACTGTTCTGCCACCTTCCTGTAGTTTGAACTACCATCATTCAGATAGGAAAATCCAAGTTTACCTGCCAAACACAATCATTTTTCCAAGCTGTTTCTCAAACCCTCTGCATGCAGCCCCACTTGGACTCTTTATAAATATACATGCCTTCCTGAAACTGATTTTTTCAGCGGGACCACGTAGAGCTTCATGTATTAAACGTGATCAAGTATGACATGTTTCATTTTTACACGGAAACTATTCAGCTTGAACATTATATTGGTTTTTCATCATATGCCTTGATGTGTAAAAATGGAATAAAATGTCCAACATTTCCCATCAATCAGTATTCATGAAGGCAATGAGGGCCACAGATGCAGGGAAAAACATGGTTCATAACAAGATAAAATTGTTCCAGATATTTCACCCCAGGCTACAGAGCTAGGGGATCGTTGTGTGTCTGTTAGTACTACATATGCATATAAAGATAGATTGAAAATTTCCTCAACAGTCCCTGGAAAGTGTATCTCATAAGCCTTTAGCAAAATGAGCCTTCTGGGAAACTTCCTCTTTATAAGACTACCTGAGATAGATATAAATAGATAGACGGACAGATAGACAGAGAGATAGGTAGATAGACAGACATATATACATATATACATATATATGGACATTGACAATGAGGGAATGTGTTTTGCTTAAGTGTATATATATATATGTAGCCTTTTGCAGGGCAGTTGGGGTTAAGTGACTTGCCCAAGATCACATAGCTAGTTTTTTGTGTTAAGTGTCTGAGGCCAGATTTGAACTCAGGTACTCCTGACTCCAGGGCCGGTGCTCTATTCACTGTGCCACCTAGCCGCCCCTGCTTAAGTATATTTTTTAACAGAGGTTTTGCTTTTCTTTATTTCTCCATACTGGGAGCAGAGACAATATGCAAATTTTCATTGATTGGGAAAAAAAACCTATATATCTCTACTATCATTTCCTTTGGAGAGTAGGGAAAAGATTAAGATGAAGAACTCATTTATGTGGGTCAGATTGGGTTGGGTACAATCTATGAAGTTATGGATCTGAACAATTTTGTTGTTTTTTCAGATTTTTTTTTTTGTTTCCCTGATCCCATTTCAGTTTTTCTTGGCAAAGATACTGGAGTGATTTGCCACTTCCTTCTCCAGTTCACTTTACAGATGAGGGAACTGAGGCAAACAGGGCAAAGGAACATGCTCAGGGTCAGACAGCTAGTAAGTCTGAAGCCAGGTTTGAATTCAGGAAAATGAGCCTTTCTGACTACAGGCCTGGCACTCTATCCATTGAGCCACCTAGCTGCCCTAGATTCGAAATAAAATACATTCTAAAGTACTTTTCTGCCTAATAATGGTGGAATTCTACCTACTTATTTATTTGTTCATGCATCCATTCATTACAATAGAAAGTAATACAAATGGAGTGAATGAATGAATGCATATATGTATGAACGAATGAATGAAAATAGGCTATCATACAGACAAAATTCAAAATCAAAAAATTTTTTTAAATGGTGAGTAAAAGTCAAGCCACATGAAGTATTTTCAGGTTTTGCTCAAAAGGCTTTGATATTATGGATTAGGTCCAGATCATTTGATCACAAATAAAGACTTTCGGTTCTGCTATGAACTGATTTCCTGAATGTTTATTGAAAGAAAAAAATTTGCATTTGGATTGTTGCTCAGTAAAAAAATAAAATAAAATAACTCTGGGTTCAGTTCAAGAATTACTGATTTGTGTGTTTTCTCTTTTTGGAAGATGGTCTGCTTTTTGAGTTCCTAGAGTCCTACATGTGGACACACATTCACACACACACCTAAACACACAATCAATCGATCAGTCAACATTTATGAAATATCTAGTTGTGGACGCACAAAAAAAGACAAAATACAACCCCTGTTCTCTTGGAATGTGCAATCTAATGGTGAGACAACATGAAAACAAATATATACAAAGCAAGATATAGATTGAGAGATACATTTATCTATTTATATACATATATAACATATATGTAGTTATTTATATGATAAATTGGAGATCATTAACAGGGGAAAGGCAATGGAAGTAAGAGGGGTTGGGGAAGGTTTCCTGTGGGAGGAGGGACTTAAAGGAAACCAGGGACACACAGAGGCAACTTTTGGTTCAGTTGATAGAGCACTGGACCTGGAGTCAGGAAGCCCTGAGTTCAAATCCAGCCTTTCTCACTTAATAGCTGCTTAAATCTGGGCAACTCACTTAACCTCCATCTGTCTCATTTTCCTTGGCTTTCAAATGAGGGTAAAAATAGTACCTACCTCCCAGGATCCTTGTGAGGATAAAACAAGACATTACGAGTAAGTGTTTTACAAACCATAAAGTGCCATATGAACGCTAGCTGTACAGAGCCCTATGTTTAATGCAGAGCCTTGTATACGTGAGATGCTCAAAAATACCTGTTGACTGATTTTGACACCCATAAAGAAAATAAAAGTCTCAAGGGCCTTCCTGAACCTGCTAGTGTCCTTTTAGAGAAGATTTAAGGAACCAGGTCACTTCCATAACCTACAGAAGACTCTTCTATTTCATTTGCAGTTAAACATTATTGTGAAAAGGTTTTATAGCCTATACACCATTAGCAGTTCTATGGAAATTCTGTCTTCCATATAAAAAGGTTGACGATATTATATAATAAATGGAGCACCATTATGACTTTCTTTGGTGTTTATTGTTACAACACAAGCCGTGATGGATCCTTTAAGTTTTCATCCACAATTCCCCAGCATTTCCATTATGATTTACCAGGAAATAATGTGCCACATTTTTACTACTCTGCTTCCATGTAAAGGGAAGCCAGGGAAGAGGCATTTTAATGGGATAATGGCTGTGCTGTCTTTCCTGAAAGCAACCCTACAATGCTATTACAGTCTGCTCACAAAATGTCTTGTGCCCTTGAAAATTATATTTTAACTCATTAGAACTGCTTTCTAACATCTCCCTCCAAATGTATTTATGTATGTGTATTAGGAAAAGGTCGTTAATGCTTTGTTTACTTTACAAATATGTCAGCAAATATTTTTGAGAATATAATACATTCATGTCACTCTAGTAGTACAAAAATATAGAATTATTATTTTGTAAAAGCATCCTTACCTTCAAGGAGCTGACAAACCAGTTAGAGGAGAGAGGTGATAGATACTCCTAAAAAGTTACATGATATTGCAAGAACTAAATGCCAATACAAAACACCAGTATAGGTGTTGTCATAAGACAACACGTGATTAAGGATCCAATGAGTATTGCTAACAATAGGGACCAGGAGTTCAGAAGAGGGAGAGGTTACAGTGGCCTAGGATGATCTAGAAGAATAGAACAAGAGGGACTTGAATTTAATCTTGAAGAATGGGTAAGATTTGATCCACACTTAAGTTTTCCCAATCATATAATAATCAAACATTATCAGTCTGTAAGAAAATAAATACTAATTTGGGGGTGGCTAGGTGGCACAGAGAATAGAGCACAAGCCCTGAAGTCAGGAGGATGTGAGTTCAAATCTGGCTTCAGACACTTAACACTTACTAGTTGTGTGACCTTGGGCAGGTCACTTAAGCCCAATTGCCCTGCCTTTCCCCCTCAAAAAAAAAAGACAAAAAAACTACAAAAAAATAGTTCTCTATCAGAATATAAGACAAAAGTGCACTTTAATAGAACAACAATTAAAAATAGGGACACAGCCTGGTGTAGTGGATAGAAGCTGATCTAAGAGTCAGGAAGAACTGAGTTCAAGGAATGCCTCTGACATTTACTGGCTCTTAGATCTGAGCTGGAAATGGAGGTACACTGTGTTCCTAACCCATAATTCAGAGCTTATTCTTCTACCCCATGTCTCTCTTCCTCAGCTAGCTAGAAGACCTGATTGTCAACCCACCTTGGAGAAATGACAATAAATGTAGCCATACTCTAGTCAGTGAAGCAGTGCCTAACTGCATCCTTCACATTCCACAGACAAATATACCAATTGGTCATAATTTCCCAGTAGTTTTTCTAGCACTACTTCTTAACTATAACATCTCATCTCTAAGAGTACAGGGTATTTTCTTCCTGTCTGCAGTTTCATCTTCACTACTTAGTGTCTATTGATTTTCTCTCTGCCTGTTATGGATACTTCTCATGCTTCTTCTTCTTATTTCATAGTGCTCTGGTGGTATTTGTTCCATTCACATTTTCCCATAGGCACGTGCAATGACACTTTGGGGAACACCTCAATTCTCTTATTTCAATAGGAACCTCAGGGCCTGGGCTTTGGTGTTTAAACTCAAACTGGTGCCAAGGTTAGAGAGATCAGGCTTCACAGTCAGTAGCTTGGAGACTAATTGAAACTCACTATGTTTCTGAAATTCCTTGTAGGCCATCCTATCTATAGAAAGTATACTCCTTAAGAATAGGAACAGGGTTGGGTTTTTTTGTATTTGTGTCATGTCTAATAATATTCCTAATTACCATAATTATTATTTTATAACTCATTTATAGAGAATTTTTAATTTTGAAAATCACATTATATATGTGTGTGTGTGTGTGTGTGTGTGATCTTATTTGATTCTACCAACATTTCTCTTTGGTGAGTAGTATCATCCCTCATTAAAGAGGAAGAAACCAAGGTTTAATCAGTTACTTACTGAAGGCCACATAGTTTATAATTATCTGAGGCTACATCTGATCTCAAATCTCCTTTACTCTACTCATATACCCACTATGTCATACCTCACAATACATGAATAAGTGCTTAAGTACTGGTTAGATATGATACTGTAGTATAAGAATTCATTAATTAGGATCTTACTGCTCTGTACTATATAAACATACACATACTATAAACACACAGGTTATGTTTATGTGTCAATATAGATACATTATATTTAACTACATATTCATATAGTATCTTTGTGTTGTGTGTAAGTATGTGTTAGGGGTAATCAGGAGAGTCCCCCTGATTTTCTGGACTAGGTAGTCCCTATAGAGTTTGAACTTGCTCCCTCATCCCTTCCAGCTGTCTCAGCCTAGGCTTCCGCCTTTTGATAAAGAACTAGTATGACTACATGCTTCTTATGGGTCCTTGCAGTCCCTGCTACTAAGGGCTGTGTCAAAAATAATTGTCATCTAAGTGAGAAGAGTTAGTGGTAGGTTTTAAAAGGAGAAAAAAAACCTTTTACTATTCCTATCTCTTCCCCTCTTTTGAATGTATAGCTTAGTACTTCAACAGCTCCCCTTGGGGCATAATGCATGTTCCTGTATGGATCAGCATGTGATTAGATTTCAAGTCCCTGACTATCTCTTCTGCTTTGTATTTCTTTCCCTGAGCATAGGAAAACTAAACAGCAATCCTGAGATGGATGTTTCTAGCTTTGGAAGATGGATATCTTGTGATTTGGAAGACAAGGGATCCCTTGGGATACTGGGTACTGATTAACAGTGGGAGCTACTTCCACCAACAAACCCTCTTCTTGGAAGAGGAGATGACCACCAGTGGATCACCTTGAAACCTGAAAGTTTAATCAGTGACCTAACTGACCAGAAAATAAGGATCCTTAAATAGGTATTCAGATAGTACAGATCTGAGGTGAATGTGAAATACCTGTTTAATACTCTTACAGATCTCCTGTGGGTCTTTCTCTCCAGAGAGAGCATAATCAGAGCGAGAGGTCATTGTTCCATGTTTTAAGTATTTTTCAATGCATTTGTCAATCAGTCTTTTAGGATGTAAATCATTTTCCAATAGTTGATACATATTTTGTAGACTAATACCTTTAGAATGGACTTTGCTCATCCTTTTTGGAAAGATGTTAGTTATCAGTTGTACTAGAGCTTCATGTAAGAGATTTTTATGCTATTTCTACTCTGGCATTGAGGTATAGTGAGTCAGAGAGTCTAAGAAAAGTCTTTTCTTTTTGGAGGGGTCAAGTTACTTCAGGATTGAATTCAGTCAAAGCGAAACAAGAATTGAGCCAAATGCTTAGTGTATTTGCTCATCCTTCCTACTGGGTTAAGTACAGAATAAATATACAGATATTCTCAACCTGGTTCCAGTCCAGGTGACCCTGTGGAAAGTTAGTGGTAACCTCTCACCAGGTGTGGCTCAAGTACTGGTATTATACGATGATAAAACTTTCTAATTGGCTGAGAATCTAGAACTGATGCCTCAGAGATGATAAATTAGAACTGAGTTCACCTACAAAAAGGATGACGCAAAACTCTGAGTCCCTTTTCCTTTCCAGAGAAGAAATAAGCTGAGTAGGAGAGTGGGTGGGAGTAGGAGAATGTCAGCAAGCTACATACATTCCTCCACCACTGTGTCACAAGCATTCATCATCTGCTTCTTTCATCTTTGTTCTTCTCTGAACTACCAAGAGGTAGAAATAGTTTACAACCTTGTGAAGTGCAAAAGGTCAGAAAAACCATCAGAGGTTGCCCCAGCATCTGGAATCAGTAGTCAAGTCAACAATCAATTGTTAAGTGGCAACTATGAGTCAGGCACAGTACTGTGTGCCTGGGCCATAAAGAAACACATGGGAAAAAAATTCCCCGCCCCTCATGGAGTTCACATTCTAATAGAGAAAATAATATGTAAATAACTAGGTACATGCAAGATACAAAGTAGATGGACTGAAATGTCAAAGGGAAGATGTTAGCAGCAGTACCCTGGTGAAAGAAGGGGAGCTCTGCTGAAGGCGAAATTTGAACTTCGTCTTGAAGGAAGGGAATGGGGTGGGTATGAGGAGGGAAAGCATTTCAGGCATAGGGGACAAACATAGGAAGAGTCCGAAGACGGTGCCACATGCAAGATCTGTCCAACTGGATCACAGATGTTGAGGGGAGAAAGGATAAGAAAGATAAGAATGTATCAGACTGTAAAGAGCTTCAAATGACAAACAGATAATTTTATATTTGCTGCAGTAGCTAATAGGAAGCCACTGGAATTTATTAAGGGTGGAGGTAACATTGTCAAACCTACGCTTTCAGAAAATCACTTTGTCAGCTGAGTGGGAAAAGGAATGGAGTAGGGAGAGACTTGAGGCATGGAAATCAATTTTAATTCTTCTGTGATAGTTGAGGTAAATGGAAATAAGGGTGTGTATTAAGGAGGCAGCTGCTTTAGTGGAAAGAAGGGGACACATGATACATGTTGCAAAGGTAGAAATGACAAGATTTTGCAATGGATTCAATATATGAGGTATGAATAAGAAATCAAGGATGACCCTGAGGTTGTAAGCCTGTGTGACCAGAAGGATTATAATACCTTTAAAAGTAAAATTATGAGGATTGGGAAAGGGGAGAGGACTTGATGATAAAGCTAAAGAACTGAGTTTTGAAAATGCTGAGTCTAAGATGCATATATGATATACTTTTGGGACTATAACTTGGGGTAAAAGGTAGGGTCAGAGATATTAACAATAATAGTAATAGCCAATTATGTGCCAGGCAAAGAGATTTATAACTATCTGGCAATTGTCTACATAGAGATGAAAACTGAACTCATGGGATGATCAAGTGAGATCAAGTGATAGGAGAAGAGAAGAGGCTTAGAACAGAGAGTTGGGGGATATTCAGTTAGTGGGCATGCCATGGATGGAAATCCAATAGAAGAAGGAGCAGTTGCACAGTAAGATAACAGAGAGCATCATCATGAAAACTGAGAGAAGAGACAATATCCAAGAGGAAATAGTGAGTAACAGGGTCAAGTGCTTCAAAGAGGACAAGGATGAAAACTGAAAAAAAAAGTCATTGTAACTAAGAGATCATCAGTAAATTTAGAGAGAGCCATTTTAGTGGTATTGAGGCCAGAAGTCAGATTACAGACAGTTTAGATGATAGTAAAAAGAGAGAAGACGGTGGCACTAAAGGTATATAGCATTTTATCCAGAGGCATTAGGTGCAGATAATGACAGAAGTAGCACCTAGAGGTGGGAGCAGAATGTTAGTTACCCAAAGAAGATGGTGAATACAGAGTAATTCTTAAAGAGAGGCAGGCTGACTATGAACTCTAGAAATGCCCCAATCTTCAGAGTCTAGCAGAAAGCTTTACCCAAGGGGAACTTCATGAGGACTCCACAGAAGGAAAAAAAGAACTTTCAGAGTCAAGCACCCTGAGATGCTTTAGCTTCTCATCTTCTATACACACGGGCCTGGGCCCTCAGGTGTGTTCAGGGAGGATTGGTACCTCTGGCATGATGGCTGCTGAGCCCTTTTGAGGACTACTTTCCACCTGCTTCCAGGTGTCAGCCTGATTCATCCAACCTTCATCTGTGGCTCCAAGAAGCTGTAACACATGCAGCAGCCACACCTCGGTAAAGTATTTCAGCAGATGGGCTAAACCAGGTTGAGGGTAACCAACAGGTCTCAAACCCACTGGTGAGCTAGAGGGGTATCTAGCCCAGGCTTGTGAAGACTTCTGGTGGAATGGGTGGATGAGAACAATTTATTCTAGTGGCCATGATGGCAACTGAAGAAGGTGCTGTAGAACGCTTAGAGCTTGGTCAGACATCAAAGATGCCAAGGTCATCCACTGCATCTTGAGCCATCACCAGTCATCTTGATTCTGTCCTGCTACTGGATTGTGTCACTCTGAAGCAGAGAGTGAGGCTGACAACTTCATTCAACTCCACCTCTCTTAATTCCAGTTTATGCACAAATCAAAAGATATTACCCATACCATTTTACCATTACACCTATCTCAAAGTCTTGTGGCAACAGGCAAGTGACAAAGCATCAGATCTGGATATGCTGGGACCTGTAGTCACAACCCTTACACACAGGAGGCCCAGCTCACAGAGCCATTTCTCACTGGAAGCAGCAGTGGGATTCGGCAGCCCCCAGGTGTCTAAACAGCCTTTTAAGGATCACACTGCCCACCTCCTGGTGTGAGTATGGGACTAGGAAAGGTGCCCTAAAAATTGCCTGCTTACCCAACCCTGGCCTGATTACCAAAGCAGGTGGGGAATCCCAGTCCGCAATCAAAACACAAAAAATGTCTGCAAAGACAATTCCGCTCACCACTGGCACATGGAATATGCACATACTTACAGACAACACAAAATCCAGTAGACCTGAAAGATGAACAGCTCTTGTTGCAAGAGACCTCAGCGGGTATCGCATCCAAATAGCAGCCCTGCATGAAACAAGTATGGCAAATGAAGGCCAGCTTACTGAAGTCAGAGCTGAATACACATTTTTTCTGGAGTGGCCACAGTGAAAGGGAGCACCACAAAGTTGGAAGAGGTTTTGCAATCAAACTAATCTAGTCAACAAGCTGGTATGCCTGCCAAAAGGAGTTAATGAAAGGCTTGTGTCAATACAATTGCCACTTGCATGAAACGTCACGCCACCATCATCAGTGCCTACATTCCCACCATGATGAACCCTGATGAGGTCAAATAAAAATTTTATGATGACTGAGAAACTCGTAACTGAATAGCTTCCATTTGAATTGTCTTAGGGAGATTCTGAAGATCACCTGGCAGGATAAAGTACCAGACACTGAGGTCCTTACTCAAACTAAACTGCCAAGTATTCAAACTCTGCTTCAGAGAGAGCAGCTCCTATGGGCTGGTCATTTTGAATGCAGAACATACACTTGCCAAAAAGACTCTTTTATGGAGAACTCACACAGGGCAAGCATTCACATGGTGGTCAGAAGAAGCAATACAAAGACACTCTCAAGGTCTCTCTCAATAACTTTGGAACTGATTGTGTAACATGGGAGACACTGGCACAGGACCACTCAGCATGGTGTGCCCACATCAGAGAAGGAACTATGCTCTATAAGCAAAGCAGGATGTGCAGATTTAGAGTATCCATCCCAAATGTTCACACGGACTATTTGTACCCAACCTGTGCTAGAGCATTCCAATCTCATATTAGTCTGATCAGCCACAGTTGGACACATTGAAACTTGACTCTAACATCGCAATGTCATTTTGGTCCCCTTTAAGAATGAAGGACAACCACAACCACCACCACCACACAAAGATCTATCTTTGTAATTTAAGTTTGAGGCAAGTCTCGCTAGGGAACTGTATCTGCTAGTGCAGAGTGCATTCCTATGTTCAAAAGAATGTTTTGTAATAGCTGTTCTTGCTATATCATCTTAGCAATATCCTTTGATGAGAGCTAATTGATTTTAACTTATTGATTGAAATTGGGAACCATATCTGATAGGATCTCAGGGACTCTTAAAACCCCATCCACTCAGGGGTACCCATATAGCCTTGGGAGGAAAATAGGCAATTGCTCTCAATGGTGATAATGCGAATATTAGTTGGGAAAGGGAAACCAGAAGGGGTCGCACACATTGGGCCACTATATCTGGGATATAGGGAGAGGAGCATTTACAAGAACTTACTGAAAAGATTCTCAAGCCAAGATTTCTCATTATCTTGGGACCCAATCTGACAGAGCAAGCATGAGTCAGGGAAGTGACCCCAAAGAGAGGGCTATATATGTGAACATATATACATGTTCACAATACAATTTTTATTGAGTATAAAAGTCCAAAATAAATTATTACGCCTACAATTTTGGAGCTATTATTTCTGTATTAAGTGAATCAATTATGAATCCTTAAGTTTTTACAAATCATAGAATCAAAGACTGTTAGGACTGGAAAGACTTTAAAGATCATCATCTCTAAACCTCTTCATTTTATAGCATAAGGAAACAGCTAATTAATGAAATATCAACAAATTTTTAGGATCATGGATTTTAAAAAGAAGTAACCTTAAAGTTCATCAAGTTCATCATTCTTTCAGAAGGGATAACAGGTTCAAAGAGGTTAGGTGACTTGTTCAAAATCACATTAATATTAATTAGAAAATGCAAGATTCACACCCATGTCCTATGCCACAAATCCTTTTCCTATTATTCCACTTCGACTTCTGGGTCCATGAATCTGATCAAATAATATTTCTGTGTTCAAAGAATTTTACATTTCTAATGGACACAGTTACCTATCATGACATGAATGATGAAGGTGATGGACACAAGGTGCAGAATGAAACATACATTTTAATACATGACTAATATGTTGATTTATTTTGTTTGGCTATACTCCTTTACTACAAAGGAAGGCTTCTATTTGGAGTTAAGTGGTGGTGAACCAGTGGGTAGCAATAGAGATGTAAAAAAGTGTGAATAAAACATTTTTTAAAACAGAAGAAAACAAAAAAATTCAGAAGGAGATATAAATAAGACAAATTTTCCCACCATGATAAATTTAAAGTACACTTCAAAAAATTCTAATAGAATTTCATGACTTTTGCATGGAATATTTTGTTCTTTGTATATTGAAATGATCAACCTTGTTGATGATAACTAGGTTCATAATAAAGGTCCACAAATGGAGAGTGGTATGATAGGATTGCTACTTTTGTAATCAGAAGAAATATGTTTGATAATTAGCTGTGTGACGTTGAAGAAGTCATTTGTTCTGTCTCAGTTTCTTTATTTTTAAAATGTAGATAATATACTACTATCTAATGCAGTTTTTTTTTTAAAAAGCAATCTATAAACCTTCAAGTGTTATTTACTCTACTTCACCTACTTTTATACTCAGGGAAGGGCAGTAGGGAACCAAACACTCTAGAGCCCTTTTCTCAGACATGCAATGAATATTAGATATTTCACAGAATATAACATAATAATTTGCTAAGTGTGTTAAAAACAGTTCTATGTATTCATCAGAAAGAGAATTGTAATAGCATGAAAAGTCTTCGTGGAAGAGGACTTAAAAGATGAGTCAGACTGAGATAAATGGAAAGGACAAATTTTAGCACCAATGCAATATTTACATCACCCACGATCACAATAAAGACCATGACTGTAAGTATTGCATGATGTTCAATTGGAAAGTATACCATATTCTACAGATAGAGCATAGAACTGAAGCATTTATTTAGATACTAGAAAACCAAATCCCAAAGCCAGTAAGCCAATTCCACAGTAGCAAAAATATTTAGAAGCCATAATAATGATGAGACTCATGCCATTCTTTAGCCTTCCCACAAACCAATACAAGATCAATATTTACTCACAAAACTCTACATTTCCTTGCCTGAGCTCCTCTGTCCACCACAGTCTAGCTACCTCTGAACACCAGCTTCCTGTGGCTCTGCTTCCCTTCAGTAAAATTCCTCCCACCACAAGTTCCATGTGACCACACTCAGCCTATCAGGGGGCAGAGTTTATCTTCACAGCAGGAAAGCTTCCTGTGGGCTCTGCTCTACCCTTCAGCAAATTCCCTTCATGACAGGCTCCATGTGACCACACTCAACCTATTAGGGGGCAGAGTTCACTTTCAAAGCAGGGGAGGTCTTCAAACTCCCATTCCCATTACACAATCAGTGTTTAGGAATTCTAACGAGACTCCTTTGGCTGGAGTAAAATTCAACAGAAAAACAATCTATGGGCTTTGGTGGATTAAAATTCAATACACATCAATGATGGGACAAGATAACCATAAACGCTAACATGCATGAAAGTCATAGTTTGCAGAAGAAGGGGGTTGAGGGTTCTGCCATATGGTCAAACCATAGCTGAAGTATTGTGTTAAATTATGGGAAGAACCTCCATCAACTAGCAGATATCCTAATGTGGATAATCAGAATGGTGATTCAAATTCACATTCTATAAGGATCAATTGAAAGAAAATAATATGATCAGCCTTGAGAAGAGACTTAAAGGAGATATACTAATTGTCCTCAAGCATTTGAAAGACTGCACTGTAAAAGAGAAATTAGATTATTCTTCTTGGTCTCAGAGAGAGTGGCTAAGAGAAGTGGGTGGAAGTTTCATAAGGTAAATTTGGGGTCAAATTTAAGGAAAAGGAAAAGCTTTCTGACAATCAGTGCTATCTTAAAGGGAAATGAGTTGCTTCGGGAAATGATGATCTCCATTCTTTCTTTGGCCTTTTTCAAGCAAGGTTATATTGCCACTCATTGGCAATGTTACAGATGGGATTTTGGTCAGATACAGGTAGGTATAGAGGTTCCTAAAGTGAATGATACTACCCCCTGGGGGTGCTGGAAAGACCCCAGGGTGGGCAGTAGTAGCCTCAGGTGCAATTTGGAAGGGGCTGAGTAAAAGCAAGGGGGTGGTGAAAGCATAAGGAAAGAAGAGAAAAGAATTCTGAAAAATCATTAGTACATATTTCATCTCTTGTGTAGCAGAGTTAAAGTCATAATGATTACATTATTTTCCAACTAAACACACAAAATTCAAGTTATAACTGATCAGTGGTCAAGTTCACCAACAGGTCTTAACAAGCAAGTATCAGTAGACTAGTGTGTCACACATTGTTGGTAAGTCCAACATGCATCATCAGGAATATGTATGTGTAATGACTTGTTTACAATACTATACTATATGGTTATATGAAGCAATATTGTATCATCAAAATTTCAATGCAAAAATCCCACAAATTTACAATAAATTATTAAATTTAAGATACATCATTTTTAAATGTTTTGGATTTTTTGAAATGATGCATATTTTTTAAAAAAAAAGTTGAAGGGTTAAAGAAAATAGATTTCCAGGGGCACTGAGTAATTTTCTAAAGTCAAATAATTTTGGGAACCTCTGGATTAGGTACTTTTTGATGAGTCTCCTCATTCTGTTATTCTATACAATTGAGGACTAGAATATATTATTTAAAAGATAGACATATCAAATATTTTTTATGAAAATAAAAAAACTGGAATGCTGAGACAGGTTTCAAAATGTCCCTTTATCTACTTTCATTCTGTAATATACCTAAATTATGGAAGATGACTAATTTTGTTTCTTATTGTTATATATCATAGGAGAAGGGGTTTTACATTCTTTCTTGGTAATTCATTTCTTTGCCCAATCACATTCAAAATGTGACTACACACCACCAGTTCCACTAAATACAAGTAAGTGTAGGTACAGTTTCAGATCAATCTGCATGATAACTAAAATAACTAGTTTGAACAGCCCTATCAATCTTGTTGACTCACTGAGAAGCCAGCACATGGCCTCTGCTGCCCAAGAATCAGCCTAGCTAAGTATGGAGATGCTAACTTCCAGCATATTGGTCACAAGTTAATGAATGCTTTGGCCGTGGCAACCCTGCATTACATAAATTTCTTTAATGCAGGATATTGTCCTCTAAGGTCTTAAAAATAACTAGAGTTTTGTCCTGAGAAGCCTTGAAATTTAAATAAGATAAAAATGAAATCCTGCCTTACAGGATCACAAATCATTTTGGGTCACAAAGTCTTGAAATCATCATCATACATAGGAGAGAGAAGAAATAAGAGAGGTTAAACAAACCATAAATGCTTGTTGATGGAAAGAAAGTTTAATTGAAATTCTGCCTTTTTAATCTTAGCTTAGTTCCTAAAACCTGAGGGTTTTAAGACCACCTGTATCAGCTAGGCAAATATCCCTCTCTGTCTTTGGAGTTGAGCCAAGGAAGATAATAACAATCCAGTCCTGATAAACCAAGCTGTTATTTGTAAAAAGATATGCGTAGGAGCATATGCTTCACTTGCCGTAGGCACCCCAGGGTCTCAGGATTACCACACTCTAGGATGCATAGAAGCACAGATAGCATCAAAGTATTTACTTAGCAGGAGATGGCCAGGTTCTCTTTAAGACCAATAGCTCTAACCGATATGACAGATGTTCACAGACTTTTTCACAGATCTAAGCATCTCAAGTCAGCACAAATCCCAGACTAAGCAGTGCATTCACTAAGAAGTAGCCTCAAAGAAATCCAAGACATTAAGGTGAATTATTGGAGGCAAACAATAAGACCAGGCCTGAATCAGGCACTATAATACATGAGTTGTACAAATGAAGGAAAGGACCTGATAGGGCAAGGCATGTCAACAAGTCAGAGCCATGACATAAAGACTCAATCAAGAATACTATACAGGAGGTCCAAAAGGTCTTTTGGACCACTGCTCTACCAAAACATGCATGAAGTTCATTGTACAATTAATCAGTTAATAACATTAAGCAACTATTCTGGCACCACTCCTCCATTGGGAATTAGACAAAAAACATTCAACGGGTTAATCTATGCTCTTGACCCTAAAGAAATTTAGAGTTAAATTGGGGGAATAATATTTACTGTCATACTTCAAGGGATCTTTTTATCTCACTGATGTGGGTATACTCCTTCCAGTATTAGTGATCATAGTCCATCTGTGTCTTCTCATTTGATTGACTATTTTTAATGTCCTCAATAAAATCTCAATCAGAGGTTCAGATTACATTCTAGGGAGGCTTCCTGCTGATCTTTTGACACTGGATGGTTGGTTACCAATAGAGCCCCTTGTGATATCCATCATTTATCTCTCAGTCTTGGCCCTGAGTCTTCTCTGTTTCCCATCATAAAACCCTTTGATCACGACTTTTATAATGCTTTCTTTTAGTAACTCCTTATTGTCAATTATTGTAACCTACTCATACTCCCCATGTAATTCTCCATTGCCCTGCATCTCTAATTCTTTGGAGACTGATTTTCCACAATTTGCAACCATAAGGCATCAGCAGAAGAGTACTGATGCAGAACAGATGGACCTTTCTTTCAGGAAAAAGCTTTTGGTCATTAAAAGCACTGAACAGCTCTTCCAAATGTAATACAGTCTACTCTCACGCTCCTATTCACTTCTTGCCACAGCTCATTGTCCATCTACAATGAGTGTCTAATGTACTTATGAAGCAGTTCTATGGCTTGTCCATCCAACTTTGTATCACAGTCTGAATAGGCATCCTTCATCCATTTGGTTCCCCTCAATCCCACGTTGTGGATATTTAGGCCAAACTCTTTTTAGTTATCACAGATCTCATCTGGGAGATTCTACAGTGTCCTAGAACTTGATGCAACCAGCACAAAGTCATCCATAAACAAGAAGATACAAAGGATTTCCACATCTCTAGGGAATCTCTCCGCTTAGACTCTGTGTTGGACATCCTCCATGACAGTGAACAATGTTGGCAAGCATACATTCCCTGTTTTATACCTTGCTTGATGTTAATTATCAGAGGGCTATTATTACTGTTGTAACACCCCTTAAGTCCTTCTTTATGATTTTGACATATGCATAGGAGTTACCTTGTTTGAGGAGTCTTTAAGGAGACACTTTACTCCACCAAGTCAAATGCTTTTTGACAATAGGCACAGAAGGAATAGTATTCCGTGCATTTTTCAGTCAATGATATGATTCTAAAGATGTGATCTGTCATAGAATATAGTTTTTGAAAGCCTGTCCATTCCCTTCTTATACCTTCATTAAAGATGCTCTTGATATATACATTGATTATTCTCATAAAGATTTTGAGGCAATGAGAAAGTAACTCTACAGGTCAATAACTATACATATATTCTTGGTCTGTTTAATTACAGGGTTTCTGACATTTATTGTTTAAGTCATTTGCTACCCTCCCTTCATTTAAATATCTTGAGAATCAATCCCTCCATGTTCATAAAATTGTATCACATAAACATACAGATCAAAATCAAATACAAAAGACAAAATTGAGTGCTAAAGTATCTGGCTCAAACTATATGTACTATAAGGAATTTGGAAGAAAGTGAGTTCAATGAGACCCGAGTCATTCTCCACAAAGCCTCCCATGACTATGTCATAAGGAAATCAGAGTTGTGGTTGTATGTTTGGGAATGGTGGGGAATAAGATCAGACAGGTTGAGTGAGACTAGATTATGGAAGTCCTTGAAAGTCAGGAAAAGTAGTTAAGACCTGATGTCTTAGGAGACTGAGCAGCACTGAAGGGAGTGACACAATGGAAGCTACACTTTTAAAAGATTTGTCTGGGGTCAGCTAGGTGGCGCAGTGAATAGAGCACCAGCCGGGGAGTCAGGAGGACCTGAGTTCAAATCACACACTTGACACACTTACTAGCCTTGTGGCCTTAGGCGAGTCACTTAACCCCAATTTCCCTCCAAAAAAAAAAAAGCAAAACCAAAAGATTTGTCTAGCAAACTGGATGACTTGGAGCAGGGAGAGCCTGGAGTCTGGAGAGCTATACCAAGGAGTAAACCAAGCATGAGAAAATGAAAGCTTTCACCAGAGCACTGGAAGGGAGGCATGAAGAATGGAAAGGGGGTAAAGGGGGAAATGACAGGATATAGTGACTGACAAGATTCAGTCCAATGAAGGAGGATGAGATACTAACATACAAATATATACACATAATTACTGCTACAAATAGATATGCAAGCAAATAACAGCAGTTTTTATTACCTATGTGATCTTGGGCAAAACAATTAACTTCTCAAGCTCTATTTTCTCAAATGTAAAATGAGAGCATTGAGCTAGGTGACCTTATATGTCCCCTCCAGTTGTAAATCCTATGACTTCTATAGCACGTTTCAATGAACTTTAATTATGTTAACTCACTCAAACCTCGCAAAATCTCTCTGGGGTAGGTAGTAGAAGTATCATTATTCCATTTTACAGACAATGAAACTGAAGATCAGAGCAGGGACTAGAGTCATCTGTACCCAAGTACCCACCTATTCTGAAACCAAGTTTAATGTTCTTGCCACTATCATATTACCACTTATAAACCAAGTGCAAGAGACTAAGTATAAAGAAAGAGAGTAATATGTACAGAAATGCATGGCACAAGTCATTCCACATAGGGAAATACAATGGTTATCTTACACATACAACATAAAGGGAAGCTTGGTAGATGTGAGAGAGAGTGAGAGAAGAGGTCAGTAACGGAGGAAAGGGCTTAAGTAAGAAAAAAAGTCATAGGGAGAAAGGGAGACAGAGGCAGAGAGACGGCAACAGAGAGAAAAAGACAGAAAGACAGAGAAAAAGAGATAGAGACAGACAGAGTGAATGCAAGGGGATGGGGAGTGGTCAACAAAGCATTGACAGTGCGAGAGTTGGAAAATAATTATCTTGTGTTCCTTGAGCAAAGCTATGCAAGAATACAAATGAAGGAAATTCATTACCCTCAGAATGTAAGTGGAGATAATCTCTTATCAGATAATGAAAGTGTTCTTCAGGAGCTGAGCATAAAAGTGAATCTATTACAAATACTGATCACAAAGTAAGGAGAAATGCTGCATCATCACAAATCTTCACCATACTCAGAAAAACATTTTATAAATTGTAGTCACAATTAGAAAATTTAAAGGTAACAAAGTCACCAAAAAAGAAAAAACACTCCCCTTTGATCAAGGAAAAATAATTTAATAAGGAAATATTAATATTATTCTCTATCTTTTACTACAATAAGAATAATCTTGCAAAATTGGGGCTCAATTAAGATATAAAATTTTAAGTGATATGTTATACTTTAACAAAACAAAAGGATAGCTAGGGTTATGTAGCTAACGTAGAGAAGAGGAGGCTAGATATAGGGAAGAATGGAATGATGATTCTCTCTTGGTTTCTTTAAACTGATGCTGGACAACTACTTGGTGGGCACATTGAAATGGAGAACCCTGTCACATATGAGTTAACTCGTAGCCATTGAGGTTCCTTTTAACTGATATTCTGTGAGGTATAGAGAGGTGAAGTACCTTGTCCTCTTTACACAGCAAGGAAAGTAGAGATGAGCATCTCTAAGCCATTCAAGTGTATGCTTAATGTCCTTGATTAACAAACTCCAAAGATGAAAGTACCAGGGGGACTAAGTGGTACAGTGGACAGAGCACCAGTCCTGGAATCAGGAGGAACTGAGTTCAAATCCTGCCTCAGAAACTTCACACTTACTGGCTGTGTGACCTTGGACAAGTCACTTAACTTCAATTGCCCTACCTTACTCCCTCCAAAAAAAAAAAAAGCAAAGGAAGAGGAGAGAACAAGCTCATTACCAATAGAGGATAGGAGGAAACGAAATGAAATACTGCAGCCAAGTGTCCTGGGTTTTGCAGAACGGTTCTGATTTTTTTTCTTTTTTCTTGTTTTTGCTTTTTGGAGGGAGAAGGCAGGGCAATTGGGATTAAGTGACTTGCCCGAGGTCACACAACTAGTAAGTGTTAAGTGTCTGAGGCAGGATTTGAACTCAGGTCCTCCTGACTCCAGGGCAGGTGCTCTATTCACTGTACCACCTAGCCACCCAGATGGTTCTGATTTCAAGAAAAGGAAATATGTTTCTTAAAAGGATTGACAAAAGGACCATATTTTGTTGAACACTTTCACATCTCTATCTGTGTTAGTATTGCCTTTATTTAGATAGAAATCTGCGGCCAGGGGACCAAATCCTACAGCCTCCTATTTTTATGTAGTCCATGAGGCAAGAATTGTTTTTACATTTTTAAGTAAAATGTTATTGAATATAAAAATGTAAAAACCCTTCTTAGCCCCAGTGCTATGGAAGGCCAGATTTGACTCTCAGGCTGCAGTTTGCTGACTCCTGCTTTAGATCATGAGCTCCCAGAGGAAACATCCCTGGTTAACCCCTTTTGTGACAACCAGAACAATGTATCTCCTTGGAAGGATTGAAGGAATGTAGGAAGAGGAAGCTGAAACAAGGGAAAAGAAGAGGTAATAAAGAACAGAACAGGAAAAGGAAGGAGGAAGAGAAATAGGCAATTGCATCAAGGTTTAAAAGAAGCAATATGATCATAGTAGCTAACATGCATAGAGAGCCTACTATGTTCCAGGTGCTTTGCTAAGCACTTTATAATTATTATTTAGCTTGATCCTTGTAACAATCCTGGGAAGTAGGTACTATTCTCATCCTCATTTTTATAGATGAGGAAACTGAGGCAAATAGAGGTAAGTGATTTGCCCAGGTTCACAGAGCTATTAAGTGTCCTAGGCTAAATTTGAATTCAGATCTTCCTGACTCCAGGCCCGGTGCTCTATTCACTGATCCACCTAGCCTCCCATAATGCTCTTATACTTAGGTTCAAATACTTAGTTGTTCAAGGTTAGGATGTAAGGGATCACTTGAAAAAGATCAAGGGTGTTACTTAACTACAAACTCTATATGATGTGATTGTATAGTATTTTTGCTAAAAAAAAAAAAAAAAAGCAAAAACACCTAACCAATTTTACTTTAGTCTGCATTATTGGAAGAATGGCATCTGGATCAAGGGAGGTAATCATTCCACTGTCCTGTGAACAGATTATGCTGCATCTAGAGTCTTGTGGTCAATTCTAGGAATTACCTTCCAAGTGGGGAATTAATGAAATAATGTGTATTCAAAGGAAAATCAGGATAGAGAAGGAAATAATACTTGTGGAGTGATTAAACAAGTGGAGATATTTACGTTGATATAGTAAAGACTTGAAAGGGTCATGATCAATGTCTTCAAATATTGTCATGTAGAAGGAAAACTCTTGTCCTGTGCCACTCTAAAGGGCAAAACTAGGATTAAATAGGTAGAAGCTGTGAATAGGTGAATTTTGATTCAAAATAAGATATAACAAGTAAAGCATGTTAGAAGCCCCAATAAAATAGTCATTTTCTCATCAGAAGAGATGCACAAGGAGAAGATGGGTGACCAAATGTAAGGAAGGTTATAGAAATGATTCTTTAGTGAGAAATTAGATTAGATAGATAATCTCTCATTTCTCTTCCATCTCTAAAAATTGACTCTTTGAGAAAGAAGAATTCTTTATTTTTGAGGTTGGTGGATTTTTGTTTGTAGGAAGTGTTTATTTCTTTAATTTAAAAAAAAAGAGTATTTGTCTCTCACAACCACTCATAAAAATGAGAGGATCTTTCTAGGCATTATACTATTCGTGGTCTTCCAATAATATAGGAATACCCAGTACAGTTGAAAGACTTCCTCTGCATTCAAGTCTCACCCCTGCCAAGTACTTCTTGGGTGAGCTTGGGCAAGTAACAACTTCTCTGAGCCTCAGTTTCTGCATCTGTAAAATAAGGGGATTGGACTAGATGGTTTCTGAGGTCCTTTCCAGTTCTGAATCTATAATGTATGACCCAATAAATATAAAAATTAACACTGTTATGAGCCCCCTTTTATTACCTATGGTATGGCTAGGGCCACAGGTTCAAAAGTGATAGTTAATTCCCTATCAATTTCATAATCTGGAGATTCTCTGAGTCTCATCAGTTACTGGGGTGGGGGGTTGGGAAGGGGGAGATTTAGTAAATGGGGAGGGAAGGGGAAATTGTAGGCACCACCTGCACTTCCTCTTGAATTGTTGCACTACCCCCAGACAAAGCAGAGGTAAACTATAACTAAATTGAGTTTGCTTGAGGTGATTCAGGTATGATCTTTCCCACTAATCTCCAGCCATCTTCTTACAAACTTGCCAACTATCTTGCTACCAACACCAGAGAGCATGCCTTGAGGTCTTTATCCTTCCACCTCTGGTACTTCTACCCTAGAGACCCAGACCTACTCTCCTGATTGTTGACTGTCATTCCTGGTCAATTGCTTTAACTGTGCTTCATAATTCACGCCATACATTCTTACCATCTTCTTCCAAAGCCTCACCAATAACCTTGGCTGCCTCATATATTCCTTTTCCTTCCTAAACTCAACTCCAGTTCTAGAACCATGTTCAAGTCAACCTTGTCATTGTTACTGAATAGCATGCATTAATGTACTCCCCTCTGGCCCTGTCTACTTTCCCTGTAACTTTCAGAACCAATGGTCCCTTTGTGGGATAGTGTTAACACTATTCAAAGTATTATGTGCCCCCCTATTGGAATTTGAGCTCCTTCAGGGCAGGAACTGTCTTTGTGTTTATATTTGTATCCCTAGCACTTAATTCAAGCCTTGGCATACCTTGGGTATTTAAAAAATGATTTTGTTTCATTCATGTACCTTTTTATTTCATGGTTTTTTAAAATTTGTTTATTTTAGTTTTCAACTAAATTTGAGTTTTAAATTTTCTCCCCTTCCCCCTCCCCAAGACAGCATGCAATCTGATATAGGCTCTACATATACATTCATATTAAATATATTTTCACATTAGTAATGTTGTAAAGAAGAATTAGAACCAATGCAAGAACCACAATAAATAAGAAACAAAACAAACAACAAATGAATAGAGAGCAAATAGAATGCTTCAATCTACATTCAGACTCTATAGTGCTTTCTCTGGATGTGGAAAGCATTTTCTATCATAGGTATTTTGGAGTTGTCTTAGATCCTTGCATTGCTGAGAAGAGTCAAGTCTATGAAAGTCATTACACAATATGACTGCCACTGTGTACAATGATCTCCTGGATCTTCTCACTTCACTCAGCATCAGTTCATTTAAGTCTTTACAGGTTTTTCTGAAGTCTGCCTGTTCATCATTTCTCATAGCACAATAGTCCATTATATTCATATACCACAACTTGTTCAACCATTCCCCAGTTGATGAGAATGCCATCAATTTCCAATTGTTGAGCACCACAAAAAGAACTATTATAAATATTTTTGTACATGTGGATCCTTTTTCCATTTTTATGATCTCTTTGGGATATAGCCCTAGAAGTGGTATTGCTAGGTCAAAGGGTATGGACATTTTTTATAGATCTTTAGGCATAGTTCCAAATTGCTCCCCAGAAATGGTTGGATCAGTTCATAACTCCACCAACAATGCATTAGTATTCAAATTTTCCCATACCTTCTCCAACATTTATCATTTTCCTCTTTTGTCATGTTAATCAATCTGATGGGTGTGATGTGGTACCTCAATACTGTTTTGAATTGCATTTCTCTAATAGTGATTTAAAGAATTTTTCATATAAATATAGATAGCTTGAATGTCTTCATATGAAAACTTCCTGTTCATATCTTTTGACTATTTATCAATTGAGGAATGATTTGTATTGTTATAAATTTGACTCAGTTCTTGATATGTCTTAGAAATGAGGCCTTTATCAAAGACAGTTTCCCAGCTTTCTGCTTTCCTTCTAATCTTGGTTACATTGGCTTTGTTTGATGCACTAGCTACTTCTACTGAGATATAAGGGGGAGCCTCAGATGTGAAAGAAGAGATGTTTTTAGATTAATTCACATAAATACTAGCCACCCCCTGATTATCTGAATAGCTCCAGATCCATTCACAAACCCCTTCCAACCTCACCAAGGCAAAGAAAGACCAGTAGAATCTTACCAGGGAATTCTCATCCACATGCTTCCCATTAATTAGTATATAGTTCATTGGCCTGAAAATAAATTCATGTAAGACATCCTAGGAAGGTAGTTGCATGTTTCTCAATCAGAGACACTCTTATTCAAATAACTCTCTCACAAACTTAGGGAGTGACCAGGTCAAGAACAATGAGAACAGAGAATAGCTCATGCTGAGTTTTAGAGCCACTGCAACATGACCACTTATAGTTGGAGGAGAAGCACTTTGGTGAATATAGTTGGAGTTTGGGATGCAGATAAATAAGCTCTGAAAATATATGTTTTTATATTCTTTCTCTATTTGTCCCTTGTGTAACCCATTCTCCATTAGTTCCTATATTGTCTGGAAACCATCAGCTTTACAAGAACATTTCTGAAAATTGCTTGTAAACCACAAATCATAAACATGAGTTGCAATGCCAAGCAACTTACACAGGAAAGATGAGACTCTAAAGGGGGCCGGGGAGTGCATCTGTTAGTAAAGCATCTTTGAGAAATTAAAGGTGTTGGTCAAGTTAGATTGCAATAGCCATAGGCTCTTTTTATTACCTCCATTTATTTCCCGTTGTCACAGAAATAATCAAGAGCATGAATGACTAGAAAGGAGATGGGTCAGTCATACATAGATAGATAGATAGATAGATAGATAGATAGATAGATAGATAGATAGATAGATAGATAGATG
>CM053596.1:221281796-221337204 GCA_028646575.1 Pseudocheirus occidentalis | reverse complement strand
TCGGTATGGAGAGCTCCTTCCACATCACAAAAGCAAACCACAACTCCAGTGAGTAAAAACCAGTAAGGTGAGCTCCTCCCATTCAGAACCATACAGTGCTCATATTCAAGAAGAGAGCATCTGTACCACGACTGAAAATAATCCACCCACCTTGAGTAGTTCTTAAAAGTTTAGACACAATTAAAAAGGAAAAAAAGCAAATATGTAGCAGACACCGTGTCTGCAAAGCAGCTGCCCTGGGTAACAGATGCTGAAAGCATCAGCAGTGATCTGTTATTCTTACAAGCAGCAACAGAGCTCCCAACAGGCACAGAACAACAGAATTAATGGATTGGAAAGTGAGAGAGTCTAATGTACGAGCTCTCAAAATTCCCCAGACTAGCCAACTCATTGTGCATATCCAGTAAGTTGCTGCTATCAGTTTCAAGGTAGATGTGATATCACTGGGGAAAAGACAGACCAAAATGGAGGGGAGAGGGAAGAAAAGTGAGGTCAATACCACTTCAATAAGGCAAAATACCATTTCCATGAAAATCCCTTTTGAGCTCCAGTAAAAACAAATATTAGTTAGACAATCAGACTCAAAAAAAACATAATAATAGAGCAAATAAGCAAAAGTCTGCCCAGTTCAACTGCTTGACAGTTAAATCATTTTTTATTGAATTCAAGTTTCATGGATCATTAGAGGACTGGAGGCAGAATTTCAGTAGATGCTTGTGGACTAATGAGGGTTCTGTGAATTGTTTTCTTGCAGATTCTTTGTTCTCTTTCTGAAAGTCACAGGCAAATTTGGCTTATGTAATTTCTGGATGTTTTATTTTAAAAAAATTTTAATTGAATCTAATTTATTTCCATTATTATAATATTCTAGTTGCTTACATTCCCCCAATACATTTTCGACACTAATAAAAATAGTTAGCATCAACCTAAGTAGCACAACCTCCTACACTTGTTACTGAACATTAATCAAATGTTCTCCAAATGCTGTTTCCTCATCTGCCCACAGAAAGACATGGAATTGTCATTTCAAGAAGGTAATCATCTAAATTAAAAAGAACTTAAAAACGTGAACATGTTTACAGCAGATCATATATTTAGAGGTGGAAGGGGCTTGGAGTTCATCTAGTCCAACCTCCTCATTCTATAAATGAGATTGAACTAAAAAATACTTTAAAACTCAGCTCCAGGGTCACCTCCTCCGGGACCCCTTTTTTGGTACCCCAAGATGATATAGTGCCATCTCCTCTGAAATTACCTCCTGTATTTATCTTGTATGTTTATATATATATATATATGTTGTCTTCCCACTTAAAATGTAACCTCCCTGATAGTCTGGGTCTGGTTCTTTTTTCCTTTTTCTTTCCCAGTGTTTAGCATAGAGCCTAGCACTTAACAAATGCTTCTTAACTGAGTGATTGAAATTGAGACTAAGAAAGGTTAAGTGACTTGTCCAAGGCACCTGGGAGAATAAATAAGAAATAAGGAAAGAATTTAGGGGAGGTTGAGCAAGAACAGTAAACATCATCAAGTAATCTTTTGAGAGGCGGGGACAATGATGGTCAGCATGCTTTCTACTGTGCCACCACCACTATACAAATGGGAGCTATTATTATAATTGTAACTCAAGTGTCATCTGCTTGGAAAAGGTAACCACAATAACCAGATCAGGTCCCAAATGGCCCATAATCTATTTTTACTTTCAAGGGCAAATGATAGGGCTAGGTATCATATCAGAGTGATCTTAGAGCAAGAAAATTCCCACTAGTTCCCCCTCTACATTGCTGGAGACTTCTGTTCTCCACTCCCCAACAGAAGGAAACTCCAGATTTCTCCATGGATTGCAATAGGTCATCTACTCTCAGAAGTGTGCACCACTTTCATGCTTAACCCCTTGTAATTACTCATTGGTGTACAGGTCTGGTTTTGAGCCCCAGCTCTACCATTTACAAACTGAGTGGTTGTGAGCAAGTAATTCAATCCTCCTCAGCCTCAAGCTCCTCATCTGTAAATGGGATAATGTGTCCTGTTCAGGGTCGTTGTTAGAAAGCACTATGTAAACTATTCAGATATAGGACCAGAGATCTAGAGCAAGCTACCCTCATTGTGTAGATGAGAAAACTGAAGTCCTGGAAGTAACTTGTCAAAGACAACACAAATATTAAGTAGGATTTGAATACAAGCCTTCTGACCCTAGAATCAGTGTGCTTTCTACTATACTATTATATATAGCAAATATATATGTAGATACGAATATACTATTGCTATATGAATGTGAACAGTTACTATAATTATGCTTTGAGTGGCCTCTGCTTAGACAAGATAATCACAGCAACCAGACCAGGACCAAGGCAAATCTTTTTTTTTTTTTGCTTATTTTTTTTTTGGAGGGCAGTTGGGGTTAAGTGACTTGCCCAAGGTCACACGGCTAGTTTTTGTGTTAAGTGTCTGAGGCCGGATTTGAACTCAGGTACTCCTGACTCCAGGGCTGGTGCTCTACTCACTGTGCCCCCTAGCCGCCCCAAGGCAAATCTTTAAGGTTGACCAAACTCAGCATTCTTGCCCTCCCGGCTCCCAGTTCAATGACTCTACCCTCCATGCTTCCAATCTTCCCTTTCTCTCCAGCACTATCCTGTGTCCCATCCCATAATATTCCTACCTCCCAGGCATCTAAACACAGCCAGCAGCCCAGATGCAGCTCACTGGACCCCAAGGTATTGATTAGCCAGCAGGTAGGTAGGCCAGAAGAGTTTAGCTATCTGTGTGTTGCCACTTTTATGAAACTGACTGCCCCAAGGCATAATACAAGCAGGCTTGGATCAATCAGTAATTGTAATTAAATCCAAATAGTTAATTATATAATTATTCAGCAGCCCCAACTCATATGACTTTCCAACCACCAGAGCTGTAACTGGAAATCTGCATCCTTGATAAATGGGGGCGGGGGGTGGAGGGGGAGAAACAGGGCAGAGTGTTAATGAATTTATATTTGAATCATTGAGTTTACCAAGAGGCATAGTGTGGGATAAGGCTAGAAAAATGGGACTAGGAAGTTGGGAAGAAGAAAGTCAAAACAGAAAAGATTTAGTCAAGACACCTGGGATCCACTCTTGGTGCTACTATTTGCTAAGTCACGTGACCCTGAGCAAGTCTATCTTTCTGGGCCTCAGTCTCCCCACATGTAAAATAACACAGTTGGTCTAGATTAGGAGTGGAGTTCTTTACCTTTTTTTTGACAATGTAGTGAAACCTACAGACCCTTCTCAGGAAAATGTTTTTAAATATATAAAATAAAATGCATAGAATTACAAAGGAAAGTATAGATTACGAAGGAAACAATTAAATTGAAATAAAGATGGAATTGCTTTTCCTACCCATGTTCACAGATCCTCTGAAATCTGTTCACAGATTTCTGGGTTGAATCCCAAGTTAAGAAGT
The DNA here is from genome assembly GCA_028646575.1 of Pseudocheirus occidentalis. Taxonomy (NCBI): domain Eukaryota; kingdom Metazoa; phylum Chordata; class Mammalia; order Diprotodontia; family Pseudocheiridae; genus Pseudocheirus; species Pseudocheirus occidentalis. The sequence continues at coordinate 221,333,769 of CM053596.1, read as the reverse complement.
CCTTTCAGCTCTGAATATTTGGGCTTTAATCCATGCTTCTCAAGACACATGTAGGTGGCTATCTACTTTACCTACAGTATTCTTAATACTGGCTACTCCAGAGACCAATTATAAGTCTAAAATTCCTTTCATCCTTGTACTTGACTTTAAAGAAAGTTGGTCACTTGATGTCATACAAGTGGAAGAGATGGACAGAGTTTTTCCTGCTCCCCCTTACTCTTGCTTCCCTAATTAAGATTCGTGCATATTCACAAAAGGCAGCATGGTACAGTTGACAGAGTGCTAGTCTTGGAGGAAGATGTGAATTATAATCTCAGTTCTGTCTCTTATTACCTGTGGTTTCCTTGGGGGAAACCATTTAAACCTTTGGGACCTCAGTCTTCTCAAATGTCAAATAAATAAGATGACCTCTGAGGTCCCTTCCAGCTCTCAATCTATGAAACTAAAAAGGGCTGTTTTCTCCTCTCTCCCACCACATAAACTTGTTCTCTGTTAAAAACAAGGCACTTCTGCTATAAAAATGATAAGTTAATTGGGTGGAGGCAGTGGAAAACAGTAAGGGAATGTGCTCTTGGGTGGCTTAAAGTAGTTTTCTCAAATTATCTTCATTAAAGTTAAGATTAGATAGATTTCCAGGATGTTTTAGTCTTTGATGCCACTGTGCACATTTGGAGTTGTCAGAGGAGTTAGTGAGTTGACTACTCCTGCAAATTCTCAGCCTCCTCTCAGCCACACCACCCACGGGTCACAACAATTCTCTCACAACTTACCCCGGAAAAGCTTGCAGTGACAATATACAAGAGCTTAATTACTGCCACCTTCAGTGCTCTGATTGCCACCATTCTCAAGTTTCAATCAAAGCAAGAAGATTAGAAATGCAACTCCTCCGTGGGCTAATGAGGGTTCTGCCCACTTGACTTCTCTTGACACACTGAGGTACTAGAACTGTTCTTCTCTGTGAAACAGAAAAGGGCCTCGCCCATTGCTTGTCCCCACTAAGCCAGAAATTGTACCCCTGTCACTTTGACATCAATACAGATTGAAACACCAAATGAAAGCCTAGGAGGGAAAGGCCTAGGTCATTCTTAAAGAATGGGAAACTAGAAGAAAAAGTTGATTGTCTATTAATTGACCTCCATGCTAAGCCAACTCTCTCTGGGGAGCCCATTAAAAGAAAATTATACTTATTTTATCTTAAAGCAGTCTCACCCTTTTTATATCAACCCTCTCCTTCCCTGGTGGAAAGAAGTGAAAATTATTTCAAATTAGTAATGGAAAAAAGGAGAAACTGGGTTGGGTTTTGAGGGATTTTTACAACAAGCTCAAACAAAATCTAGTCCTCCCCTAATTATGAATTATTATTCCTGTTTATTACTGGAAAATGCTAGCAAATTGGTAAATTAATGGGCTTCAGTCTCTCTGAAGATGCATTTATGCAATTCAGCAAAGCAGCTGCTTTGCACTCATATTCCACTTGGGGTTGCTGCTAAGCTCAGTCACAATGGCCCAATATTTAACTTACACAGTTTTTGTTCTCCTTGGGATGCACTTACTTGACTTCCAGAAAATGCAATATGCGAAGCCACAAGTGAAATCTTAAGAGAATTGGGAGTTTTGTTGATAGCAAGCAAGCATACACGTTACAAATACCAACAGGATTGTAGGGCCCCTTTGTTTTCAAAGATGAATTATGTGTCTGAATTTTAAGGTGGAGATATTTAGATGATACATTATTCAATAAGGGATTTTTTAAAAAAAAATAAAGGGACAGACAACATTCAATTATCCCTTTTCTCTAGTTGTCACCTTTGAAGTATATATGGAAGACATAAAGAGAAAATGTTGAAGTTTTTCCCAGGAAGCTGAAAGTAAGGAAGCCAAAAGAGCACAGAATTTTCCTCAGTGAAAGGGATGAGACAATATTGATGTCAACAACCGTTATGATGATATGAAACAAGTAGATAAACTCAGCCAATTGGTTTTCACCCAAACCACCAGTTGTTCCCCTTTCTCATAGTGGGGTTTATTAACAAAAATTACATCTCTAATCCATTGCCTTAGCACCCTAAGCTTCTGGAAACATTTGATAAAAGGAAACTTTCAGTGAAAGAGGGAGAAATGTTCATTGAACATTTGGAATAGAATCCAATGCCTGTTTAACAAAGCACTTTACATTTTCCCCTTTTTCTTACAGAACAGGCAGTGAACAACAACAACATAGTAACCTAAACAAGACCAAGAACTAAAGTCCCATAAGTCAAAAGGACAATATTATTCCCAAATAGATTGCTTTGTAGTAGAATCTGCTCCATTCTATTAATTCTCTACCTCAGTCAAAACTAATCATCTGTCAAACTCATTATAAAACCCAAATACAATGTGTTCCAACTAATGATTATGAGAAACTTAATAAGCCTTTATTATGCACTTCGTAGCTTGATTTCTTCAAGAGACCACTTAGTGCATTCTCAGTTCCTTTAGCCATGTTCAGTCTGTCAACAGAGCCTGCACCTTAGTTATTTCCTTCATAGGACAAAACACCCTATATCTCAAATAAGAGTATTATTAGGGAACCTCCTTCCTCGAATATTCCCCCTTTCCAATTGTATCTGTAATCTTTCCTTCTCAACTGGCTCCTCCCCATTAGCATACAAATATTCGCAGATCTTTTGGGCAGGATGGGGGAAGGCAAGGCAATTGGGGTTAATTGACTTGCCCAAGGTCACATAGCTACTAAGTGTCAAGTGTCTTGAGGTCAGATCTGAACTCAGGTCCTCCTGACTCCAGGGCTGGTGCTCTATTCACTGCACCTCCTAGCTTCCCCTTCAGATCTCTTTTTTGATCAAAACAAAAAAGAAGCATTCATGTGTCTTGGTTCAAATAGCTGGAATAGTTATAACTACAGCATGTATTTCCTTAACATTCACTCTCACATTAAATGCTCTTTTGATCCTACCACTCCACTGAAACTGTTCTTTCAAGAGTCACCAGTGACCTCCTAATCAGCAAATAAAATTCCATTTTGTTCTCTCTCTCTCTCTCTCTCTCTCTCTCTCTCTCTCTCTCTCTCTCTCTCTCCCTCCCTCTCTCCCTTCTCTCTCTTGCTCTCCTTTCCTCTCTCCCTTAAAAAATATGAAAGAATGATCCAAATCACTAAAAATAAGAGAAATTAAAATCAAAATAACTGTAATGTTTTACCTCACACATTGACAAAGTAAAATTGACAAAGATGAAAAAAGATGGTAATAGTCAAAGTTGAAAGAGATTGTTAAAAGAGAGGAAAACTAGTGAATAATTGGTGGAGCAGTGAATCAGTACAACCATTTTGGATAGGAATTTGGAATTATACATATATGATTAATATATCCACACCCTTTGACTCAAATTCTATCAGTAGTTATACTCAAAGGAGGTCATTGATAAGAAGCAAGTTTTTATATATACCAAAATATTTATAGCAACTTTTCATGATAGCAAATAATCAGAAACAAAGTAGATGCCCATTAATTAGGGAATGGCTAAATAAATCATTGTGCACAAATGCAATGAACTATAGTACTGAGTTTTAAGAAATATAAAAAGTGATGAATACAGAGAAGCAAGGGAAAGTCTGCATGAACTGATGAAAAGTGAAGCAAGCAAAACCAAAAAAACAATCACTTTATGAGTGCAACAGTGCGCATGGAAAGAACAACCATCACAAAATAATCAAAAATGAATGTTACAAAACTGTAAAGAACAAGCATGGCTCCAAAGAAGAGATATGAGAAGATACTCCCATTCCAAGCTTTTGCAAAGATGGGAGATTCACAAGTGTACAATTAGTGTATTTTTTCAGATTTTTTTCAATGTATTGATCAGCATGTTGATAATTATTTTATGAGATGTCCCTGGGAGGAGAAATATGGTTATGTAAAAGCCAAAAGACATCAATAAAAACTTAAAAAAAAAATAAAGCACCAATTTGTGAAGATAAACTCCCCTGGAAAGAGAAATGTAGGTAACCATGGAGTTGAGGAAACTTCTCGACCTGAGAGTTGACTTTTTTGCTTCTCATGCTTTTCTGTAGTCTCTTATTTCCCTTTTAATGAACTGAAATTCTCCATCCTTGTGTCTAGGTTATACTGCCTCCTCTTGCTGAAGTATCAATAAGATAATTTGGAATTTTTACATGCCAAAAGTTGACCTTGGTGAAACTGGCAATGATAAATCTCTGAATGATCTTTCACAGAGGAGCATAGTAGATGGTCAAAGGTCTACTTACAAGTAGCAAGGCACTAGCCAGTTCCCTCATGAAAACTGTTCCTTTGCCTCTATGGTATCCAGTAAGCATTATCAGAACTTCCCCAAGATTGATGCTAGCTTTCAACATGTCTGAAGAGCTTTCTGAGATAATTTAACAGCTTGCAAGGCATATCTTTAGTATGGAAATACCTAAGCATTTTGTGAACTTATACTATTCAGGTATTTCCATTATTATCACCATCAACTTTCTTTGAAAACTCATATTCCTCGAAGTCTTCATAACATTTGATACTCGTGACCAGTTAGTTCCCTGAGATAGCCTCACATTTCCAACTCCTTCCTGATAATATGTCCCACCATCACCCTAAATTAAACATACTCAAAATGGAATTTATTATCTTCCTGCTTGTAATAGCAAGCACCCTAGGAGACCCAGAATGGCTCCTAGTACAGGTACTTTGATCTACTTTTAAAGGAAAGACTGCTCAAAAAGGGATTAATCCTACTTTTAATTACATTCACTACTTCAGGGGAAAGGTCAGCACCCCGAAAGTCAGAGAAAATATAAGCAGAGAAATTAACACAAAGACCAACAGACAGGGCTCCAACTGTCTGAGTAAAGCAATATTGCTATACACTTTACATATATCACTGGATCGAGGGAGCACAGACAACATCTGAGAAACTGGGAGTATCTCAACATATGGCTACTCAGAGTCTTGATCAGGAATTCAGAAGATCCTTCTCCATGAGTGAACCCCCAAAGCAAAATGCCAGCCTCCCAGAATATATAACAATGATTTGGCCCCTGATTGGCTCAGAGCCAGAAGGTGTGAAATGTACTTGACTCAGAAGAGCTGTGAATTATTAGGGTTCAAAGGATATCAACTCTTCAGATGTTCACAATTTAGCCTGAGCCTGGGAAACTGAACTCCAAAAATAAAACAACAAAAATCCCATCTTGCTTGCATTTACACCCCTAAAACCATCTATTTAGACTCCAAAGTATGAAATCATTTGTATTCCTCCCCTTCCTCACAGCCCTCCACCCTCATATATCCAATCAGGCACAGAGCCCTGTCCATTATTAATTTGAAATGTTTTTTGCATGATCCATTCTTTTAAAATTTTCATCTCACTTAATTTTACCATCCTACTTCAAAAATTATTACCTCCTAACTGTATTGTTGTAGTAGCTTCTTAACCTCAAGCCTCTCTGCCTTTAGTGTCTCATTCCAACTACTCTCTATACTACTACCAGAAGAATTTTCCTAATTCATGGTTTGGATCATGTCATTCTCAAAAATCACTGGTGACTTTTCTCTGCTTTTAGGACAAAGCTCAAAGTCCTAAGTTTAACTTTCATATCTCTCCATTGCATAGCCTTTACCTACCTGTCTAGGTTTACACATAAGCATTCATCCTTCTGAATCTTCCACTCCCACCAAGAAAAGTGATTTACTGACTGTCCTTCAAACATGCTTTATAATTTCCTGTCTCCATCTTTTTATTTATGTTATTTCATGTGCCTGGAATTCTTTCTTTCTTTCTTTTTTCCTACTCATATCTTGCCTGTTCTTCAAGACCAGGCTCAACTCCCACCCATGTCATACAGACTTCTCTGATAATTCTAACCTAAAGAGATTGCTTCTCTCTTCTGAAATATTATAGCACTGAATATCCATACTTCTTGATTTGGAGACAGCTAGGTGATGAGTGCTGGATTTTGAGTCAGAAAACCCTGACTTTGAATCTCAACTCAGACACTTACTAGCTGCATGATTTGTGGGCAAGGCACTTAACCCCTGTTTGCCTGAGTTTCTTCATCTGTAAAATGAGGTTATTTGGACAAAATTCCAAATGATCTCTACAGCCCTTTCAAACTTCAAAACTAGAATTTCTGTGATTTGGCAATTAATAGGGTACTGAGCTATGGATTCTCTTCCATTATTGAGTGGCTATTTAAATCTGGTTCTTGTTTAACTTTTCATTTTTAATGCCTTATCTCCATAACTGGAGGAAGGAAAGGGAATAAGCATTTAAATAATGCCTACATGTCAGGTACGACATTAAGCACTTTACAAATATTATCTCACTTAATCCTCAATAATACTGGGAGAAAGGCACTATTATTAGATTCATTTATAGTTGAGGAAACTGGGGCAAACAGAGGTTAATTGACTTGCCCAGGGTCATACAGCTAGCCTCTGAGGCCCAATTTGAATTCAGGAAGATGAATTTTCCTGATTCCAAGCCCAGTGCTCCACTGTGCCACCAAACTTCCCCTCAAAAGTGCAACATAAATGCTACCTATTATTATTTCAGAAAAAACTGGGAAGACATTATAAACTGATGAAGTGCCATGAGAAGAACAGGACAACAATTTATGCAGTAACCAACATTGCAAGGACAATCTTGAAAACCTTAGGAACTCTGACCAGGGCAATGACCAATTCTGATTCCAGAGGACTCCTGATGAAATATGCTACTGTGAGGGATAATTTATAGTGAAGTTTCCCCATTCTGAAAAATCAGATCTAGAATGGCTTCAGTATTCACTAGGCCTAGGTGTAGATCATCTGACCTTCCAGCAATCTGGGGCTTAGAGCAATGGAGACCCCCCCCAGTGCCACCTCAGCAGAAGATGTGCCAATAAGGTTAAGACTGCTGTCATTGGACACCCCCATGTTTCTGGGTCCTTTGTCTCCCTCACTTAGGCTGTGATTCAGCCCCTCTACCAATAAGAGTGAAGGCCAGTTGGGGGAGGGGGGAGGGTTCCTGCATTAGAAGATTATATAACCATGGGCTGGCTTCTACCTGTTGCTCTCTCCCTGCAGATGCCATGTGGGCTACAGGGGCAGAGTCCTTTCTCATGAGAAAGAATAAAAACCTTTTCTGACCTCAGATTCAGACTCTGAACTCTTTCATCTCACACACTACCTACCTTCTGATAGAGAAATGAAGGCCTCAGAGTGTAGATCGAGATATAAGTTCTTAGACCTTTCCAATGTGGGATTTTTTGCTTGTTTGACCACATATGTTTGTAATAGGGATTTTGTTTTACTGTGGCAGGGGGAGGATTGAGAAGAAGGGAAGGAAGAGGAGAGGGAGAAAGAGAGGAGAGACACAGAGATAGAGAGATACAGAGAGAGAGAGAGACAAAGAGATAGAAACAGAGAGGTGGGGAGTGGGACACAGAGAGAGAAACAGAGAGAGAGGGAGAGAGAAAAAAAACAATTTTCAACTATCCACCCCTCAAAGCCACCTTTGTCCTCCCAGTGCTGCTGCTAGGCCTATACCACAAGGAGATCATAATGAGGGCAAAAGGTTCTATATGTATAAAATGTATTTATGGCAGCTTATTTTTAGTGGAGAAGACCTGGAAACCTTTGGGGAATGACTAAGAAATTATGGTATGAATGTGGTAGAATGTTATTTTGATGTGAATAGTGAGGAGGGAGATGGTTTCAGATAAATCTGGAAGAAGTTACGTGAACTGATGCAGAGAAAAGTGAGTGGAAAGAGGGAAACAATTTGTACTATAGCATAAATATTGTGGAGATGAATTCCAGGAGACTTGGGGACTTCAGTCAGCACACTGACTTGTCATGATTCCAGAGGGCATATGATGTCTGCTTCATGATGGGGAGGTAATATTCAAAAAATATTTTGAATGAGACATAAATTGATAAACATGACCAATGTGGGGATGTTTTAATGTTTATTTATGATTATTTATTATGAATGGGTTGTATTCTTTTTCTGGGGGGAGTAGGGAACAGGGGAGGTGAGGAGAGGCAAAGAAAATAAATGTTTGATGATTAAACAAGAAAAAAATTAGCTCTAATTGACTCAAATAGACAAGAAAAAAAGGGAATTCAAAATACTGAGTGCTCAGTAATAGAAGTCATACTAACCCAAATTTCTAAGTGATGCTATTTCAGGCAGTATAACAAAGTGAAGGGGAAAATTTGGGCAATGTAGGAGAGAACCTGAGGCAAGGGCATACCACAGAGGCAGCCTGTACATGAAGAACAGACAATGAGGAAGATTGTGAGGTCTGGTCGACATCCACCTTTGTTCCAGATGACCTGACTTGATTGCCCATCCTTAGAGAAGCAATGCCTCGAGGGAGAGCAAAAGGAACCTGACTCTAACTAGAAAAGATCTTAAACTCAGAAAAGAGAGCTAAGGGATAAATGGTAATGGCTCTTGAATGTCAAGCTAAGGCATTTGGCCTTTATCCTACAGACAATGGCAAACCTTTGAAGGTTTAACGGAGCATTTTTTAAAAATTAAATAGATCATATTCTGAAGAACCCATCAGGAATTTGCCACCAGTAAGCATATAGGATATACATTTTAAAGAGAGAATATTCTTAATGATCTTCTATATATTTAAATTTCTGTTCATGTACTTTTTCTCAAGCAACATATGAAATTACCAATTTTTCCTCTATCTTCTCTGATTTACACAGAACTTCCTGTTTAAGGGTCACAAATATACAACTGTCATGCTGCTGCTTAGTCCTCTAAAATATTGATTCCAGATACTAATCGCAATCCTCTTCCATTATCTCCTAAAAAAAGTGTGTGTCACGAAGAGAATTCTTATTCCAGAAATCCTTGCTCTGAGTTCAAGGAACTTTGTTTTTCAATCATTTCAACTATGTCCTACTATACATGGCCCAATCGAGTTTCTTGGCAAAGTTACTGGAGTGGTTTGCCATTTCCTTCTCTAGTTCATTTTACAGATGAGGAAACTGAAGTAAACAAAGTCAGAGGTCAAATTTGAACTCAGGTCTTCCTGACTGCAGGTCCAGCACTCTATACAACTGCCCCAGCCCTAGTGGCATAGCCTTTGAGAACTCAGCTTCTATCCCAAGCTAAGTTAGCACTTTAGTGGATACATCAAGTGACATAAGAATGAAAAGCATATCTGAGGCTTCTGACTGAAATGGCAAAGTAAACAGGAGTAGGGTGACCTAGTTGTAACAGAACTTCTCCAACAAGGATGAAAAGAGCACCATGATGAATAAAATAAAAAACCAGAATGAAATCCAAGAAGGAACTATACTGAGTAGATTCCCAGTCTGAGTACAAATAAAGAAACAGTCAGAAGTGTGTAAGCACTAGAAAAAGAGTCCAATTAGAAAAGTTCGGCCCAAGAAAATAGGCGTAGGAGCAACCTAGTGTGTAGGCCAAGGAGTGAAGAGAAGAATCTGAAGCCTACAGCTACGTCATTTTAATGCTGCAGTGAAATAAGGGTCCTGCAAACGTAAGACTAGGAAGGCTACAATTGGATGATGCGCTACAACACTCAGAGTTTGTAGTTCTTTGGTCAATTCAGAGGCCGGCCTTGCAGAACTCAGAATTAATTGGCAGGGTTCAAACAAGGGCCCACCGTTCCATCCAGAAAGAATTGAAGCATGGTTTTTGATACAAAGTACAAATCCAGGAAGTAAGGTTGAGAAAATGAGTGAAACCAACAAAGAGAGAAAGAACAGATCCACTAAACGCCAAAATAAAAATTCCGAAATTAAAAAAATAGGTCAGTAAAAGTGAAAGCAAAAACAACTTAACGTGTGAGTAATAAAATAAGCATTTAAAAAAATTATAAAACAAATCATTTAACAAATGAATAATTGCAAAGATATGAAGTACATTTTTTAAAACATGAAATAAAAGATTGAAATAATCCAGTTTCAGAAAAAGAAATTGTATAAGCCATGAATGTACTCAAAATTGAAAAAAAAATTGGACCAGATGGATTTACAAATGAATTCTATCATACATTCAAACAACAATTTGTTCCAATTTAGGTGAATGCCCAAAAAAGGGGGAAAAACAATCCTATCAAATTCTTTCTTGGAAATAAGTATGGTCTTGATGTGTAATCAAGAAAAAACAGAATGCAGAAATAAAATAATAGACCAATAACCCTATTACAGAAAACGACAACAACAAAAGGCATCTTGAGATTCCGTGAACTCTTCAGGCAGTCCAGGAGGAGTTGGCGAGTCTTTGCCTTCTATAGTATTCCTTCAGTGCCAGAAGAACAAAGAAATGTTTTACAATGCTGGGGTATAGTGGAAAGAGTGCAGGTTTAGAATCCGAAGTTGACATTCAGTCATTTCAGTCATGTCTGAGTTTTCATGACCCCGTTTGGGGTTTTCTTGGCAAAGATTCTAGAGTAGTTTTTCATTTCCTTCTCCAGATCATTGTACAGATGAGGAAACTGAGGCAAGCAGTTGCGAAGGGAGTTGCCTAGGGCCACACAGTAAGTGGCTGAAGCCAGATTTAAACTCATGAAGATGAGTTTTCCTGATTCCAAGCCCGGTGCTCTATCCACTGCACTATCTTACTGCATAATTAAGAGGGTAAGCAAAAGCAAAAAGGAAACATAATTAAAATTTATTGCAGATGACATGATTTACTTTTTTATTTTAGTTTATGAAATGACACAAACATTTCCATAACAGAGAAGAATAAAAGGTGATTGCACATGAAACTATGAGTTTATTATGTATAGCTTGCTATTTTTTTCAAAAATGTGATAAAGTTACCAGGTTTTTTTCCTTTTTTTTTCTTCCCTCCTCCCCCTCCCCTGCACCAGAAATAAGTACTGTTAGACACAAATACATATTTAAATTAAATCATTCTATGTATACTTCTGCTTCTCAGTTCTTTCTCTGGGTGCAGTTAGCATTTTCCTTCATAACTCCTTTGTAGTTAATTTGGTATTTGTAATAGTCAAATATAACTTAGTCACTCAAAGTTGTTTTTAAAGCAATATTCCTGTTACTGTATACATTTCACTCTTCATTATTTTGTACACATCTAGCCGTGTGTTTTCAAATACTACTGTGCCGTAAGACATAATGATCCATTAATTGCAGAAAGAAATCATTTACTTATAGAATTGCATAGAGTCAACTAAAATTAAACAATTAAGAATTTCATCAAAGTACCAGGAAGTAAAAGACCAGCACACATCGTCAACCTTTCTGCATATTAAGACCAAAACTAGCAAGAAGACATAGAAAAATAAATTCCAATCAAAATAACAATAGACTACCTAAAATATTCCAGAGTTCATCTACCGAGATATACCGCAAATATATAAATACAACTATGAAACATTCTTTATGAAAATATAGATCAGAAAGACATGAATTACATAAGATTAGACTATTCTGATATAAAAGAGGCGATGCCATCTAAATTAATTAAATTATTGAAGGCCATAATAACAAAACTACTAAACTATAACTCTAAAGAGAGAAAAATAATAAAACTCGTTAAGTGGAACAAAAATTCAAGAATCTCAAACAAAAATTTTAGGTGGAAGGAGGGTCTCAAACTATACTACAAAGCAGCAGACATCAAAACCACTGAGTACCGGTTAAAAACCAGAAATGTCAACGAATGGAACAGATTAGGTACACAAAATACAAAAGCAGGCAAATTTGGCAGCATAGGATTTAATAAGCCCAAAGACCCTATTTATTCATTATCTGACTCGTTGTTCAACACACTTAACTCATCATGTGACAAAAATTACTAGAAAAACTAGAAATTAGTCTGGCATAAATTAGGTTTATACCAACTCATACTATATGTCAAAAAAAACGTTCAAATACTGTGTGGCCTTGGGCAAGTCACTTAATTCCAATTACCCTGCTTTCTTGCCTCCAAAACACAACAACAAGAAATGTTCAAATAGAAACGTTACAAATATAAAAGATCACCTTATAAACAAATCTGAGGATCAAGGAAGGAAGCACCTTGCACAGCCCTGAATAAAGAGAGCATGACCAACCAAGAAAAAGAAGTTTCCACACAAGGATTTTTACTTTGAAAGTCAAAGAAAAACAAAAGTACAAACATTTCTCTCAAACACTTTGGAAGCACATTGAGCAAAAAAGTAAAACCAAGAACAAATATCCACCAACATAGCAACTAAAGAGAATGACTAGCTAACTCTGTTTTAAAGTTGTATTAATTTGTTTGGATTTCATATAATAAAGTCATATTACTCTGACTTCATAATAGGACAATTGTAACATAGAAAAGCAATTAAGTACAACTAATAATACAGTTACCTCATTTGAAAATGCATGCAACATTCTACATCTGTAGCACCCTATCTATCCCTCCATTTTTTTAAACTAAAAGAAATTTATTTTCTCTCCCTTTGCAGTGTCAATGCAATATTCACAGCACCAGTCATGACTGTAAATATGTCAACACAGTGCTCAATTGCAAAATAAAACAGACTCTCCATATAGAAGACAGAAGGAAAACATTTATTCAGACACTGGAAAACCAAATCCCAACACCAGAAAGTCAAATCCATCATAGTAGCCAAGAAGTTAATAAGCCATAATACAGCAAGAGAGCCACATCATCCTTTAGCCTTCCCATATTTACTCACAAGCCTCACTATCTCCTTTTCTGAGTGTCCTCTTCTCCCTCCATCTCTAATTGCTCTGAGTTCAAGCTTCCTGTGGGCTCTGCTCCACCCTTCAGCAAACTCCTCAGACCACAGGCTCCATGTGATTACGTTCAGCCTAATAGAGGGCAGGGAAGATCTTCAAATCAGGGAAAGTCTTCAAATTCCCTTAGGCTTATTAAGGGTAAGGGAAGATCTTCAAATTCCCATTACCATTATACTCTTTTACCCTATACTCCATAGGAAAATGAAAAGAATTTATGTGCAGTAGAGCAAAGCAAATTCTCACAATGCTAAGTTGCAGAGAAGGTGACAGCCTGTACTAGTAAAGGGAATTTCATCACTTGGGAGTTCCCTATGTCAATGGTTTAGTCCTTTTACTTTATATTTTGCACTTGTGTTTATATATATTTGTATGTGTGTGTGTGCCTACATCAAAGAAGGTGCTGTGCTGTATGTGCAAAGCAAAATTTCAGTAGTTCAAAAGAAACATGAGATGTACAAATTTAGAGATAGCAACACTCCAAATATTCCTAAAGACTATTTGTGCCCAACCTGTGGTAGAGCCTTCTGAGATCCTATTGACCTGATCAGCCAAGATCAGATACACTGTACCTTGATCCCAACATAGTGATGTCATATTGGTCTTCTTCAAGCACAAAGGACAACCACCACCACCACCCTAAAGTATACTGGAACTTTCCATCTTACCTGCCACTGAAACCTCCAATACCTGTTGTTTCTTCGTATTAGAATATGAATGCCTCAAGAATAGGAACTATCTTCATAATAAGTGCTTAATAAATGAGTTTTTCTGTTCATATAATCAATCTAAGCTCCTTGAGGTCAAGGACTATTTCATTTTTGTTTCTAAACTCTAATGCCTAAAGGAATTTCTTGAACCAGATTGATTCTTAATGTTTGTTGAATCAAGTTTAGCCAAATCAAACAAGCCTAACAGAACTGATGTCAAAAGTGACATTCAAGTTTATGCAGAAAAAAGGAAATTCAAATCCAGCAACTTACTTCCCTTAGGTAGACCCACTTTCCAAACTAAGTGTTCTTTCCAAGCAGGCATGTGATATTTCCCATCCCTGGGCGCATAATTATCACTACTGCAATGGCTCTTCTTTGAGGTTGATTACAAAGTCATCCATCCAGCAGTCTCAGGACCCCCAACCTTTCCAGCTGCTATTTCTTGTTCACACACTTCTCAGATTTTGTGTTTGATAAACACTGTTTGTGCTTTGAATATTCAGATGCTATTTCATAATCTGCCAGTAAGACACCAGCTATACAGAGATCTCACGCAATCAGGCTGTCTGTGGCATGTTGTCTCAGGGGAGTGGAAGAAAAGGTGGAAAGATTAGAAGTCTATGTTAAAGAAGAAGTGTGACCCTCAAGAATACATAACTAATGAACTGGAATGGCTTTCAGTGAACTTGGCTCCTCTCAGTCATCTCCAGAAGGGTTTTTCTGGATTCCCACCAAGAAGGAATATGCAGTTCCACTTATAATTTCACTTATAGACTAGACAATCTACATACATCTCATCCGTGATAATCCCAATGTTTTAAGGAAAACAGCTTCTCCTCAAAAAAAAAATTGATTGGATTAAAAATCACCAAACTGCTCCACTGGCCCAGGAATCCCATTCCTGGGCATATTCCCACATGGAGCAAATATTATATCAGGACTATGTGTGGTAACAAAAACCCAAAAATGAAATGAGTGCACATTGAGTGAGGAAAGTCTAAACTAAAGATGATTTGAATGTAGTATGAACATGATATAATATATGAATAATAAACATGATACTAATATAAAGTAATATGGTGACCCAATAATAAATGACAAGCAAAAATCATTAAGAGAAATATGAGAATTGTGTGTACTGATCAAGAATTAAGTAGACAAGACCAAAAGAATTCTATACCCAATGACTACAATAATATAAATGAAGAGAATATAACAGGAAATCAACCCCTATACAAACCAACTTCCAACTTCATCACTTAACTGAAACTGCCTGGTCCAAAGAATGATCTCTCAATTGATAAATTCAATGGGCTTTTTTCAATCCTTATCCTCCTTGGCCTCTGTATCATTTGATCACCTTCTCTAGTTTACTTTTTACTCTGTAGGCTTTCGTGGCCCTGCTGTCTCCTGGCTCTCCTACAATCTCTCTGATCACTCTTTCTCAGTCTACTTTCCTGGTTCTTCATCCATATTATGCCCACCAATGATTGGAGCTCCCCTAAGGCTCTACATTGGGTCCCCTTCTCTTTTCACTCTATACACTTACTCAGTGATTTCATCAGCTCCCATGGGTTTATTATTTCTATACATATGATTCCAAGATCTATAAATCCAACTTTATCTCTCTGTTGAGCAATAGTCAGACATTTCCAACTGCCTCTTAGATATCTCTAACTTGATATTCCATAGACATCTCAAACTCAACCTGTCAAACAGAATTCACTATATTTACTCCCAAATCCCTGCTGCTTCAGAACTGCCCTCTTACTTTCACCACCACAGAGGTTCAAGGCACCACTCTCTCTCTAGTCATCAGGTCCACAATGTTGTTGCTATCCTTGATTCCTCAGTCTTACTCACCCCACATATCCAATCGTCACCAAATCAGTTTCTACCTTCACAGTATCTCTCATTTGCAGTCACCAACTCTCTACCCATACAGCCATAACTCACTTCAGACCTCCATAACCTCTTGTCTGAAATACTACAATAGCATTCTAGCTTTCCTCCTGCCTCAGCTTTCTCTGTACTCTGATCCATCCTTCATTTGGCTACCAAAGTTATTTTTCTAAAGTGTAGGTCTGACCATGTCCTCCTACTCAGTGATCTCTAGTCTTCTGTTTGGCATTTCAAGTTTTTCATTACCTGGTTACTTCAAGTAATATTCTGTACTCTCATTTCTGCCGCCTAATTTCCCTTATTTCCTTCAAGACTCAAATCAGATCACATCTCTGCAAAAAGCCTTTCCTATCTTCATAATTACTAATGGTTTTCATTTTCAGATTAACTTCAACGAATCTGCATATATTTTAGATTTTATTATTATTATATATTATATATCATATTTTATGTTATATATCATATTATATACAAATTATATATAATAATGTATCTCTTATCTTTCCCCTTAGAATGCACATTCTTGAAGGGAGAGACTTTTTGCCTTTTTTGCATCTATAATGCATAATACACTGCCTAAAAAGTAGTTAGCACTTAATAAATGCAGGTTGACTTGACGAATTATGACAGGCCAGTTTGTTTTTCAGTAAAACAGAGGATGAAATTGCATCTTCCATTTCTTCAGAAAAGGAGGAGTTACATATATAAAATGCTGCATACACCATCAAATGCAGTTACTGTGTTAGCTGGTCTTAGTTATTTGCTTCTTATTGTAACAAAAGAAGTTGTGGGGGTGTGGAAGAAAGGAGGAATCCAAAAATAATTGTCATATAAAAAATAGGAACATCAATAAGCTTTTTTCCCCAAGATTAGGTTCTTATGGTAGAAACCTAGGCTTTCTGAGTTCTAATCACCCCTTTTTCTCAGTCTATTTGTGTGACCCTAAGCATCACTCAGGCTCTGAAAGTCTCAGTTTCATAGTAGACAGAGGATATTCTTATGCCTTACTTTACATACAAACTATATTTCAAGCAATTAGGTATGAATCAAATTTTTATAAGTCTAATCCCTATTTCCCCACTGAATGACACTATCTCACAAGATGTGCCTTCTTTTAATTTCTCATTTATAGCCACACAACAGTGGCTTCTAAATGCTTGGATTTTAATTTTTCTCTCTCTCATTTAGTTAGACTACCTATAAATATTTATTGAGAAACTACCAGGGGAATTCATAATTGGACCAGCTGACCTCTAGGAGTCCATACAATTTTGTGGGTCTAGGAATCTGTGTGAGAGTCACTTTTGATCTATAAAGAGAACGTGCATTTACACAAGTAAGATTATAGGAGCTTGTCCTGCTATTAGTTGCATTGTGAAATGATTTCTTTTTTATTTTTGGTAATGGAAAGTTTAATACTTTTAAAGACTGAGAACTGTACTCTGATTTTTGGGGAGATGCTACATGTATAACTTAGCTTGAATACATGTATACATATGTGTGTGTATACACACACACACATACACACACAACATCCCTTAAATTCAGATTTCCTCATACCCAGTTTTCTCAAAGAAAGGTCCACCTTTATTGAATTGTCTGCTTGGGTTACCATGGAAATGGATAATCATAAAGTATGTCTAGAAACAAAAGCACTCATATAAAAAACCTCAATAATGGTCTTCATTGTTTTGAGTCGTAATTGAAACAATTCACATTGTGTTGCTAGAAATAAACAAATGACCCACCAATTTTCAACTCTTTATAAAACCACAGGGTTCTGGGTAAAAGCTAATGGGCTTTTTGAAGAGCAAGTTACATCAGACTGATCTAATTTTCATCTATGATAGAATATAGAAGCATTCATCTGGAAAAGAATCTCAGTAGGTTAGCTGCTCTTTCAACTTGTCTCTTAAGTCAAATATGCCTATACTTGGCAAGTATCTTTCTTATTTCAAGAGAGACAGTGCAGTACAATGGAGGGAACCCTGGACTAAGAAACAGTTGTTCTTCAACATATTAGCTATGCCACCTTCCCCAAATCATTGATTTTTCTGGATCTCTCCTTCTGGATCTTTTCTTTGTTGACAAAATGAAGAGATTGGACTCAATGATCTCTAATGTCACTTACAGTTCTAATATTCTATGTTCCTATTTACACAAGACTCCAACATCTGCCTCAATAGTTTATTATAGGTTTTAAATTGAAAAGAATAAGTATAATCATAGACTCATGGATTTAGAGTGAGAAGGGACTTTCTATCCATCAAGACCAACTCCCTTATTTCACAAACAATTTGTCTCAGTCCACAAAGTTAGTGCCTGAGCCAAAATTTGCACTCAGCTCTTTTGACTCTAAGTCTATCTTCCTAATCCTCCACACTGTCTGTAATACTTCAGTAATCAAGGTGTTTTATAATTTGATTGGTATG
This sequence comes from Pseudocheirus occidentalis, assembly GCA_028646575.1. Lineage (NCBI taxonomy): Eukaryota > Metazoa > Chordata > Mammalia > Diprotodontia > Pseudocheiridae > Pseudocheirus > Pseudocheirus occidentalis. The sequence goes on along the minus strand of CM053596.1, from coordinate 221,315,979 downwards.
AACAAACCCTCCAAACAAAAGGATGGTGCCCAAGAGTGGTTATAACCACAAAACTCATCATTGGGCAGCCAATCTAATGATAAGCCTCTCTTAATAATAGGATAATCTCCTGCATGAAATATATCCATCATCATATCATTGGAACTCCCCAAAAAATGTTACACTCAATGAGACCTGAGGTCTATTTAAGATAGTATTCTATTTCTCATCAAGGGATATATTGTGGAAAATCATGGTTGGCTTTCTTAGTGTCAGCTTCACAAGTATTTATGTCACAAAACATCCTAGTTTCCTTCAAGAACTTATTATACCATTATGAATTTATTTAAACATTATTGAACCTATTACTATTCTCAGCTTATACCACTGATCAAGTTACATTTGTTCCTGACTATATGGGGAATAGAAGTAGATTGATCCCAATCTTATCCTCTCAAGCTCCAAGATGGACTCCTGAAGGTTCTAGCATTATTGGATTTAGTAGTCAAGTAAGTTTACATTCACCCTATCCACACCCCTCATGACTTAATTGGCTTCACATTCATCCCCTCTTTCAGTTTTTGTATTTGTTTTTGTTTTGTTTTGTTTTTGCAATTTGGAATGGGGAAGGCAGGGCAACTGGGGTTAAGTGACTTGCCCAAGGTCATATGGCTAGTAAGTGTTAAGTTCAAATTTGAAGCCAGATTTGAATTCAGGTCCTCCTGACTCCAGGACTGGTGCTCTATTCACTGTACCACCTAGCCATCCCAGTTTTTGCATTTTCAAAATTAGTAGCTCTGGTATCTTTAATCCACACTCAAGAAGCAACCCATCCTTAGTCCATTTCATTCAGTTGTTGAATAGGAATTTATTAAGTGATTATTGTGTGCTAGTTATTATGCTAAATTCTGGGGTCACAAAGACAAAATAAATAATTAAAATATAGTCCTTTCCTTAAAGAAGCTCCTGTTCTTTTTCTTTTTGCCTTCCTGTCTGGTTCCATTTCCTAAGGTATATCTTTAACACATGTTTATATCAAGCAAGATCTATCACAAGTGGGAAGGAAGTTTAAAAAGAAACTATAGGCTATAGGAAAGTTAATCCCACAATAAGTGGCAAGGAATGAATGACACCTTTGGAACACAAATAGGATTACCCAAGAATTCACCTGAGTTGGAAACATCTAGGAGTGACCAAGATTAGAGGATCACATGTTGTAGAGCTAAAAAGGAACTTCACAAGATCATCTGGCCCAGACCCTTGCATTCATTATTGTTCACTGGTTTTTGGTTCTGAAGATTTTTCATGGCTCCATTTGGGGTTTTCTTGGCATAGAGAGGAATAACTTGCCATTTCCTACTGCAGCTTATTTTACAGATGAGGATACTGAGGCCAAGAGGATTAAGTGATTTGCCCAGGGTCACACACCTAGTAAGTATCTGAGGCCAGATTTGAATACATAAAGATGAGTCTTAATGTGTATTTGTAATACAGCCTCTAGGCTGTATTATGGACATTCCCATATATGACTCTCCAGTAGCTGTGGACAGCTCCAGCAGGCACTGTAGCTCTTCAGAACAGCAACAACTAACAACTTGAGAGGCAGCTCTAGCTGCACTGGGGTGCAATAGATTCCCAGGACAAAATCCTAATCACCTCACTTGTCCAGGAAGAGTCCCCTCTTCCACCAACAGCATGTGGGAAATTTGTGGGAGATTTGCCCCTTAGTATAAGGGAGATTTTTTTTTATTATTTACTTTTGCATTCTGTTTCAATTAAATATCATGTTTTGAACTGAGATGTCATCTTCCTTGGTCCAATATAAGGAGATATATCAGTAGGAGCTAGACGTCATGGTTTTGGATAGGTACTTAACCTAACATACTATAAATTTAGGAATAATTCAGGAAGTCATATCCAGCTGGCCTCAGGCCATAGGTGTAAGACATAGTCATAAGATCTTAAATTTAAAGTTGGAAGGGACCTTAGGAAAGGAGCTAAGTCTCTAAGTTCAATCCCCTCATTTTTGTCATTGTTGTTGTTCAGTCATTTCAGTCATGTACAATTCTTCATGACCCCATTTAGGGTTTTCTTGGCAAAGACACTGGAGTACTTTGCGGTTTCTTTCTCCAACTTATTTTACAGATGAGGAAACTGAGACAAAGCGAGAAAAGTGACTTGCCCAGGGTCACACAGCTAGTAAGTGTCTGAGACCAGATTTGAACTCCTCTTCCTGACTTCAAGCCCAGTGCTCTATCCTCTGCACCACCTTAATGCCCTCATTTTAAAGAAGAGTAGACTGAGGTCAAGAAAAGTTGAATGACTGACCCAGGATCACACAGCTAATAAGTGTATAAGGTGAAATTCAAACTCAGGTCTTTCTGGCTCAAGGCCAACACTCTATCCACTACACCACACTGCCTCCAGTGATATATAGTCTAGTTAGGCTGACAGGACATGCAGACATATTTTTAAAAAAAACAAATAAAATGAGATAGGCTAAATTCTAAATGGGTATCACTAATGAGGGCTTCAAAAATTCTGGGTAGGAGCAGATTGCTGGATCAGGGGCCTATCAGAATTCACAATTGTGCTGCTCTCAAGCAGCTGGGAAGAGTCATGGCTAGCACCTACATGAGACAGTGGGTAGAGTTCTGAACTTAGCAAGAGTCAAGAAGAGCTGAGCTCAAATTTGGCCCTAAATACTTACTAGCTCTGAGACCCTGACTGAAACTTTGTCTGCCTCAGTTTCTCCAGTTGTGAATGGGAATGACAATAATGCCTACCATTGTTGTGACAATCAAGTGAGACAATCTCTTGTCAAATGCTTAGCACAGTGGCTGCACAAGTGCTTAATAAATGTTTGTTCCGTTCTCTAACAGGCCTCAACTACAGAAGGATATTGCCTTCTCTTTTTTACTTTTTGAATCCTTACACAACCTTTCAAAATCTAACTTAAATGCCACAAATTCCATGAAAGCTTCACTGCTTCACAAATACATACATAGACACACTCTCTCTCCAGTTTGGGCAATGACCTTCCTCCTTGAATCTCACACAAAATCTTCTTTAGTAACCCTCTAATATACTTATGATGCAATATTGTATATCACAGTGACGATCTAGGTTGGTGACCTATCACCCCAAGAAGACTATAATCACTGAGAAGCCAGAGACTAAGACTCGTCGAAAATTGTATCTTTCCTCCTAGCAGCTGGAAGTGTCTCTATATACAGAAGTCAATTAACAAATATTTATTGAATACTGAATAAATTCTTCCAGATGATTCTTCTCCTGAAAGCCCCCTACTCTTCCTCCTGACTTTGCCAAAATGTGGAACCCATTGGCAACTGACCCTCTGCTCCCAAGCACAGACCCAAGTTTCCGCATGGCTTCTGAATCAACTGTCTAGTTGTACAGATTTCTTTATTTAACCTTTGCTCCCAAAACACACAATTGTGCTGGGACCACACCTACCCAGTCAGTTCTTTCATGACTCACATCTTCAGCAGAGATTGTTGGTGTTTGTCGTTCGTTCTCAAAGAGGACCATGACATCAGGAAGATGATGTCATGACTTGTAAGTGAATTGGATTTGAGGAAAGGAGGGCTGTGCAAAGTCACCAGACTCACTTTCTCCTCTGAAACCCTGGGTCCAGTGCCAAGAAATAGATTAAAATGACTCAAGATGCACCCCCCTCAAGTTGTTAAATATCTACTAGTTCCCTAAAGATTAAGACAAGATAGGAGCATTTTCATAGAGGAATCCTTCTAAAGTGGGAATACCTCAAACTGGAGAAGACCATGTCACACGGCAAGGAAGAGGGAAGTCTGCCTAATAAATACAATGTCATTTTGGGCTGATTGCAGTAAATAATGGGCCAACAGGGGTAATAAATAATTCTCATCATCAAGAGTTTAATACCACTCGGACAGTTTCATAAGGAATTTCAGAAACCATGAATCCTTTGCTTTCCCTTGATCCAACTCCCTGTAATACATCCATACTCCTGCATGGATTTTTGGACCCTTTTTTTTAACAGCAAATGAGTTTGGGGAAGGGGGGCAATTGTTCCTGTTAAGTATGAAATTGCCAGATTTACTACCTAATCAATACATAAGATAGAAGTTGAAAACATGCTGTCAAACTGTTCAATATTTCCTAAAGTGTAGTTTTTACCCCCACTTGCTTTATCCTGATTGGCAATTGTTGACTCCTACTCTGAGACTAAGTCATTAGATTGGCTCTTCAGGGCCTTTGAGGTGATTAGATGAGCTGAGACAATCCATCACACCTCCTTGATGCTGTCAATGGAAGCATGAATTTGGGGGTTTTTTAGCTTGGGAATGGGAGTAGAGAGGTGAATGAGGTGATTTTTATACTGTTAATTTTACATGTTTCCAATTCAGCTCTCAGTTCCACCTCCTATTTCCTAATGACTTTTATAAGCTTATTTCCAAAGTTCTCACACTTCTCAGCTGCAGATGGCAATGATAATAAGCAATGGTGGGAAGCTAAATACTGACAAATGTAGAGAGATGGTCTTCTCTCTGCATTAAAAGGAAACACCATAGGTGAGAGAAACAAATGAGTGAGAATAATGTGGGTGCCCATCTTTGCTATAAGGTACAAACTTTGCTAAGTTACTTTCCTTTCCCAAAAGCCAGGGGTGAGTAGAGAAGAAATATATTCCATTTCCCTTCGTCCAACGTATCCAGAAATCTAGCACAGAGTTTCCACAACTAATTCAGGCCACTCTAAATGTTCCGGTGATTCTTTGAATGGTCCCTCTTCCATGCTACCATAAGCCACTAACTTCCCTCCTTTCATTTCCACCCCCCCCCAAAAAAATTTCAGAATTAATGGTAGATAATAACACTTGGAATCAGATGTCAATAAGAGTCTTTGTAGTACGAAATATAACTAGTCAGCATGGCATAGTCATTCAAATGACCAATAGAGCCAGGAAGACCTGGGTTCAAGTCTTGTCTCTGACACATGCTAGCCATGTGACAAGAGCCAAATCACTTAGTCTCTTATTATCCCTGAAAATTTTCTAAGACTCTAATTCACAGACTAGTTGCTGACCTCCATCAGTGGAAAGAGTTTACATGCTGGGAGTTCCAAACAATAATTGGAAAGGAAGTAGAAAGGAAAGAAACAAACAAACAAACAAAGAGAAAGAGAAGGAAGGGAGGAAGGAAGGAAGGGAGGAAGGAAGGAAGGGAGGGAGGGAGGGAGGGAAGGAGGAAGGAAGGAAGGAAGGAAGGAAGGAAGGAAGGAAGGAAGGAAGGAAAGAAGGAAGGAAAGAAGGAAGGAAAAGAAAGAAAGAAGAGGGAGATAAAGAGAAAGAGAAAGGAAGGGAGAAGGGAGGAAATAGACAAAACATATCCCCAGAAGAAAAATGACTGATGGAAAATATCATGTATATGTTAAACCAAAACCCAAGGAAGATTGAATGAAATAACTGTTGCATCACAATATATTCTCTATCTGCAGATATTCATATCCATGTGGGTGAAGACAGAGTACATTCTACAAAGTGCTCTCAGGCTGATAGAATAGACCATCACTGTCATACAACTAACAATCATCTCTCTAATTGATCCTTCCATAAGCTCCCCTTGATTTTGACCTTTCCCATACTTGTAATACTAGGATTATTTATTAAACATAGCTAGCAAATTACTTGGCCTAATAACATATTCTTCCATGCATATGCCAAAATCATATAAGATTCCTAAAAAGTGTAAGTGTTTGATAACCCTTGAATTATAAATATCAAGCAAGACACAAGACATCGATAAGTAAGCTATGGCTAAAGGCATTTGCCACTGTCTTGGACGCTATCCAGTGCAGCATCCCAAAGGAAAAGGGATTGCAGTATAAAGTGAGGCCTTCCAGGTGCTCCTGTTGGTGTCTGATATGGTGCTGATTACATCAAGCCCCAAAACAATGCAGAACCTCCTAAACAAAATCCATAATCACTTAAGAATTCATCCTAACTATTCACACAGGAAAAAATCAATTACATGAAGAATACCTATTGTCTGGACTATGATAAGCAGTGGCATAGACAGCCCACAGCACTGGCCTCTTAGTATTTGTATCTTTGACAGACAGCCTCTCTTGCTCATCCCTCTCCCATATCCAATAAGATGCCAAAAGCTTGTCAATTCTACTTCCAGAACATTTCTCATTCCTGCTCCCTTCTTTCCACTCATGCCAGCCTAATCCAGATCCTGCCTTCATCTTTTCTTCTGGGCTATTGCAATAGATTTTTAAAATACACTTTTTGTTTTACATTTCTGAATTTACCAAACACCAAATAAAATTAACATTTCAATGTACAAAGTAGAAGAGAAAAAAAATGAATTGTACATATACCTGCTATGTACCACTTATTTTTTAAATTTTATTTTATTTTTAAATTATGAAATAAAATAAAAATTTCTATAACATAGTATAATGAAAAGATTGTACACAAAACTTCAAATCTATTATGTACTTGCTATTCCTTTTAAATATATAATAAAGTTATCATATATATTTCTTTCCTTCTTTTTTCCCTCTATAAGAGTAATGAAATGTGAAGATCCTTTTGTATTGCTAAGCTAAGAGGTAGTTAGCACATAGTTTCAAATTAAGCCTCCGTTAAAGAAACAGAAGGTATGATGCTGTTGCTGATGTAACAGGAAGGGGCTGAACAGGAAACCCCTGTTACTGACATGACAGGAAGGGACTGAATAGGGAGGAGTAATACTGTATATAAGGAAAAACCCCAGCTGGCAAAGTCAGAATTTCCTGGGAACTTGTGGTGGTAGAGCTTCTTCTGAGCGCCACCTGGAGCTGCTGAGCTGCTGCTGAGTCCAAGGGCCAGTCAAAGCTGCTGAGGAGCTGCTGAGGATTTCTGAGGACCATCCAGAGCTGCCAAAGACTGAGGAAGTATGACTGTGGTGTCAGTATTTTGCCTGTTTGTCTTGTTAAGCCTTGACTTCCCAAGGATAGAGACTATGAATGATTGAAGGTGGACTGGACACTGTGAGCTTTAGTATGGGACAGGAACTGCACAGAGAGCTGGACAAGAAGCTGGGAGCTATCTGCCTTTGAACCTAGCTAACACTTTGGCAAATCCAGATAGGAGTTGGGACCATGGAAGGAGATACAGGAACCTGAGATCCTATCCCAAATCAAGCTGAAAGAAGACTTTACTTGGATACTGTGTACTAACTGAGAAGATTGTGATTTACTTGTGACCGAGGGGTGGATGGCCTGTGTATTTTCTAATGATTGAATAGTGAATGATGACTGAACAGTGACTGATTTGTAACTTAGTGTGCCCCATGAGTAGAGAACTTTGACTATTGCATTTTGTGACCCTTAAGAAGGCAATCCTCCTAAAGGATGATTGAATGATTGAGTTTATTGAATGATTTGAGTTACCAAGTGATAGACTGACTAAATGACTGTACTTTGTTCAAAACTATGTGACTGCTGTGGTGAAAACTATGCGGCAATTTTAGTGATAAATTGTTGTGAATATTGTATTTTGATTTTCTGTGATAAGCTGTAATATTGTGAATACTGTGGATGTTTTGCTCTGATTTGTTATTGAATAGAGTGTTTGCTATACTATGTAATCAGAACCTTGAAAGCTGTTCACAGCAGCCGTCCTCTGGAAAGCTGCACGTGTTTGGCTTTACACCCTCTCCCCATTGAGTGAATAAGTCATTTTGACTATTATAAATACCCAAATTAACAATAAATGACATATGAAGGAAGACACTATCTGTATCCAGAGAAAGTACTCATAAATACAAGTATATGTAGAATAATTTTACATGCATATACCTATTTGTGTCTAATGGTGGCCATATGTAAGCTAGCAAATGTTTAACAGTGGGACTTTCAGGGAAAAAAGGTACAAACACATTTTTAAATGTAATCTGCTTTATTAATACTTTTTTTAAGTCTAGACATCAACAAAAGAATAAATCAAGCCCTGATTGGTAGCATTTGCCAATTTCCAATGCTCACATTGAAAATTTAACAGTCCACTAGAAAGCCAGTTAGAGTTGGCTTCAGCATATCTCTGCTGTAAGTGCACGGTAAATCCAACATGTACCTTTTAAACAAGTCCTACTTCACTGTGTTTCTGTCTATCCTTCCTCATGTTCTCTTGCGTTTGTTTTTTAATATTTAATGACCCTCTTCTTTCATTTCTTTTTGGTAATCTTATCACTTCTTCCACTTCGTCCAAAAAATGAAAAAATAACAAAACTCTTATAATCAATATGCATAGTGAAGCAAAACAAATTCCTACATTGAACTTAAGCAAAAATGTATGCCACATGTTGTACTTAAGTCTTGTAATAATTGCTTTACAGGTCTCCCAGGTTCTAATTGTTCCTCTCTCCAACTGATTCCCAGGATAGCTACCAAAATCATCTCCCTACAGTATAGGTTATAACTCCAATAATTAGAGGTATCCAAAAATGGGATGAACAAGCATAGGAAGAGTCAAAGGAGACATGATAACTGTGTTCAAGTACATGAAAATCTATCCTGTAGAAGAAGGATCAAACTTGTTCTATTTGGACCCTGGGGGAAGAATAAAATGTGGAAATTGTTGAGGCAAATTTAGACTTGATTTCAAGGAAAACTTCTTAACAATTAAAGCTAGCCAAAAATATAATGAAGGCAGTGGATTCTCCCTTGCAGAAATCTACAAGGACACATTGGTTGTAAGTTATGGTGGGTATTCTTTTGGGGTGTGTGTTAGTTTTAAATGGCCACTGTAATCCCTGAAATTGTAAGACCCTTCAATAAGTAGTGAGTTCCCTATCACTAGAGGTCTTCAAGTGGAAGCTAGACAGCTCTCTTTTCAAGGAATGTGGTAGACATGATCCTTGATCAGGTATGAATTGAACTAGTTGTCTTCTGAGATACCATTCAACTCAGAGATTTTGTGATTCTACAAGGTGTGTACGACTGTGTGCCCAATCCTGAGCTAGGCACTGGAGAGGAAATCAAGAAAAAGAAAACAAAATTTAAGTTCATGTCTTAGAGGGCTTCAGAACCTGGTTAGGAAAAAAAGAAGAGAAGATAGACATAAGTGCTATGACTAGAGAACAATTCTAATACAAAATATATGGATTTGAGACTGTGATACAGACCAAATAAATATATACATTTTGAGTGAATTCAAAGTGACAAAAAGGTCACTATTGAATGGAACCAGTTAGGGAGGTTTTCATGAAGAAAATGAGACTTGAATTTGCATGGTTGCACTAAGGTGCCATCCTCACAAGAGTATTATATATGGAATATACTTGAGTTCCCAGGCAAAGATCTGCAACCAGTGGTTGCAACTTTATGGAGGTTGATTGGCCAGCAGTATTTCATCAGACCCATTAATTTTAGAATATTAAAATCCACTGGATAGGAAAGAAACTGTGTGCTGTGTTTGGAGTAAGAGAAGACAAGTAAAAAATGTTTTTCCAGTTAAGTTCTTAGGGTTTATTTGTTTTCACTGAGAGCTTCTTTTCTTCAATCCTTGATATTATTCCTGTATATCCATTATAGCAAATACTCTTAGGATGAAAGGCTTGAGTTTGAAAATAAATTGTACCTTCGTATCATGTCTTAGAATGTGCATCATTAGCATTTAACTGGCAAAACCAGATACAGAAAAGATAGATGATCCCATTTGAGAAGTCAAATGGAATTCTGAAAGGAGTCAGGCTCATCTTTTCTTCCCCTTTCCTCTTCTGCTTAAAAAAAAGCAACAAACTGCTTCACATATGAATCTTGTACCTTTGAGGGCCTTATTGCTTTAGTACTGGACAACGACACAGCCATCATTTTCCAATACAAACAGTCTCTCAAAGGAAAAAAAGCTTGGGATGGAAGCAACTTCTCAAATTTGCATCCAATAATATGAATATTTTACTTCCCCAGTCAGCACTGAAAGCCAGTAGTAACCTATTTCCCTTTGAAGAGATTCCCATTACATATGCAGTATTCACCTGCTTTCTGCTTTTCTCTGAAATGCAGCAGCATTGCCTAAACCGTTCTTGACTATCAGAAAAGTCTGAGAAAAAATGAATACAAAGGCAGAGTGATGTCCAAATATAGAAATTAAATCCACTGATCCTTGTTCTGCTTTTCAAAGGAATTACCACTAACAGTAAAATAGCTAAGTCAGCAAAATTTGATTTTGACAACCCTCTTAGAGAACTTTCCCTTCCATTGAAGTATGGGACCACTCCTCCAACTTCCTTCAGAGTCCCAGTGCCTTGGTTTCTTTCTACCTTCCCAGGTGCCAGCAAAAAACTTATCTCGGAAAAAGTACTGACTTAGTTATTTATACTTCAGTATGAATTCAAGTCAACTTGTTACCTTTCCCAGGGATATTTACAGTTAAGTTTCACATCTGATTATAGCATGCAATGCTTTAATCATTGATGAATTAGACAATGAATTAGACAATTCTTATCAAGTGAAGAGAAGGTTTGAAAGCAGTCTTGTTTTGAAACCATATCACATAGTCACTTATTTTGCATATGAATTAGGCTGACCCTGGCAATAAATAACTGTATACCTCCATGACTGAACTAATACAGGCCACAAAAATTTTTAAAAGATCAGAGTATCACCTTCTTCTCCTTCCAACCAAAACCTGGGAAATCCAGCTCTGACAGGTAACATTTTGTCTTATCTTGTTCTGAATAAGGATTGCATACCAGTGCTGGTCAATTTCTAAACCCTCTCCCTTTCCTGATCCCTTTCTCTCTCACCCTCCCTCTAGAATATAAATTCTTTGAAGGCAGGGACTGGCTTTACTTGTATTTGTCCCCTTAACACAGCTGCATTCCTGGCACATAGTAAGTCCTTATTAAATGCTCTCTTTCTCTGGGTACCTGTCTTTTTTCTCTCATCTATTTGTCTGCCTGCTGTCTGTCTATCTGTTTGTCTATCTATCTATCTATCTATCTATCTATCTATCTATCTATCCATCACCTAAATAAACTAACACTGGTAACCTCACTTCCCCCTAGAAAAGAGCCAAAAATATAGGCAATCTTGTTATGTACTTAGGCCCATGTATGATTGCCTGATTCTTTTATGACTTATATTTACTTGTGTAAATGTCTCTTCCATTTGCCTCCTTCCCAAACTCTGCTAGTCTAGTAACATGTCTTCCTGCTAAGAAATGTGTTCCCACATGAATTTTAGACTGCTGATAGGAACATAGTAGTATTTTATTGACAGGGCAGTTGGCGGTGCAGTAAACAAGAGTGTCAGGCCTAAAACCAGGAAGACACCTTCCTGAGTTCAAATCCAACCTTAGACACTTACTAGTTGTGTGACCCTGGGTGAGTCACTTAACCCTGTTTGCCTCAGTTTCTTCATTTGTAAAATGAGCTGGAGGTGGAAATGGCAAACTACTCCAGTATCTTTGCCAAGAAAACCCCAAAATGGAGTCACAAAGAGTCTGATGTGACTGAAACAACTCAACAATGACAATAATTTTGAAAGACTCGCTAATAATTGTAGGAACATTTTTGAGACAGATACTGAAAGGCTGGTTTGGAGAGGGGAGAGAGAAACAAAACAAGAGGCCAATAAGCTTTTGCATGATTCAGGGTATGGACTGAGACGCGCATTGTTGGACTTGATCAATGCAGGAATTTGCTTTGCTTGACTAGGCATATTTGTTACAAGATTTTTGTTTGGGAGACATACAAAACCTTTGAGGTTGATTTCATGGACAATAATCTTGTCCTTTCTCAAACTGATGCTCCTTTATATCAGATAGTGACCCTTGAAAGTCACAGTTCTAAGATTATGTTCATATATTAGATAAATAGATATAGATAAGGATATATGTATATATAATACATGTATTTGTCATATACATACATATTTATATTTAATGAAAATTTGATAAAAGAGTTTGACATCTTCCTGGTTTTTGCCTTTTGAGTACAACATATTAACTCCTCTGCTGTGGATTTGTTTCTAAAGTAAAGGGATTGGATCTCCAAAATCTCTTCCAATTCTTCATCTATGGGTCTTTGAGTCAATAGCCATATAAAGCTTTACAAAATATTTCATGTGTATTGACTTCTTTAAGACTTATAACAGCCTCACAACATAATTACTAGAAGGGTCATCACCCTCATTTTACAGATGAGGAAACGCAAAATCAAAGAAATCAAGTGACTTTCCCAAGAACCTATTGCAGTTTAGAACTGGAATTCAAACTCCAGTCTTCTAGCTCCAGTGCAATGCTCTTTCCATAACATCATGATTGTTACTACATTATAGAATACACACACACACAGACACACATACACAGACACACACACAATGCTATGCTGAAAATTCAACAATAAATAATATATACATATCCTCTCTTTTTTGCAGAGGCAAGGGACTATGAGTGCAGAACACTGTGTGTACCATCAGACTCCACTGATACATTGGATAGTTTTGCTGAATTATTTTCTTTTCCTCTTTTTTATTTTCAGAAATAATAGCTTACTGGGTAGAGGATAGGTGGTACAGTTATCACTTTCACATCCCAAGGGTTATGGGCATGGTACCCCAGGATCTGGAAAATGCATATAAGTTTTTTGACCCTTCCATTGTACCAGATAGAATTCTTAACTTTTGTGCTATTAAAAGATAAAGTATGTTGATATTATACATATTATACATGGATTTTATTCATTTCTGATTTTCTAAACTTTTTCCGTGTCATTTGCTGGCCTTTGCCTATCATCTGCGGCTTCTACAAAACTCCCCAGAGATTCCCATCTAATTCCTTATGCTGATTGATGATATATATTGAAACCATGGTGGGGAAAGTCATGATGTAAGTGGGATAGCTGTACATACTAAAAATAGAGTAAATAGATGGGAAGTCACCTCAGAGGGGAGGGCACTATGGGTCAGAGATGGAGAGAATTGAGAAAGGCCTACTACAGCAGGTGGAAACTGACTTCAGTCTTGAAGGAAGGAAGTGATTCACAAAGGTTAATGTGAGTCAGGAAATCATGGGGGACATCCAGCAAAAATGGCCAAAATGGAGAGTGTTGTTTGCAAGGAACAGCAGCTAGACCTGTGTGCTTAGACTACTGAATGTGTGGGGAAAAAAAGAAAGTATGATACTATTGGAAAGCGGGGAAGGGGCTAGGACTAGTCAATGTACAAGCATTGATTATTTCATATTTGCCAGTGATGTCTAAGTGATGGCAATCCAAAAAAGAGTTCACAAGGCACAAGTTATGGAGAGTTACAAATGCCAAATGAAGCACTTTATAATTGATCCTCAAACTTATATGGAGCCACTGGCTTTTACGGCAGGGTAGGGGTGGCATGGCCAAAACCTATGAAAAGGGGAGAGATTTGAAGCAGGAATTCAATTAAAAAGCCATTACAATAGTCCAGGAGAGAGGTGAAGAGTATCTGAATTACGGTTGTGAATGTATAAGTGGAGAGAAGAGCTATATTACTGACCAGCGCATTCATAGATATTAATGTTATGACCATCAGTCATTGAGAAAAAGTTGGATCATGTTCAATTTCCTTTTTCAAAGAAGAAAAGAAATACCATAATCCTTTTTAGAATGATTCCCAGTCCAAGCATTAAGCAGGCCATCAACCCTTCTCTTTCCTCCTTTTCTGATCTTGGCCCTCGATATAATGACCCTATCGTTGTTACAGTCTCCTCTACTCTCAGATCCCTTGGCTTTTTCCTATTACCACTCGTGCCTCACCAAATCCCAACCCTGGATTACCCAAACCATTTGCCTTTTCTTCTCTTGTTCAAGTGTTACTAAATAGTGCTAAAGAAAGTCATACAACAGTGTTGAGTGGGTCTATTACAAGCTTATGCTATCAAAACACAACTGGATCATGACTCCTATAGGGCAATCCTTTCATTCTTCCCTTGTCTATCACATTCTTCATAGTAACTGTCCTCAACCCTCTCTTTTCCTCTGTCTCTGAGCAAAAAACCTCCCCTCCTACTTTAAGAGAAAAATGAAATTCATATTGTTTCCACTTCTCCTCTACTATTCAAACCTCCTTGACATCTTTCCCCCATTTTATCTTCCTTTACTCAAGTTTATGATGAAGAGGTACTCCTTCTCACTAGGATCACAACCTCTACTTATATTCTTGGTTCCATGCCTGCTGATTTTCTTACTCAAATTTCCCCTACAATCTTCTTCCCTTTTTCTTTCTAATTTTTTTCTCTCTACCTACTGCCTATAAACACAACCATGTCTCCTCCAACCCTAAAATACTTCACTTGATTTTGCCATGCCCTCAAGTTATTATCCTGTATCATTCCTCCCTTTATTAGTCAAATTCATAGAATAAGGAGCAGCTGGGTAGTGCAGTGAATAGAGTTCCAGCCCTGGAGTCAGGAGGACCTGAGTTCAAATCCAACCTCAGACACTTGACACACTTACTAGCCATGTGACTTTGGGCAAGTCACTTAACCCCAGTTGCCCTCTAAAAAGCAAAAAAAAAAAATCATAGAATAAGCTACATCCCCTGGTTGCCTCCACTTCCTGTCTTCTCATTCACTCCTCAACCTGTTGCAGTATGGCTTGTGAAATTACCATTCACTTCAATCTGCTCTCTTTAAAGGAGCAACTATGCCTTAATTGCTGGATCCATTGGCTTTTTTCTTGCTCCTTTCCTTTGTGATTTTTCTGCTTTGTAGTGTGTGACATGGTTGGCCACTCTATTCCTGTATGCTCTCTCCTCTCCAGATTTTCTTTTTTTTTTAATAAAGTTTTTATTTGTTTTCTTATTTACATCATTCATTTTCATGAGATTTTTTAATTACAAATTTTCTCCTCATCTTTCCCCCACCCCAACCCCTGAAAGAATCTAGAATTTAAAGCTCTGCAATTTATGCAACTAGGAATTAAGATATACAGGGGCTGTGATGGGAAGACCCTCCCTGCCCTACCAGAAAGTTAGAGAGCAGATCAAGTGAGAGTCTTTACAGTGGGATCCTCTCCAAATTTTCACAACACAGCTGTCTCTTGTTTTTCTTCTACCCAATTAGTCATTCCTGAGTCTTCACACACACACACACACACACACACACACGCACACACACTTACTCATCTTTCTAATGTCCCTATTTCTAGTGATGATACCACCATTTTTCCATTTCCCAGGTTTATAACCTTGGAACCATCCTCAACTTATCACTCTCACCACCACCACCCCCATATTTAATGAATTGCTAAATCTAGTTTACTCTGGGAGAGCTGCCACTCTAGTTGTCTCTCCTCATTTCACCTGAATTGTCAAATGAATGAAAAAGCATTTATTAAGTCCTTAACTACATGACAAGCACTGTGCTAAGGGCTAAGGATACAAACATAGAAGTGAAGATAGGTCTACTCTCAAGAAATGTATTATATAATAGGAGTAGACCACACATACAAGAGAATGGTGGTCAGGGACAGGTATTCTGGTTTGGGAAATTACAGATGTGATGAACAGAGTCATGGGGGAGCAGAATGAAACACTCCTCTCCAGCTGCACTGATAATTTTAATTTGATGATGTTACCAGAACTAGAAAACTTGCAGGGGTAGAGAGAGTGTGTGTTTGTGCACAGTGACAAAGCACTTAGTGAGAAGGTTGTTGGGGAGTAAATTAAAGCATGGCTGGAACCTGACTATAGAAAGATCATGGGAGACAATCATACCAAACATTATAGAGAGGTCCCAAGGCAGTATTTCCTTGAGCATGACAGGCACACAATAAATATCTATTGATTGGTGTAAGAATTCTGTTTTAAGTTCAAAAATTTTTTTAAAAAAAGAAAAACAGAAGAAAGATTCCAATACATTGGATGAATACTCTCAGGAAATGTCAAGAATTATTCAGAATAGAAGGTTGTGGGTGTGGATGGGTTCTGATCTCCACTGGTGGAGTAAATATATGTTCATGTCAATGAGATAATTGTTACATCAAAGTATTGAATTATTCTAAGTTTTCATCTATGGCTGAGCATAACCAGTGACTGTCATCCAAAAAGTCTCTGGCAGGATTTCTTCTTCAAAATCTCTCTTAGCCCTTCAACTCTTAGACCAGTCCCTCAGAGGCTATTTGAAGGTAGAAGATTCTTTAACTGTAGGTGCCAGGAACCCTCAGGATGTAACTCCAGACACAGCCACAGAGGTCCATACCTCCTTCTTCAGAGGATCAAGAAGGAACAACAAACATTTCAGCTTGTTTGCATGAAGGGGAAACTAAATGCATATATCTAAGTAGCAAACCAACCAAATTAAA
Organism: Pseudocheirus occidentalis; assembly: GCA_028646575.1. Taxonomy (NCBI): domain Eukaryota; kingdom Metazoa; phylum Chordata; class Mammalia; order Diprotodontia; family Pseudocheiridae; genus Pseudocheirus; species Pseudocheirus occidentalis. Next base: position 221,299,666 of record CM053596.1, on the reverse strand, counting down.
GAACCAGGTACCCATTTAGCAACTAAGGAGATGAAAGGCTATGACATTGACCTCACTTATTTGTTCCACTCCTTCTAATGCCAAAAACATACCCAAGAACAGGACTTGGGAGACAAGGAAAGGGGAAAATTTCAGAAAGTACATTTGTTGTTTCATGCTATCTTTGAGCTCTCTCTCCCAGAGTAAACTAAATTCACTGCGACTTAAGCTATTTTTCTATAAATGAGAATGGTTTGGGCTGAACTAGCCTCTCACAGTTATCACATGCTTTCTTGATTGGTATTTTGATCTAACTTTTCACTTTCACTATTGCTCCCTAATTATGTTGTAAACTCAAGGGTCAAGTTTTGCATGTAATTCCCCTTTGCTTCCTCTTATACTTAATAATTTTTTCTTGAGATTGCACATATATAAACAATATCTGATTACTTACAGTCTCGGGGAGGGGGGAGGGTAGAGAGGGAAGGAGGGATAGATAGAATTTGGACCTCAAAATTTTTAAAATAATGTTTTGAAAAAAATGTTTTTAACATGTAATTGGGAACAAAATAAAATGTGTATTAAAGCAAAATAAATAAATACAGTTTTACATCTAGTGAAGTTGAATTTCACTAAGTCATTTGCTCTCTGGTCCTCAGTTTCCTCATCTGTAAAATGACAGGGTCAGACTAGAAGTTCTCTAAGTAAAGAACTGGAAGGTGTTGCAGAACAAATGACATGTTTCCAGCTAGACATTTATAAATAGTTCAGAATGTATGGTTTATGTATAATCTTGTTCTGTATTTTGTTTGTTTATGTGATTGTTTTTGTTGAGGTGACTATCAAGTTTATAATGAGAAACTGTTCAGGAAAAAAAAGTATCTATTTGTGGATTCTGATCTCCCTTGCAGACAAGGGCACACTCACATAGTGATTGGTGGGAGGGAGAATAGAAGAGAATTCTCTGGTGCAATAGGTTAGAAACCATGTGCTGACTGTTTGGTTGCTCACCTATGACTACTCTCATTTGCCCTAATCTCTAACCACCTGAGTTAACAGGACTACATTCTTTACCACCAGCAGCCCCATGCGTCATGTTCTCCCTAGACAACAGAACATGCAGTTAATAACTAGGTGCCAATAGACAGCTGCTGCTTAATGTCTCTAAAATGGGAAACGTTGAATTTTAACCCTGAAAGGGACTTAAAAGAGAAGGCCCCACAGGCCTAATATGACAGTAAAGAGCCTATTCTAAACAAAACTCTAGTTAAATACTACAGTTGATGTGAGAAGCATGCTATTAAAGGACAAAGAGAGCCCTCCTTTCTGATAAAAAATAATGAAGCTTACTTTCTAGAGGGAATGTGCTTTGTAGAGGGAAGTTGCCCTGGGAATTTATGAGGAAGTATCAAAACAAAATGTATCAATAATTTTTTAAATGTTAAGATTCCACATTTTTATGGTAGATTGGGCTTGTAAATTCTCTCATCATTTGAAAACCAGAGAAGGATAAAAGTACTGAGACTGGAATCAGGAAGACCTGAGTTCAAATCCAGCCTCAGACACTTATTAGTTGGGTGATCCTGGGCAACTCATATAACCTCTCTTTATCTGGGTTTCCTTATCACTATAATGAGCTGGAGAAGGAAATGACAAGCCACTCCAATATCTTTGCCAAAAAAAAAAAAAGACTTTAAACCAACAGGAATAAAAATGGTACCTATCTCCGAGGGCAACATTGCTATAAAGACCCAGTGAGACAATATGTGTAACGCACTTAGCAAACCTTAAAGTGTTATATAAGTGCTAGCAATTAATATCTAAAATGCATTCCACTGATGTCCTAGGATTCCTCTATGCAGACATGGACTATCCATAGAGTGGGAATCTTTAGTTTAAGAGTGGATTTTTAACCTTTCCAGTAACAATGACCTCCTTTTAGCTCTTCCTAGAACAAGAAATTGTATTTGCCAACTCGGAGCACTTTATTTGTCTGTCTGCCTTGCTTGGAACTCTCTCCCTCCCCATCTCCACCTCCTGGCTTCCCTGGCTTCCTTCAAGACCCAGCTAAAATCTCACTATTCACAGGAAGCCTTTCCTGATCGGCTTAATACTAATGCTTTCCCTCTTGTTAATGATCTCCAATTGATCCTCTCCCTGCTTGTTTGTATAGAGTTGTTTACACCTTGTCTCCCAATTAGACTGTGAGATTCTTGGGAGCAGGGGTTGACTTTCATCTTTCTTTGTAAGGCTAGTGCTTAGCATACAGCCTGGTAGACACTTAACAAATGTCTATTTATTAAATAAATTTCTATTTATCATATCGACCTGGATTGATTGAATTTATAATTTCCATCAGATTGTAAACTCTCAGTGTGGAAGTTTTCTCTACCCATGCAGGTTGGATCTTATTCTGTAACTCATAGGCTTTGAAAGCTATGGGGAGGGCGTTTTGGAGGGGGGTGAAAAGAAAAAGGAATAAGCATTTATATAGCACCTACTACGTGCCAGGTGTGGTGTCAACAAGCACTCTAGAAATATTATCTCAGGGGCGGCTAGGTGACACAGTCAATAGAGCACCATCCCTGGAGTCAGGAGGACCTGAGTTCAAATCCAGCCTCAGACACTTGACACGCTAGCCATGTGACTTTGGGCAAGTCACTTAACCCCAATTATCCTCCAAAAAGCAAAAAAAAATTTTCAAAATTATAAATAAATATTATCTCATTTGATCTTTATCACAGCACTCAGTGCCTAGGGTCACATGACTAGCTAGTAAGTAGTTTACATCATTTTGGAAAATTTCATGAAAAACATTATACTTGAATTGGATTTTGGAGAATTAGTATAGACATCTAGTCAGAAAACATTTTCAGAAGGATGGAACAGAGGAGATGAGCATTAGAGAAGAAAGGGTGAGGGAAAGCTTGATGAAGGAGCATATACTAGTGTTTGCCTGCCACTGTTTCACATTTGGTGCCCCTTCCTCAAGTCTCTCCCTAATCTAATCCATTAGACACATGGCTACCTGCTGCTGCCCTTCTAGGACCTTGGGGAAACCCAACACCAACCTCTCCCTTCTGAAAATTCCTAGGGTAGATGATGGATAGATAGATGAGAGAGAGACAGAGACAGAGACAGAGACAGAGAGAGAGAGAGAGAGAGAGAGAGAGAGAGAGAGAGAGAGAGAGAGAGAGAGAGAGAGAGAAAGGGAGGGAGGGAGGGAGAAAGCGAGATGGACAGCTGTGTGGCACAGTAGATGGGGCACCAGGGCTGTAGTCAGAAAGCCCCGAGTTCAAACCTGGCCTCAGACAATTACTAGTTATGTAACCCTGGGAAAATCACTTAATCTTGATTTGCCTCATTTTCCCCATCTTTAAGGATAACAGCATCTACCACCCAGGGTTGTCATGAGCATTAAACAAGGCCTGGCACGTAGAAATTTCTATACATTTTGATTATTATTGTATATTGCTGGCACTGAGTAAATGTTTACTAAGTTTTACAAAAATGCTTTAGGTAGCTATCATGTTTTAACCGCACAAACAACCTGTAAGGTAGATTCTAGACTGCATTGTTTGTTATTCCTATTTTATAGATAAGGAAGCTGAGGTTTAGAGATATTTGCATAGTCACATAACTAGTTAAGTTATGGATAGATAGTCAGAGGCACCATTCAAAGTAGATAAATACTTGTGGATGGATTTGTGAATTCCATTGATCCAAATTCTTGGGGCCAAAAAGTCCAGAGAAGTGGGAAAGGATTCATTTGTCTGCTGTTAAAATAAAATCCCCTCTGGCATATTTACCTTGTCAGGGGATTGATGACTTTGTCTTTTGCATTGTACAGTTGAGATAGGGCATGATGTATTCTTTGGGGAAGGCCAGTGAGGGAAATGGCATTTTCTTCTTTTATTTTCTTCCAAAGGATTGATCTATGGGGCAAGCAGGCATGTTGGGAGAATGAAAAGATGATGTGCTTTGATTTTAGCCTTTTGCTGTTTTGCCAACACAGGTTAAAAAGGCAAAAGAGAAATAAAAAAGAAGAAAAGACAAGCCTAAGGGTATTTTATGTAATGAAAGATACTGATAAACATATGAATCATAAATATCATTTTGAATGTCTCCCATCTGGTCTGAAGAGATAATGTTGCAACCTTCCTTTGATGGGGGAAAGCATTTTGTCATGTGAGTAGGGACAATTAGGAAGTAGAAATTTAAGGTCAGCTTTTTTCCCCACTTGCAATAACAAAGGGGAGGGTGGGAGGGTGGAGAGATGTCATCTCTTTTCCCCCCAGTATCTGTGCTACTGAATTATTAGTGACACTTGGGGAGTCCTTTGTACAATATAGCCCTGGGAAATGGTCAAATGAATTAGAGTTTTCATTCAAATGCAGAGTATTCTATTGGGAAAAGAAAGAGAAACAATTAGAAGACATTTAAGGGCAAACATTTGGGTCATAGGAGTTCCAAAAGAGGAGAAGTCAGTGTGGACTTACGTAGTTTTGGAAAATTTCATAGACGATTCAGGATTTAAATTGAGCTTTGAATGACAGGTAGAATTTGGACATCTATCATTGTTCATTAAGCATTTAGCATGTGCTTAACCAAGGCAGTGTAGTAAAGTAGATTTGAAGGGTGCCTCAAAGCCAAGATGACCTAGACCTGCCCCCTGACACATACTGGCTAAGGCAGCGGTTCTCAACCTGTGGGTTGTGACCCCTTTGGGGGTTGAACAACCCTTTCACAGGGATTGCCTTAGACCATTGGAAAACACATATTTCCAATGGTCTGAGGAACTGAGACACCTCTCCTCTATCTGTCTCCAGGTGGGTCCATCCACATGCAGATATGCCCACATACAAGTATTAAAGGGTCGTGGCATTAGGAAAGTTGCGAACCACTGGACTATGGGATTCTATCAATCAATTAATCTCTCAGTAAAAAAATTGTTAAACACCTACTATGCGCCAGGCACTGTACTAATCACTGGAGATGCCAAAAAAAGGGCAAAAGATAGTCCCTGCCTTCAAAGAGCTTACAATCTAATGGAAGGAAACAACATGCAAACAAATAAACACAAAATAAGTTATGAACAGGAGAAACAGGAAATAATTAGAAAAGGGAAAGCACTGATATTAAGAGGAGGCTTCCTGTAGAAGGTGAGATTTTAGTTGGGACTTAATGAAAGCCCAGAAAGTCAGTAGTCCAAACAGAGAAGGCTAGATCATATAATCTTTCAGGGAAATAGTCTAATAGATTATCTAAGAATATAAATTGGAGAAGTTTCAACCTTCATGATAAAGGAAATTCCTCACCCAGGAGCTCCATACAGGACAAGTCTTTCTCCCTATATGCCAGACACTGGGTAGACGACGATGAGGATGAAGGAGAAGAAGGAGAAGAAGGAGAAGGAGAAGAAGGAGAAGAAGGAGAAGAAGAAGAAGAAGAAGAAGAAGAAGAAGAAGAAGAAGAAGAAGAAGAAGAAGAAGGAGAAGGAGGAGAAGAAGAAGAAGAAGAAGAAGAAGAAGAAGAAGAGAAGAAAAAGAAGGAGGAGGAGGAGGAGGAGGAAGAGGAGGAGGAGGAGGAGGAGGAAGAGGAAGAGGAAGAGGAAGAGGAAGAGGAGAAAGGCAGAAAGTGAGGAAACCTAGTCATTTAGCTCTGAAGTGGGTCACCTGACTCCCAAGGATATTGTGGGGATAAAATGAGGTTATATTTGTAAAACACTCAGCACAGTAGAACAGAATAGCCATTTAATCAATGCTGGTTAAAAAAAAATGATAATAACAAGAAGAAAGTAGGGATTGCAGGAAGATGGAATAAGGCAGGAAAACTACCTGGTTCTCCCAAATTCCCCCAGAAGAAACTTAAAATAATGCTTCAAAGTAAATTTTAGAGTGACAGAAATAATTAAAATCAGGATAAAGCAGTTGTCCAGCCTCAGACAACTTGGGAGGATGTTAAAAAAAAAATCTGACTCTCTAGGGTACCGTTCTGGCCTGATTGAAGTACAGATACCTCTGCGCAGATATGAGTCAACAAGCAGAACACCCAAGGGACAGCTGTGTTGGCAGCAGTCTTAGTTTGGGGAGTTTTTGCCCCACAGATGGTATAGGAGTTGGGTGGTTGATCAGGGGAAGATTGTGGGGGCCCTCTGCTGGTGCTGAATGAGAGACCCAACTGTGCTGATGAGATGCAGGCCCAGGTTGTGGCTGAGAGCAAGGAGAAGTGAGCACACAGCACAGATGGTTGGGCACCCTGTGGTTAGGGTGACTTACAGAGGAGCAAAATCTCTGGTTTTGGTTCCAGGGTTAATGCTTGCAGACACCTGAGGAACTGCAAGGATTAAGAACATTTGAGGTGACAGCATGCTGGGGGCCCTGGTCATGGCTCAGGGGAAGGAGAGGAATGATGAAATGATCCTTAAAAAAAGAAGTTTAGTAAGGAGAGGTAAAAGGAAGCAAGTTATCTCATATAAAAGAGGCATAAATGGAAGAAATGTTACAGTAGAGTGAAGGATAGTATGGATAGCAAGGAAATTAAAGAGGGTATAACATGTGCATTTAGTAGGATATAAAAATCTTTTTAACTTACAGAGAAATAGAAGGACAAGGGGATAGGATAAGGGAGGGACTCTTAGAAGGGTATGCAGATTAAGAAATAGGAGAACAAGGAGATAGTATAAAAGGGGAGTTTTAGAAGGGTATGTGAATTAGGGAGGCTGTGGCCAGAAGTTAATTAGATTTCTGTGGAGGAATAGAGTAAAAAAGGGAGAAAGGGATAAATAGTAAGGAAAACTAGGATAGGAGAAATACACAACGAGTATTTATAACTTGAAGTGTGAATGGGATGAACTCACCCATAAAAGAGAAACAGATTTCAGAATGGCTCAAAAACCTAACAATATGTTGTTTAGAAGAAACACATTTAAAAATCAGAGATATACATAGAGTAAAAAAAATAAGAGTAGAATTTAATATGCTTCAACTGATGTGAAAGAAAAAGAAAGAATTAGTAATCATGATCTCAGATAAAGATAAAGCTAAAAGATATTTAAATAAGAGATAAGCAGGGAAACCACATTATGTTAAAAGGTATCATAGATAATCAAGTAATATTAGTACTAAACATATGCACCAAATGCTTTAGCATTCAAATTTTCAAATGAAAAGGTAAATTAATCACAGATGGAAATAAATGGCAAAACTATAATAGTGGGCCACCCTTTTCGTTTCAGAAGTGGATGAATCTAATAAAAAGAAAAATTAGAAAGAAGTCATGGAGATTAATGGAATCTTAGACAAGCTAGATATGATAGACATCTTGAAAGAATTAAATGGGAATGGAAAGGAGTGTATCTTTTTCTCAGCAGTACATGGCAACTTTACGAAAATTGACCATATATTAGGCCATAAAGACTTCATACTTAAATGCAGAAAAGCAGAAATATTGAATGCATCCTTTTCAGATCATAATGCAATAAAATTATATTTAATAAAGCACCATGGAAACACAGATTAAAAATAATTGGAGACAATCTAATCTTAAAGAATAAGTGGATAAAAGAACAAGTCATAAAAATAATAAATAATTTTAGAATGATAATAATGAGATGACACATCAAAACTTATGGGATGTATCAAAAGCAGTAATCAAAGAAAAATTTATATCTCCAAATGCTTGCATCAATAAAATAGAGAGAAGTAGAACAATGAATTGTGTATGCAATTTTTAAAAACTAAAAAAGAACAAATTAAAAATTCCCAATAAAATGGCAAATTGGAAATCCTTAAAATTAAAGGTGTGATTAATAAAATTGAATTTAAGAAATCCATTGAATGAATAAGTAGAAAGAGGAGTTGGTTTTATTAAAAAAAACTAATAAAACAGATAAATGTTTGGTCAATATAATTTTTTAAAATAGAGACGATAACCAATCAACTAGCATGGAAAATGAAAAGAGTGAATCTATTGCTATTGAAGATGAAGTTAAAGCAATTATTAGGAGATATTTGCCCAATTAGGTAACAATAAATTTAACAATTTAAGTGACATGGAAGAATAATTACAAAAATACAAACTGCACCAATTAACAGAAAAGGAAATAGAATATCTAAATAAATCTATTTTACAAAAAGAAATTGAACAGGTTGCAAATGAGCTTCATAAGAAAAAAAGCATCAGGACCAGATGAATTTATAAATACATTCTACCCAACATTTAAAGATCAGCTAACTCCTATATTAAATAAATTATTTGGAATAAAATGGAAATAAAGACTTCTACCAAGCTCTTTTTATGAAACAAATATGGAATTGATACCTGAACCAGGAAGAAAAAAAACAAAGAAAATTGTAGATCAATTTCACTAATGAATAATTATGTAAAAACCCTAAATAAAATACTAACTAGGTGACTATAATAATATGTCACAAAGATCATATATTATGACCAAATGGGATTTGTTCATAATATATGGAATGTGGGGCCAGATCAATATAAGGAAAACTATTAACATAATTGATTGTATCAATAAAAAGCAACAAATATATGATTTTTATCAATAGATGCAGAAAAAGCTTTTGACAAAACATTCATTTCTATTAAAAATACTTGAAAACGTATGTATAAATGATTTTTCCCCTTAAAATGATAAGAAGCACATATCTAAAACATAGTAAGCATTATCTGTAATGGAATAATAAGCTAGAAGCCTCCCCAGTAAGACAAGGAGTGAAATAAGGATGCCCAGTATCCACGATGTTAGCAATAACAGTAAAAAAAAAATTGAAGAATTAAAAAGGGGAAACAAGGTAATAAAACTATCTCTTTTGTATACAGTATGATGATATACTAAAAAAAAATCCTACTGTTTTAACTAAAAAGCTAGTTGGAACAATTAAGAATTTTGGAAAAATAGCAGGATATAAAACAAGCACATATAATTGATTAGCATTTCTATATATCATCAACAAAGTCCAACAAGAAGAGATACCTCATTTAAAATAATTGTAGATAATTTAAAATACCTGAGAGTATACCTGCCATGACAAACCTAGGAACCATATGAACATAATTATAGAATACTTTTTATACAGATAAAATCAGATTCAAATAATTAGAAAAATATTAATTGTTCATAGGTGGACCAAGCGAATATAGTAAAAATGACAATTCCACATAAATTAATCTGTTTATTCATACCAATTAAATTACCAAAAAAATTATTTTATTGAGCTAGAAAAAAATAACAAAAATCATTTGGAAGAATAAAAGGTCAAAAATATCAAAGGAATCAATGAAAAAGATGTAAAGGGCAGAGGTCTAGCAGTGCCAAATCTTAAACTGCATTTTAAAGCTATGATAGTCTGGTAATAAGAAACAGAATGGTAGATCAGTGGAATTGAGTAGATACATGATACACAGTAATAAATTGCTATAGTAACTTTGTGTTTGATAAATGTAATGATTTAAGCTTTCAGGATAAGAATTCACTATTTAGGTAAAAATTGTTGGTAAAACTGGAAAGTACTCTGGCAGAAAACTAGGTATGGACCAATATCTTATGCCATTTACATGACCTAAATGAATACATGACCTGAACATAAAGGGAGATATCATAAGTAGATTAAAAGAACATGAAACACATTACCTAGTGTATCTGTGAATAGGAGAAGAATAAATGAATAAACAAGAGATAGAGAGTATTGTGACACGTAAAATTAATCATTTTGATTATATTAAATTAAAAAGAGTTTGTACAAAAAGAACCAACATAACCAAGATTAGAAGGAAAGCAGAAAATGGGGAGGGGAAAGTTTTAAAGACCGTTTCTCAAATAAAGGTCTCATATCCCAAATATATAGAGAACATTGTCAAATTTATAAGAACATAAGTGAATTACTCATATTACTCCAATAATAAACTGACAAAGAATGTGAACAGGCAGGTTTTATGGAGGTAGAAATCAAACCTATACATACGAAACTTCTATAAGTTATTATTGACTTGAGAAATGCAAATTAAAGCAACTTTGAGATACCATCTCACACCTATCAGATTGGCTGAAATGAAAGGGGGGGTGGGGAATAACGAATGTTGGTAGGGATGTAGAAAAATTGGAACACAAGGCACTGTTAGTGGGACTGTGAACTGATATTTGGAAAACAAGTTGGAATTATCCCCAAAGAGTTATAGAATTGTGTTCACCCTTTGACCCAGCACTGTCACTCTTAGGTCTCTTTCCCAAGGTGATCAGGGAAAAGGGAAAGAACTTATATGTTCTAAAATATTTATGGTAGCTTTCTTTGTGGTCTCAGAACTGAAATTGAGGAGACATCTATCAATTGAAGAATGGCTAAGCAAGCTGTGGTATATGATTGTGATAGAATGCGACTGTGCTATAAGATATGAGCAGGTTGCTTTTAGTAGAGCACAGAAAGTCTTGCATGAGATAATGCAGAGTGAAATGAGAAGAATCAAGAGAATGTTGTGTACAGTAAAAGTAATATTGTTTGAAGAGTAAATGTGAATGTCTAAGCTATTCTGAGTTATACAAATATTCAAATTAATTACAAAGAGCCTATGAAGGAAGATGTTTTACATCTCCAGATAAAGAACTGATGTATACAACTATGTATTACATAGTTTCACACACGTATACACACACACAGTGTGTGTGTGTATGTGTGTGTGTGTGAGAGAGACAGACAGAGACAGAGAGAAAAATGTTGGCCTTCTCTAGCATGAAATTGGGAGGGAGGGAAGGAAGGGAAGAAAACAGCCTGGAACTCAAATGTAACAAAAATTAAATTAATTTTTAAGTACAAAACTTGTATCCCCAAAATGATATAAGCACTAGAGGAAGATTTTCCACAGATACATCCTCTGTGGAAATTTACAAAAATATGAGCATCAAGATGGCAAGGTATAGATGGCTGGCAATCTGCCCCTGTTGAGGAAGGTTACAAAATCAGGGAAATGTTGAAGTTTATATGATTTTAAATGCATAGAAACTAAGCAGGAGGCTGGGCTTTGGGACCAGTGGGGATTAGACCTATCTCTTGATGTTAGAGAGAGAGAACTTTTTAGAGGAGAACTTTTTAGTACTAAAAAACTTAAAGTTCTTAATTTAGGGTCTATGAACATTTTTAAAAATATATTTTTACAAAGTTATCAATGATCTCTTAGTGGCCAAATCCTACGGCCTGTTCTCAATCTCTCTGCAGACTTTGACACCATTGCTCACTCTCTCCTCATTGACATTTTTTCCTAGGTTTTTGGGACACCACTGTCTTCTGGTTTTCCTCCATCCTATCTGACTGCTCCTTCTCTGTCTCCTCTCCTGAATTCTCAGGCAGAGCCCTCTAACTGTAGGTGCCTCTCAGAGTTCTGTCCTAAGTGCTCTTAATCCTCTATAATACTTCCCTTGATAAACTCCTCAGTTCCCATGGATTTAATTACCATCTCTATGCTAATTCTCCAATCTGCTTATCCTGCCCTATTCTCTCCACTGACCTCCAATCTCCTGTCCACAACTGCCTTTCATATCTCAAGCTGGAAATTCAGGAGATATCTTAAATTCAACACTTCTAAAACTTACTATTTTTCCCTGTAAATCATTTCTCCTATTGTCCCTGTTACTATATAGAGCAATAACATTCCCCCAGTTCTTCATCCTCTCAACCTAGGAGTCATCGTGGGCTCCTCACTATTTTTCACACACCCTCCATATCCAAAGTGTTGGCCAAGGCATGTTGATTTCACCTCTTCAGCATCTCTCATATACACCTCCTTCTCTCCTTCAGCTACACTAGGATAAGCCCTCATCGCTTCACGCCTGGACCATTGCAATAGCCTATTAATATATCTGCCTTCCTTAAGCTTCTTCCCACTCCAATCAAACCTCCTTTCAACCACCAAAATGATTTTCCTAAAGCAAAGATCCAATCCCATCACCCCTCTACTCAACAAACTCCAATGTCTTTCTATCAATTCCAGGACTGAATACAAAATACTCTGTTTGGCATTAATAACCTAGCCCCTTCCTATCATTCCAGTCTTCTCACCTGTTACTCTCAACCACCTACTTCTCGATCCAGTGACACTGGCTTCTTGGCTATTCTGCAAACAAGACATTCCATCTCTCACTTCTGGGCATTTTCCCTAGCTATCCCTCCATGCCTACAGCCTTCTCTCTCCTCAGCTCTACCTTCTGACTTCCCTGGCTTCAAGTTCCTGATAAAATTCCATCTTTTTACAGGAAGCCTTTCCTAACCCCTTGTCATTCTAGCACCTTTCCTCTCTTAATTATTTCCTATTTGTCCTCTATATAGCTTGTTTGTATATATTTGTTTGCATGTTAGTTCCCCCATCAGATTAAAAACTCCTTGGGGGTAGAGGCTGTCTTTTGCCTCTTTTTGCATTTCCAGTGCTTAGCACAGTGTCTGGCATGCAGTAAGCACTTAATAAATGCTTGTTTATTGGCTGACTATATTTTGATATGATTATTTTCCTTTGTAGGTGAAATAGTAGAGTACTGAGTCGAGTCAGAAAGACCTTCATTCAAATCTGGCCTCACTTCACCTCTGTTTTCCTTGGTTTCCTCAACTTTAAAATGGGAATAATGGCAGCACCTATCTCTCAGACAAGGTTGCTGGGCAGATCAAGTAAGATAACACTTGTAAAGCACTTATCAGAGTACTTGGCACATAATAAGTGCTTAATAAATGCTTATTTACTTCCGTTTTAATTTATGCATTTAAGGAGAGTATTCTGAGAATAGATCCTTAGTTTTAACCAAACTGTTAAAGGAATTATGGAAACAAAAACAGTTAAGAACCCTGTAACACATCCTAAAGACCTAGCCCTCTTTTTTTTTTTTTTTTGCTTTTTTTGGAGGGGAGAGAGCAGGGTAATTGGGGTTAAGTGACTTGCCCGAGGTCACACAACTAGTAAGTGTTGAGTGTCTGAGGCTGCATTTGAACTCAGATCCTCCTGACTCCAGAGCTGGTGCTCTATTCACTGTGCCACCTAGCCACCCTTCCCCCTCTTTTTATGTCTGAGGAAACCAAGGTCCAGAAAACTTAAGAGACTGGGACTGGGTCATCCAGGTGACAGAGCTAGTAATCGATCCTGTTTCTAACTCCACATTGAGTGCTTTATTCACTATCTAATGGCAAATAATCACATAGTCCAGGCTCATCCTTTGAAGCAGATAAAGAGTCATATCCATTTGACAAAATGGACAACTGAGGTCTAGGGTGAGTAAATAAATTTCCCAAGGAAACAAAGCTACTAAGTCCATCAAAAGAATATAAGCTATTTGAGGGTAAGAACTGTTTCATTTTTGTTTTCTGTCCCCTGAAACCAGCAAATAGTAGGTGCTTAATAATTGCTTGTTGATTCATTAACAGGCTGAAGCAGGTACTAGAACTCAGCTTTCTTCTTTCCTCTTTCAACTAAAAATTTATTTACCACATTTTTCTCTTTAGTAATAGAGAATTCTGGAAGATGTAACTGAATGAGAAAAGAACCTATAGTTAACCAGGTGGCCTCACCACTAGATCAGGAAGGGGAAATTAGATTCCATTATTAGATAGCACATAAGTGGTATATTTATATCTTTTACAGCAAAGTACGCTGGGGCAAAACAGAAATGGTGAGGATAAGTGCATTCTTCAGCGTAAAAGGTGCCTCTCTGGAGAATTTTATAAATCTGACCCCTAACCCAATGGTGCTGTGAAGCATAAATCCCCACTCACCATTACCCGAAGGAGAAACAGGGTTTGAAGAATACTAGAGGGAAGCCTCAGCAAATAATCATTACATCAGGTTGACTAAGTTTAAGTCACAATAAGTGATTAAATGAACTGAAAATTGTTTAAAGCTCTCCAAGGATGAGAAAGAATCATTTCCAGAAGAGTGGCCTTTTGGTTCAGACATTGTTTCTAAGGAGCCCTCCAAAGCAACAAACAATAATGCAACAAATCTCGGCATTTAGGCAGGTTCTCCTTTCCATCCCACCAAGCTGCTTCAAGCATTTCATAAATGCCACCGCCTCAGTCACTGAAACATGCAAGTTATGAACCAACAACTATAGTGCTGAGCACAAGCTGGGCATCCTAAACTGCACAATAAAAACAAAAGACAGGCCTGAAATATTCACCACCACCCCAAAATTTGGGGACAAGTTCAGAAAATCTGACCCTCTGAAACTGAAGCAATACACGCTGGGTCAGAATAGGAAGTCTCAGAATGCATGCAACCTGAGAGACAGTTTGTGAACTGCTAATGAAACCAGGGTGTCTAGTTCCTAAGTCTCCCTCCAGGAGACCAGACTGTCTCCCTGATCTCATTAAGGATGACTCTCAAATCTCATCAAGGAGACTAAAATGTAGCTAGTGCAAAAATAAGCTGTGAACCAATTAATTGTCACTTGTCTCAGCTTATGTTGCCGTGACAAGAGGATAGAGTTGAGATAAAAGAATCAGAGTCAAAATTTGTTTGTTGTAGAACTGGCCAAGAGAAAGGATGTTTTGACCAGCTTAAATATGGTGATCTCCTTGACAGATCTACCTCATTAATGGTTTGGGGCACAAAAAAACTGTCCAATTTTGATGATATTATTCATCGACATTGTCCAAATCTCTATGGTCACAAAATCATCTTCTGGTACTAATTTAACATCCCAGGTAGACATTCCTATAGGGAAGAAAGTAAATTAAGCAGTCAAAATGAACACATTAGCATTCTGGTTTATCAAGCAATGTTTGGTAAGTTTTACTAATGTGGATGAACTGATAAAATATCTTTCCTGAGTCTGCAAAGTTGAGTGTCAAACCCTGATCCAAGGTGACCTCACTAGGCACAGATAAAGCCTCACAAAATATCAAAGTTGGAAGAGAACCCAAGGGCCATTTAGTCCAACATCTACATCAAGAATAATATCCCCCATAAATATCTGGCAAGTGTCCATTCAACCCTTTCTTGAAGACCTCAAGTGATTAGAAACCCATTGTATGTCACGATAGACTATTTTCATATTAAGATAGTTTACTTTAAGAAAGTTTTTCCTTAAGTCAAGCCTGAATTTGTCTCTTTGTAGCTTCCACCCAGTTCTCCTGATCCTGCACTGTAAAAGAGCAAATCTCAACCAGAAAACAGCTGTAATGTCTGCACCACCCACAAGCCCTCCCAAGTTGTCTGCTCTCCAAGCTAAACATTCGATGCACATATGGAGCAATCTCAAGTGTACTTCATCATCCTAGTTACCTCCCTCTAGACACTCTCTAGGTTATCAATGTATAGAACTAAACACGATGCTCCATTTATGTTGGTCTGGACCAAACTGAATAGAGCAGTCCTATCACCTACCTATTCTCCCTAGATATTCTTCTTCTCTTAATGTAACAAGAGATTGCATGAGTTTTCCTGGCTGCCATGCCTCACTGTTGATTCATAAGAACTTTGCAGTCCACAAAAAAACCCCAATCTTTTTTTTTCCAAAAAGACTATTGTCTAGTTATCCCTTCTCCATCTTTTACTTGTGAAATTGATTTTATGAACCTCAAGAGTCTCAGTCAGGCAGCCTCTCTCTTTAAGTGCAGGCTAAAAGAGTATATGATGTTGTGGCAGGCCTCAATCAAATGTAAGCATTTATTAAGTAACTGTATTTGATAAACAGTGGGCTAGGTACTGGGAATACAGATTCAAAGAAAGAAGCAATCCCTGCCCATGGATTTTACATTGTAACGAGAAGAAAAAGCACATAGTGAAGAGGTCATTGGCAATCCTGTAACCTTAGTGGTAGAAGTTATTCTGGCCACATATGTGAACTGGCCACATAGGTTCCTGTTGTGTGCCCTTTTATAAAGCATGATCCCTGGTCACTTATACTCCCTCCTTGTGTCCTCCATTCATGATTCCTGGCCAAGAATATTCCCTACACATGTACCATCCTGCATTGGCTCAGTGGTAATGTGCAGGAGCACTTTAACATTGTTTTAAAAACATTGTGCTGTCCAACTAAATGTCTTCATTTTTTTAATTTAAAAGAAACTTAACTTTTAACTTTTTTTCTTTCAACTGAAAGAAAAATGCTGTCCTTGGTCACACAGCTTATGTGAGATGTCTGATTTGAACACAGCTCTTCCTAACTCCAGATCCAGCACTCTATCCACTCTAGTACAATCCCTCTCAATTAAAAGAATCAGAACAGAAAGGATTGGTGAAATCTAAAAACTGACGACCCAAAATCCAACAATTTCTATTCATTAATCTCTTATTTTCCAGTTGGTCAGGCCCATCTTTCCAATTCTGGGTTTAAACAACCCTACCTATTTCTTGACTGGTTCCAACTCACCCCCTCACTCTGAATTATTGCACAAAGATTTTAGTATTTTAAAGTGAGGCAGCACTGTATAGTTCAGAGGTGGGGAACCTGCAGCCTCAAGGCCACATGTGGTCCTCTACATCCTCAAGCACAGCCCTTTAACTGAATGTGAACTTCATAGAACATGTGGTCTTGGAGCCCCACCCCAGTAGATGGGAAACATTGAACTAAGGGACTGGAGATTTGAGTGCTAATCCAACCCTGACAAGGCTACACAACCTTAGGCAAGTCCCCAGATCTCCTCAAGTCCCAGCATCCTCATCTGTAAAACAAAGGGTATAGATCAAATGGGCTATTCATTCTCTACCATCTTTAACATTCTGCAATCCTATTGCTTTCAAAACACCAGCTGCAGTGGTCCAAAAATAAAATCTACTGTTGTTGCAAACTTTGTACACAGCCCATTTAAAAGAGATTCAAAAAGGGACAGAAAAGAAATACTATAATGTTCATTTGTTTCATTACAATTTAATAAGAACAACCATCCAAAAAATGGAAAATGTCAAGTGGGCCATTAAAGCCCTCTAGCATGAACAGGATGCATCAAGGTACAAAAATTAAATGAGAATGATCTCAAGAAAGGAATACAAAGGGAAGAGTTTGCTGCTATCTGTTCAAACATTATTGTTTGAGAGATGATCACGCAGGAAGCTAGCAATAGGCAACATCTGTGCAGGAGTATTGAGCCATTCAGAGACAGGCTCAACAACTTTGCTAGACTCCTTGGAAAAGAAGTCATGAGCTCACTATTAATTACAGTATAGGATAAGCACTTAATATGTGCCAGGTACTGTGTTAAAGGAAACCAAAAAAAGGCAAAAGACAGTACCTATTCTCAAGGAACTCATACTCAAGGAGAGAGACAAAATGAAAACAATTCTGTACATAAAAATATATACTTGATGAATTGAAGATAATCAATAAAAGGAAGGGAGTAGATTTAAGAGAGCCCAAGGAAGGTTTCTCAGACAAGATGGTCTGAACTGCTGCTGTCAGCTAGTTACATGACCAGAAATTTGGAGATGCAAAGAATTACCCTTCAAGGATCATCCCTAAGATGCAGGAAGTCCAAGTGCATAGGGTGCTGGCCTTGGGGTCAAGAAGGCTTTGATTCAGACCCTATCTTCTATACTTACTTTGTGACCCTTGGTGAGTCATAACTTTTTGTTTTGCTTTTTGTTTTTGAGGGCAGTTGGGGTTAAGTGACTTGCCCAAGATCACACGGCTAGATTTTTGTGTTAAGTATCTGAGACCTGATTTGAACTCAGGTACTCCTGACTCCAGGGCTGGTGCTCTATTCACTGTGCCACCTAGCCACCCCAAGTCACAACTTTTTAAAGCCTGAGCTTCCCCATTTGTAAAGTGAGACTGATAATACTTGTAATAATACCCTGTTTCACACAGTTTTTATAAGACTAAAATGAGAAAATGTCTGCAAAGCACCTTGCAAAAAAGAAAAACAAAACACTGTAAAAACGTAAATTATGATTATTTTGTC